>CAXKVI010000001.1:165070324-165105324 GCA_964058755.1 Campiglossa producta
ACATTTTTTCGATCATTTTGGGATCATTTTGAGGTAATTTTGAGATGATTTTGGGGTCATTTGAGGGTCAATTTTGGATTATTTTGAGGTCAATTTCGAATAAATTTGTGGTCATTTTGGGATTGTTTTGGGGTCATTTTGGTATCTTTTGGGATAATTTTTGGGTCATTTTAGGACTCGTTTTGATCAGTTTGTGGTCATTTTGGGATACTTTTGTTGTTGTCTTTTATTTTACTTAATTTAATTTAATTTAATTTTATTTTTTTTTATTCTCTATGCTACGCATAGGAACGTGGCGAGGTATATTGGTGAAATGGCGAAGTCGCGGAGCTGCGAAAAACATGTCAGAGGAAGCGAAGACTGGCGACGCGCGCACGTGGTGCGACGCGCGCACGTGGTAGTTCTGAGGCGCTTGAAAGAGCGGAGGAATACAAGCGGGCGAAAAAAGCCCCCGGCGCGGCCATAAAACTAAGCGAAATGCTGGAAAACGCCCTGTAAAGAAGTGGATCAAGATCTTTGGGGACAAAGGTACAAAATAGTTATGAAGAAACTCCGTCCACCAAATCAGATGATGGGCGAAGATCGCATGAAGAATATCGTGGAAGCGCTATTCCTCACGCAACCTACTTGAGAAGAGGAACAGATAGCATGAAGGCTGGAAAAGCCCCAGGACCTGAGGGAATACCTGCGGAGGCAATCAGATTAACTGATAATAGTTGCTCAGAGCTTTTGTTGCACATGTAAAACAAATGTCTAGAGGCAAGTGTCTTTCCCACCAGATGCAAGACAACACGGCTCGTCCTTATACCGGAGGATAAAGGGGACCCAAACTCTCCATCATCCCTTCGCCCACTATGTATGCGCGGCACGGCGGGAAAAATGATGGAGAGCTATAAAGCAACGCCTAACAGCAGCCATCGAAGATGAGGGTGAACTGGGGTGTAAAAGTAGGTCGCCTCCCAGTTGGTGCACCCTGGGTAACGCTAAATGACCTACATAGCCTACACGGCTAGTTTCTTGAATTGCCGGTTCTACGAGAATGGTACCAGTACTTGTGCTGTACCCATCGTGCCGAGACGACCCGGGCCGTTTTCTTATATCGACCCGGCCAAGAGCAATACACTCAGGGTGACCCTGTCTGACATTTAGGCAGGGCTACACCTCGCTACAACAACAACAACTCTCCCACCGTCACCATAGCTTTCGGAGAAAGCACTGCATAATAGACGCCATAGCTGAAGTCGTAATAATAACAGCACGAAGCTGTGACCTGGCACAGCTGAAACTAAACCAAGTGACGCGTAGTGTAGACAAGTGGATGAACGATCACGGCTTCTAAATGGCTACAGCCAAGACAGACATCGTGATCCTAACGAAAAGAAGGATTCCGGCAATCATTAACATGATAGTTGGGGATCAACAGATAGAAACGCGTCGCTCTACAAAATATCTAGCGGTGAAATTGGACAACAAGCTGACCTTCTCGGAGTATTTAAAAAGGAAGTCGACTTCTACCTGACACAATTCTTAACCGGAGACGGTTTTTTTCCACAAGGTTCAAACGGCGAACTACACCTACTGTGGAGCCATAGATGCCGTCTGCCATACCTTTTTCGAGTGCGAGTGATTTGCCCAAGAAAGAAGGCAGGTGGAAGCGAAATTGGCGAGCTTTGCCCGGGCAGTGTCATTCGAAAATTGACCTGCGAAAATGCCAGATGGGATATAGTCAGGCGATACGCGGTGAACGTCCTCCACGCGAAACGGGAAGACGGTTGTCTAGCCAGTTAGCGTGAAGTAGCAACAGGGGTCACGTAAAGCGCCTCCTTACCTGAAGTAATGCTAAGCGCGGTACCAGGTAAGGAAGAATGGGCGGGCCGTGGGAGGTTAGGTTTTAGTGAGTATACCTCAAGATAAGAAGGAAGTCCTGGTTTGTGCATAAAGCATTTCCCCCTCCCACGAACACCAAAATTTATTATATTAACGTAATCGCAATCTTCTAACAATCGTAATCATTATCCTCACATCTCTGTAATGCAAGCATTTACGTCCAACTCTTACCTTTTCTAATGATTCATTTTGAACTTTTGAACTTTAAATGCATCAAACATTTGTTGATTTCATAAAAAGTTATTACCTTTTTCTTTTCAAAATTTTCATTACTTTTTTTCTACTTTCCATTCCTGTTTTCATGCTGCTGAGTTGTTTTTAATGCATCGCAAAATGCTTTCATAGTTTTTTATTGGCTTTGGTTTGAATGATGAATGTTTTTTGTGCGTTAAATGAATGCAAATTATATTCAATTTGAGCAATGCAGCAAAATAGAGAAATTCACGTGAATTGGTTGAAAAAAAAAAAAAAAAAAAAAAAGAAGTTTTCAAATGTGAGAAATTTTCTTTTTTTTTTAACGATTTGTTATTATAATTAACTTGTTTTCTTTTTATCCAAAAGTTAAATGTTTTTATATATGTAGTTTTTCAGTTAAAATTGTAGCATTAATGGAATGGGAGTGGTTTTCTAACTTTAACATGTTTAGCCTCGGGCTATATAGTTACTCTAATTTCGTTTTGAGAATATTTGCATTAGTGCGGCTGCCAATTTTGCTACCTTTGTTTTTGTAATAGAAAATTAAATTTTTAGAGTTTCTATTCTGAGAATTTTCTATTAGCAGCATTTGTAGAGTAGCTGCATTTAAAAGTTTGGGTTAAACTGCAGTCAGTTTTTGAGTGAATGAGGTGTTTGATGAGTTTTGATTTGAATGGTTATGGGCCCAGACACGTCATTTCGTATAGGGCACAACATACGTGTGCGAGAGGTATGCTGGGGCTCAATTCCTATAAGTATTTGTACCCCATTAGACTCGTGCCTACATATATATTCGTCTATGTCCGACGGCAGTGAATATAATAAAGTTTCTCGAAGTAACCTAACCTAAAATAAGAGGAAGTCATAATTATATTTTTTCGCTCTTTTTATGATAGTGGCATTGATAGCGTTTATATCCACACAAATTTCCAGGTACCTACCTTGACGCCTTTTACAGACATTCGGCTTGGTAAATTAAGTTTATATGGAAGATGCCACGCCCCCTTTTCTGAATATTCCCCACTTTTTCCTGGGAAAATTTTATTGATATCTTCATACTAATTTTTAGGTTTCTACCATTAACTGCTTGGGAGATATTAAGTCTGTCATCAAGTTTATATGGGAGGTGCCACGATCCCATAAAATTTTCAGTGTTTTTTGTATTTCTTTTTTGGAATGTAAAAAAATCAATAGCAGAAATAAGGCTTTCGATGATATTAAAAAAGGCTACGTAGGCTAAAACTTGCGCTGGAATGAGGCTAAGGCTGGGAGAGCGAATGAGGCCAACAAGGACAGAAACTGAGATTGGGAGTGAGATTTAGGCTGAGACTGGGACTGGGATTGAGATTGAGGCTAAGATTGAGATTGAGGCTAAGATTGAGACTGAGGCTAAGATTGAGATTGAGGCTAAGATTGAGACTGAGGCTAAGATTGAGATTGAGGCTAAGATTGAGACTGAGGCTAAGATTGAGATTGAGGCTAAGATTGAGACTGAGGCTAAGATTGAGACTGAGGCTAAGGCTTAAACTGGAATTGTGATAAAGCTTGAAATAAGACTTCAACTGAACATATTCTAAGACTGAGATATGTATTGAGGTGGATACGGATAGACTCGCAGGTTCAAGTTTAGATTTAGGCTGACACTGGGACTGTGACTAGATGCAGGCAAAAACTGAGGACTAAAATGGATGCTAAGAACGAAACTGGTACTAAAATCCAGGCAAATACTGAGGGCCAGTATTGAGATGGAAGCTAAGAATGTGACTGAGTTGAGATGCAGGCAAATACTAAGCCTAGCACTGAGTTAAAGACTGACCGACTGGTTGGTTCCGAGATGTAGCCTAATACTGGGCCTAAGACTGCTACTGAAACTGAAGCCGAAGTTAGGGGTAATGTTCAACGGACACAAAAGTATGGCTGACGCTGAGAATGTAACGGAGACATATTCCGAGGCTATGACTAAGAGTAGTTCGCCTCCTCGTAGCCACTCAGGTCCGCAGTCATAGCTTCGGTGTGGGATGATACTTTTCGTGGTCCTTGCACAAGACTTGATTGACTACATCACATATTTTCAGTAGGTAAAGTCGTTCTTAAAGCATGCTCTCGGAGGACAGCTGATTTGTAGATACTTGAGAGTAAAGCATTTTAATTGGAATTTTCTTCCTTAGTTTCTAGATTCAGTAGATTCGAAACATACGCCACATTATTGTCATCGTTGGAGATGTAAAGTTTCACATCGATTGAACAGATTCCCGAAGACTTCTAAAAAGGGGTTTTTATACCTCTACTTCAGCGCCACCTAACGGGTTTTGATTACATATCAAACATACATACTTGCCAAAAAGGAACATAATGGGATCATAAATACGGATTTTGCAAATATAGGAAGTACAGCGTCACCTAGCGGAAATGAAACAAAATAATTTTAAATATTTTAAATTTTCGTTTATTTTGTATACTTTTTTTTTATTTATTTACTCTTTCGTTTGTGTTTTCTTTTTTTGTATCATTTCATTTTATGATATTTTTTATTCATATTTTTCCTTGCTAATTTTTACTTACATATATGATTATATATGCAATTACATAAGTATTCCATTCATTATGCAAAATTTCAATATTTGTTTTAAATTAGCTAACGGTTTATGTTGTTGTTGTAAAAATACACAACATGTAGTCACAGAAAATAAATCTATTTTAATTGGATAAATAATCATAAATATTTATGTGCAGATATTATGAGGAGCAGAAAACCTTAACAGTTTCGTAAGATAATTAATTTCTTTAGTCAACAAAATTTTTTGAATTTAAATTTTTTTCTTCAAGAACATTTTTAGTTGTAATTAACTTCAGGTCAATTTTTCCATTTTTCAGAAATTAAAAAAAAAACTGTTTTCAAATATTTAAAACAAAAAAAAAACGGGGTTTAAAAAAATTGAATTAAAAAAAAACAGTTCTCGAAAATTTAAAATTATAGAAAAAAATGTATTCAAAAATTTAAAATTATAAGAAAACTATCTTCAAAACCTTAAAATTATAAGAAAAAACTGTTTACAAAAATTTAAAATTATAAATTGGTTTTTTTTCAAAAATTTAAAATTATCAAAAAAGTTTTCAAAAATTTAATTTTATAAAATACCTATTTTCAAAAACTTAAAATTTATAGAAAAATCTTTACAAAGTTAAAATTATAAGAAAAAACGGTTTACAAAAATTTAAAATTATAATTTTTTTTTCAAAAATCTAAATTTAAAAAACAAGTTTTAAAAAATTTAAATTTATAAAAAACTGTATTAAAATATGTATTTAAAAATAAAAAAAAAAACAGTTTTTGAAAATTATAAATGATCAAATAACTACTTTTAAAAACCTTAAATTTTAGGCAGAATGTTTTTAAAAAAATGAAATTTTTAAATAAATGTTTTCAAAAATTTGAAAAAAAAAATATTTTCATCATTTTATAGTTATAAAAAAGTTTTTAAACATTTAAAATTATAATAAAAAGCTTTAAAAAATTTTAATTTCAAAAAAACTGTTTTCAAATACTTAAAAATTATAAAAAAATTTCTTTCAAAAATTTTAAATTTTATATAAAAAAAAAATTTAAAAAATTTAAAATGAAAAAAAAAAAAAACAGTTTTTAAATTATCAAAAAAAAAATATTTTTAAAAACCTAAAATTTTAAGCAAAGCCTGTTTTCAAAAATTTTAAATTATTAACAAAATTTTTTCAAAATTTGAATAAAAAAAAATATTTTCATATTTTCATAAATATAAAACAACTTTTTAAAAAATTAAAATTATAGTAAAGAGTTTTAAAAAAAATTAAATAGTAAAAAAACTGTTTTAAAAATTTTAAAATTATAAAAAATTGCTTTACGAAGCGGCCAAACTCGCCTAGGCGGTTAAGCGGCCAATAAATGACACAAACCAAGATTAGATAAAAAAGTTGTCCAAAATTTTGTATTATAAAAAGCTTTAATTTAAAATTATTAAAAAAACCTGCTTTATAAAAATTAAAATTATAAAAAAAGTGATTTCAAAAATCTCACTTTATTGGAAAACATGTTTCGAAATATTATATTATATAACAAAAACTGTTTTCAAAAATGAAAATTAAAAAAAAAAAAATGTTTTGGAAAAACAATTTTAAACTATAAAAAAACTGTTTTCAAAAATTTAAAATTATTAAAATAAGTTTTGAAAAAAAAAAATTGAAATTTCAAAAAATAACTTTTCAAAAATTCAAAATTATGAAAAAGAGCGGTTTTCAAAAACTTAAATTTATAAAAAACTGTTCTCAAAGCCTTAAGTTATTGGCAAAAACTGTTAAAAAAAAAAAAAATCGAAAAAAAAACTGTTTTCAAATATTTTGACCTATAAAAAACTCTTTTGAAAAAATTTCGAAATAACATAAAAAAAATGTTTTAAAAAATTTGAAACTATAAAAAAATACTGTTTTCATAAATTTTAAAGTATTGAGAAAAAAATCTGTTGTTAAAAACATTCGAAATTTTAAAAAAGCGGTTTTCAAAAAAATTTTAAATTAAAAATAAATGTTTTGAAAAAACTTCGAAATTATAATAAATCTGTTTTCAAAAATTTTAAATTATAAAAAAAAGTTTTGACAAAATTTTGAAATTCTAAAAGATCTGTTTTTGGAAATGACAAAAAGAACTATTTTAAAAAAATTAAAAGTTATAAAAAATACTATTTTCAAAAATTAAAATTTATAAAAAATACTATTTTCAAAAATTAAAAATTATAAAAAAACACTGTTTTCAAAAATTTAAAATTATAAAAAAAACTGTTTTCAAAAATTATTAACTATTGACAAAAAAATCTGCTTAGAAATTTAAAAAAAGGGATTTCAAAAATTTTAAATTAAAAAAGAAAGGTTTTGGAAAAAATTTCGAAATTAAATTAAATCTGTTTCCAAAAATTTAAAATTAAAAAAAAGTTTTGAAAAAAATTGGAATTTTTAAAAAACCTGTATTTAAAAATTTTGAACTATAAAAAAACGGTTTTGAATAAACTTCGAAATTATAAAAAATAACTATTTCCAAAAGCTTTAAATTATAAAAAAACTGTTCTGAAAAAATTTGGAAATTATAAAAAAATTGTTTTGAAAAAATTTGGAAATTATAAAAAAACTGTTCTGAAAAAATTTGGAAATTATAAAAAAATTGTTTTGAAAAAATTTGGAAATTATAAAAAAAGGTTTTGAAAAAATTTCGAAATTTTAAAAAATAACTGTTTTCAAACGCTTGAAATTATAAAAAAACTGTTTTGAAAAAATTTTCAAATTATAGAAATTTTTTTTTTAATTTTAAATTATAAAAAAACTGTTTTGAAAAAATTTGAAATTATAAAAAATAACTATTGCCAAAAACTTTAAATTATAAAAAAACTGTTTTGAAAAAATTTGGAAATTATAAAAAAATTGTTTTGAAAAAATTTGGAAATTATAAAAAAACGGTTTTGAAAAAATTTCGAAATTTTAGAAAATTTTTTTTAAAAAGCTTGAAATTATAAAAAAACTGTTTTGAAAAAATTTTCAAATTATAGAATTTTTTTTTTTAATTTTAAATTATAAAAAAACTGTTTTGAAAAAATTTCGAAATTATAAAAAAACTGTTTTGAAAAAATTTCGAAATTTTAAAAAATAACTGTTTTCAAAAGCTTGAAATTATAAAAAAAAATGTTTTGAAAAAATTTCGAAATTTTAAAAATAACTGTTTTCAAAAGCTTGAAATTATAAAAAAACTGTTTTGAAAAAATTTTCAAATTGTAGAAATTTATTTTTTTTAATTTCAAATGATAAAAAAACTGTTTTGAAAAAAATTTGAAATTATAGAAATTTTTTTTTTTTTAATTTTAAATTATAAGAAACCGTTTTCAAAAATTTATTTCATTCGAAATTTAAATCACTTATAAATCATCAAAATGAAATGAATCATATCCAAGTAAATGCAAATACTTTTTTAATGTTTTTTTAATATTTTTTTTTAATGTTTTTTTTTTTTTCATTGTTAAATTGTTATATTTTTTATTTATTTATTTTTAATAAATATTCGTACGTTTAAAAACTTACACCTAAATTTTTTTATAATTTTTTTAATTTTCTTATTTTTTTTTAACAATAATTAGCTAACATATATTATCACTAAGTTTATATGTACTGTGTTCTTTATTTATTTTTGTTTGTCAATTTTTCATAATAAATCTAGCACAATATTTTTTTCTTTGTAGTATTTCTATATGAAACTTTAGTTGAAGTCGTTTTTTCCAATTTTTTTTTTCGTTTTACCCAAATTACCTGTTTTATTTAAATAATATTTAGCTATGCATTTCTAATTGTTCTATTTTTTTTATTTATTATTAATTTCACGATTATCACTAGAAAAAACTACTTACTTATGCATATACAATTTTATACGTAATTTTTTTTTTTTTTTTTTGATTTGCTGATATATTTATATATGTCTATGAGTAACTATGCAATTTATATATACATATGTACATTTATACACAAAATTTTCCAGCAGGATATACAATTTTTTTTTTTAAATATAATAAAAAAACCAATTTGAATGCTTGATTCTGCAAAAAACGTTTAAAATTGTATGTCAATTTTAATATGAATTGAGCCGGAAATCATTTAGAGTGAATTAATAATATTTTTTCGACAATAACTCACAACTTTTTCTAGTGATTCAAATAAGAAAATTTACAAATATCAGACGGTCTTAAATTTTTTGAACAATTTTTGAATTAAAAAAAAAAAAAAAAAAAAAATACATACATATTCATTAGAGTGTTCCAAAAATGTATGAAAAAAACTACTTTAAATAATCGAAAATCACATAATCTCCATAATTAAAGGACTGTGTAACAGATCTCCATCTTTTAATTTTTATAAGGACAACAGGATCCCTTACAATTATACTAGCTAGCAGAAAAAAACTACATTATATCTTCGAAAATCACACATTCTTAATATTTTTCCATAAATAAAAGGACTGTGTAACAAATCTCCATCTTTGAATTTTTATAAGGACAACAGTATCCTTTACAATTATACTAGCTAGTAGCAAAAAACATCAAAGCTGCGAAAATCACTTAATTTTAATATTTTCTCCACAAAAAAAGGCCTTTGTAACAAATCTCCATCTTTGAATTTTTATAAGGACAACAGGATCCTTTACAATTATACTAGCTAGCAGCAAAAAAACTACATGAAATATTGGAAAATCACATAATCTTCATATTTTTCCATAAATAAAAGGATTGTGTAACAAATCTCCATCTTTGAATTTTTGTAAGGACAACAGGATCCCTTACAATTATACTAGCTGGCAGCAAAAAAAACTACATTAAATCTTCGAAAATCACATAATCTTAATATTTTTCCCCAAATAAAAGGACTGTGTAACAAAACTCCATCTTTGAATTTTTATAAGGACAACAGGATCCTTTACAATTATACTAGCTAGCTGCAATAAAAATACATTAAATCTTCGAAAATCACACATTATTAATATTTTTCCATAAATAAAAAGACTGTGTAACAAATCTCCATCATGGAATTTTTATAAGGACAACAGGATCCCTTACTATTATACTAGCTAGCTGCAATAAAAATACATTAAATCTTCGAAAATCACACATTCTTAATATTTTTCCATAAATAAAAAGACTGTGTAACAAATCTCCATCTTTGAATTTTTATAAGAACAACAGGATCCCTTACTATTATACTAGCTAGCAGCAAAAAAAACTACATTAAATCTTCGAAAATCACATAATCTTAATATTTTTCCATAAATAAAGGACTGTGTAACAAATCTCCATCTTTGAATTTTTATAAGGACAACAGGATCCTTTACAATTATACTAGCTAGCTGCAATAAAAATACATTAAATCTTCGAAAATTACACATTCTTAATATTTTTCCATAAATAAAAGGACTGTGTAACAAATCTCCATCTTCGAATTTTTATAAGGACAACAGGATCCCTTACAATTAAACTAGCTAGCAGCAAAAAAACTACATTAAATCTTCGAAAATCTCACATTCTTAATATTTTTCCATAAATAAAAGTACACAGTCCTTCACAAATCTCCATCTTTGAAATATTATAAGGACAACAGGATCCTTTATAATTATACTAGCTAGCAGCAAAAAAACTACATTAAATCTTCGAAAATCACACAATCTTTATATTTT
The DNA here is from genome assembly GCA_964058755.1 of Campiglossa producta. NCBI lineage: Eukaryota > Metazoa > Arthropoda > Insecta > Diptera > Tephritidae > Campiglossa > Campiglossa producta. The sequence goes on from CAXKVI010000001.1 coordinate 165,080,637, forward strand.
TCAATAAATAAAAGGATTGTGTAACAAATCTCCATCTTTGAATTTTTATAAGGACAACAGGATCCCTTACAATTATACTAGCTAGCAGCAAAAAAACTACATTAAATCTTCGAAAATCACATAATCTTAATATTTTTCCCTAAATAAAAGGACTGTGTAACAAATCTCCATCTTTGAATTTTCATAAGGACAACAGGATCCTTTACAACTATACTAGCTAGCAGCAAAAAACTACATTAAATAATCGAAAATCACATAATCTCCATAAATAAAAGGACTGTGTAACAAATCCCCATCTTTCAATTTTTATAAGGACAACAGGATCCCTTACAATTATACTAGCTAGCAGCAAAAAAACTACATTAAATTTTCGAAAATCACACAATCTTTATATTTTTCCATAAATAAAAGGATTGTGTAACAAATCTCCATCTTTTAATTTTTATAAGGACAACAGGATCCCTTACAATTATACTAGCTAGCAGCGAAAAAAATACATTAAATCTTCGAAAATCACACATTCTTAATATTTTTCCATAAATAAAAGGACTGTGTAACAAATCTCCATCATTGAATTTTTATAAGGACAACAGGATCCCTTACTATTATACGAGCTAGCAGCAAAAAAACTACATTAAATCTTCGAAAATCACATAATCTTAATATTTTTCCATAAATAAAGGACTGTGTAACAAATCTCCATCTTTTGAATTTTTAAAAGGACAACAGGATCCTTTACAATTATACTGAAAAAAAAAACGTATTCAAGAGAAAAAGACATTGGAGTTTGAAAAGTATGTTAGTAAATTGTGTAAAAATATGTTGTCTAGCAAAAATAATTGTATATATCTTGAAACTTTGCAATTATAGTGCACTTTTTATAGAGTAAGAAAAGTTTGCGCAAAATGTATCCAGGTTTTGGTTGATATCTCCGAAACGGATTGAGATATCGAAATTTATTCACATGAATAATAAAAATGAAAGGACTGTGTAACAAATCACCATCTTTGAATTTTTATAAGGGCAACAGGATCCTTTACAATTATACTGAAAAAAACGGGTGGTCCGAATTACATAAAACTTTGTCAGGATAGTTTTTGAGACATAATGATCAACATTAGGGAGTATACGTTTAAATAAAGCAATTTTGATTTTTTGGGACAGTCTAATGAATATATTTAAAAAATTCAAACAAATTTCAAAAGTTAAGATTTCTCCAATATGTCACCACATATCATTCGACTTTTGGTTAATTTCTTGTGAAGAATGAGCCTAAAAGTATGCACACATTTTCAACGTAATGTGCTAATATTACGAATCGTTACAGCTAAGCTAGCGAATAGCACAATCGATAGTGCAGGCGACAAAATCTTTAATTAAAATCTCGAAAAATCGTATATAAGTTAGTAAATACTACTACAGGAAAAAATAAATAAATTTTTATTTATAAAAAAATTTAAATAATTCTTATATATATTTATTTACACTAAATTTTTTCCCAAAATTTATTTTACATTTTTTTTTTGAATATTTCGATATTGGAAAACTACTTTTAATTAAATTCCAAACATTTTTATACACACGTGTGAGCTAGCTCAAATTTTCACTAAATTTCTCTCACTCGTACTCACTCACTCTTGCTCACAGCTACATTATATGTTTTCTACTTATGCTTTGGTAATTTATTGATTAATTTTCTTCTTCTTCTATTATTAACAAATAATATTTACATATGGGTCATTCCATGCCAAATCAACAAATTTTTTACCGGACCCTTTTCGATTTCGCTAAAAACTTGCTATCTTTTTCTACCGCCCGAAAGACATTTTTCAGAATTTTTTCAAATTTTTTTCCCCAAATCAAAAAAAAGTTATGAACTTAAAAAAAAACGTGTTTTTTTTAAATGCTATAACTTTTTCAAAAATCGACCGTTTGGGATAAATTTTTTTTTAATTTTTGTTTTTAAATGTAGTTTTCGGAAAAATAAAAAAATTTTAAAAGCCCAGAATATAATTTTTTTTTCCAAGAAAAAGTCCAATTTTTATTTTTATTTTTATTTTTTTGTAGTTTTCGGAAACAAAAAATAAAAAATTTTTAAAAGCCCAGAATATAATTTTTTTTTTCCAAAAAAAGTCCGATTTTTATTTTTATTTTTTATTTTTTATTTTTTTTTAAACTCCAACTAATTCTGCAATAAGCCCCGCTAATAACAAGATGTGCCGAAAATCACTTCAATTTTTTTTTTTATTGAAAAAAATTTTCATAAAAAGTTATATAAAATAAGCCAAGTATAAAAAAAATTTGTTTCCATCAAAAAAAAAAAAAAAAAAAAACGATTGTCGGCACATCTTTTTATTAGCGGGGCTATTGCAGAATTAGTTGGAGTTAAAAAAAAAATAAAAAAAAGAATTAAAAATAAAAATAAAAAAGGGTCGGACTTTTTTTTTCGAAAAAAAAAATTATATATATGGGCTTTAAAAAATTTTTTATTTTTTTTCCGAAAACTACATTTAAAAACAAAAATTAAAAAAAAAATGATCCCAAACGGTCGATTTTTAAAAAAGTTACAGCATTAAAAACTTTTTTTTAAAAGTTCATAACTTTTTTTGATTTGGAGAAAAAAATTTGAAAAAATTCTGAAAAATGTCTATCGGGGTGTAGAAAAAGATAGCAAATTTTTAGCGAAATCGAAAGGGGTTAGGTAAAAATTTTGTCGATTTGGCAAGGAATGACCCATATACAGTCTTAAATTGCTAGTCACGTTCACCTTTAGGTATACTAATATTATTTCGTAAACTTATTTTTTAAACTAAAACTAAAATTTATTCACTTAGCCACTAAATTTGTTTGAGCTACATTTAGACTATAATACTTAGTTTACACTTTAGTTAAATTTTTTTATTTCGGTGCAGTCTAGAGTTGTCTTAGATTTAAATTAATTTTTATATTTTATATTTTTTTTTACAATTTTATATACCAAAATACTACATTTAATGTCGTATAGATACGCTTAAATTCTATAGTTCTTAACTCATCTTTGTTTATGTTGTGTTCTATGAACACCCCTATTACGATTGTCGATTGTCGACTTTAAGGTGAGTGTCTATCGAGTCGAACTATAATTTTGTCGACTGTCAGTTATAAATAAACAATAGTGGCTTGAACATTTTTGTTTTGACAGCTGATTGACAGCGCATAATCGAAAGACATTTAAATCGATTACCGATAATCGTGATAGGGTTGTATGATTTTATAGCCTCGATAATTTTGCAACTTCATTTGAGCAATGTGTTTTTTTTTGGCATAGTAGAGTTGGTAGAGGTCACAAAAAATCTGATGGCTTAATTTTTAATATTTCCAAACTCGAAAAAAATGTAGTCATGAGATTCAATTCGATAAAATAATTTGTCGATATTTTTTCCTTCAGTTATCGACTTTTTATCGGTAAATTTTACAAAATATTTTTAGGAGACGTGTGTTAAATATTGTATTGAATTTTTGTTGAAACAGTTTGATACGAATTGCCGCTTTTTAGAGAGCACTAGAGACGTAGAAAACTCTATCGATACTTTTTCAATCGATTTCAATCTTTTTCTCGAAAAAATTATCGATATTTTTATAACTCGAAGAAAGTACTACTGATTGTTAATAGAGACATGGATAACGAAACGCACTGCATCAATACTCTTCCCTCCCCGCTATCGATATTTTTAACGATAATTTTTAAGCGAAAGGCATCAAATGAATCGAAAAACTGGGAAATTTGCAGGAGAGAAAAGTGTAATATCGACACTTTTGTAGCTTGATATCGATAGCTTTTCCGATATTTTTATCGATCTGTCTTTAACAAGTGTTTCCAACCAAAAAGTTACCTTCAGCATGTAAAAAAAAAACATTTAATATATCGATAACATGATAATTTTGCTCGCGCTCTCGATTTTTTATCGATAATTTTTTTAATTTTTATTTTTTTTTTTTGTGATTCAGTATTGTGCACTTTCGTCGCTTGATACGGATGGTTTTTCCGATATTATTATCGATATAGTTTTAACTAAAAAGTTAACTTCCAATTATAAAAATATTTAATAGTTATGAAGAAATGCTTCGCGCTATCGATTTTTTATCGATACTTTTTTTAATTAACATTTTTTTTGGTTGAGTTTTGTACAGAACTTAGAATGGAACATTTTTAGCGTAACTCCTGTGATTTACCGTGTCTGCAGTGAGAACTATAGACGGTAGAATACGTTTTCGATATTATGCAATTAGCAGCAAAAATCTATATTAAATCTTCGAAAATCACATAATCTTAATATTTTTCCATAAATAAAGGGACTGTATAACAAATCTCAATCTTTGAATTTTTATAAGGACAACAGGATCCCTTACAATTATACTAGCTAGCAGCAAAAAAACTACATTAAATCTTCGAAAATCACATAATCTTAATATTTTTCCATAAATAAAAGGATTGTGTAACAAATCTCCATCTTTGAATTTTTATAAGGACAACAGGATCCTTTAAAATTATACTGAAAAAACGTATTCACGAGAAAAAGGCATTGGAGTTTGAAAAGTATGTTAGTAGATTGCGTAACAATATGTTGTCTAGCAAAAATAATTGTGTATAAGTTGAAACTTTGCAATTATAGTGCATTTTTTATAGATCATACACTGCGTATGAGTAATATTTATTATCGATATTTTTTCTCTAAATTTTGATCGATATATTTCTAATGAGTGCTTTAAGCTCGAAAAATTAAATACAAAACTGCAATGTTACATCGATACTTTTGCTTCGCATTTTCGATTTTTTATCGATAATTTTTTTTAAGAAATCGATATTTTTTCTTTATATTTTTATCGATATATTTCTAAAGATTGCTTAAAGTTCGAAGGAGCGACATAAATTAAGAATAATAATACTTTTACTTCTTGTTATCGATATTTAAATCGATACTTTTTTTAGATAAATTTTTCGAAAAGAGTTTTGAATGCAAGAAATCTGCAAAAGAAGTTATTTGCTAAGCCCCTACACTTGAAATGAATAATTAGTTCGATTTCTCTCCCCCCTCCCTCTCCTATCCCCAATTTTTTTTTATTTCTAAATTATTCCAGCAAGTTTGGAAGTTTTCTTTTACTTTATTGCAAGCAATTAGTGGCTCATTCATTTCGAATTCCAAATAGGTACCCCAGTATATGCGGTGGCAGCTGAAAATGTTTGCCGAAAAACAATTCACACCTCAACCAAGGGGTATTAAAAAGTTTTAAGCTCATTGCACTACATGGGATAGAAAAAGACGAAAACAAAAACAAACACAACAAAAGTTGTTAAACAAATAATACCTAGTTTGTAGCTGTCTTCAATGCTAACTGACAGTTTGAGAGCCAATGATGATGTGGTTAGAGAATAACGTTGCGGTGCATGTGACTTCAAAATAAATCAGAAACTTTCTATAGTTCAACACGTCCATGAAAAATGAGAGAAAAAGGAGATTACGCATGATAAACTAGAAGTAATTAAAATGTGCGAAAAGTGTTGGGAAACGTTTTTTTAATGGTGGCAATTTTAGAGGGGAATCAAAATACCGAAACTAGATTTGATAGGTATTGTAAGAAAGAAAGAAAAAATGTTTAAAGTTGGAAAAAGTAAGGAAGTTTGAGTTCGGCTAAAAATGAAAACCACTTACTAAACAAAGGTGGCAACCCTGACTGAAAACATATTCGTTGGTATATTTTCGAAAATACCTTTCATTTGATACCCATATTGGCACATATAGCTATATTTAAAAAAAATGAAGTAAGGTGGCAACGCTGTAAATTTCCCAAACGAGCAACATCCACGTAGAAAGTCTTAGAATGAAGCACACTATCTATAAGTCAAATTTGGTCCAAATCGCTTGATCCGTTTTTCAGGTATTGGCAAATATACGAAGGAATAAATGAAATGGGTTTAAGTGGCAACCCTAGGCCGCAACCCTGCCTAAAAATATCATGTTTTAAATACTACCATTATCACCTTAAATTTGATACGCATTTTGGAATATATTGCTCTATATTAATTTTTTTGTTGGGTGGCAACCCTATTAAATTTCCCAAAGTGGCAACACCCAAGTAGAAATTCTTAGAATGAGCATACTATTCGTATGTCAAATTTGATTCACATATCTTTTGCCGTTTCCGAGACATTGGTCGATACACGAAGGAATAAATTAAACGAGTTTAGTGGCAACCCTATGTGCAACCCGGACTAAAAATATATTCTTTGGAATAATCCCTTTATTATCTTTAATTTGATACTCATATTGGCATAAACTGCTCTATATTACTTTTTTTTGTTAGGTGGCAACTCTATAAATTTCCCAAAGTGGCCACACCCCAGAAGAAAATCTTTGAATGAAGCATACCATCTAGGTATATGTCAAATTTGATCCAAATCGCTTTAGCCGTTTCCGAGGTATTGCTCGATTACGAAGAAATAAATAAAATGGGGTTAGGTGGCAACCCTATGTGGCAACTCTGCCTAAAAAAATCTTCTTTGGAATAGGGCCTTTATTACCTTTAATTTGATACCCATATTGGCATATATTGCTCTATAAATTTTTTTTTAGTTACGTAGCAACTCTATAAATTTCCCAAAGTGGCCACACCCCAGAAGAAAATCTTTGAATGAAGCATACTATCTAGGTATATGTCAAGTTTGATCCAAATTGCTTTAGCCGTTTCCGAGGTATTACTCGATTACGTAGAATTAAATAAAATAGGGTTAGGTGGCAATCCTAGGGGGCAACCCTGCCTAAAAATATCTTCTTTGGAATAAGGCCTTTACTACCTTTAATTTGATACCCATATTGGCATATATTGCTCTATAAATTTTTTTTAAGTTAGGTGGCAACTCTATAAATTTCCCAAAGTGGCAACACCCAAGTAGCAAGACTTTGAATGAAGCATACTAAATATGTGCCAAATTTGATCCAAAGCTCTTTAGTCGTTTCCGATGTATTGGCCGATATACGAAGAAATAAATAAAATGGGGTAAGGGGGCAGCACTAGGTGGCAACCCTGCCTCAAAATATCTTATTTGGAATACGGTCGAAAATAGCTGTAATTTTATACCCATATTGACATATATTGAAAAAAAAAACTATTTAGGTGGCAACCCTGTAAATTGTCCAAAGTGGCCACACCCTAGTAGAAATTCTAAGTATGCTAAATTTATGCCAAATTTCACCAAAGCGCCTTAGTCGTTTCCGATATTTTGGGCGATTTACGAAGAAATAAAATTGGGTAATGGTAACACTAGGTGGCAACCCTGCCTTAAAATATCTTAGTTCAAATGCAATCGAAAATAACTGTAATACCTACATATCTTGGTTTAGTTTTTTTGCTCAATATATAAAACAAACTGGGACAATCTATGTACCAAATCCGTTCAGCCGTTCCAGTCCGAACACTGTTGCCACTATTTTTTCATTCAAATTTCAATATCCATAAAAACTTTTCATCGCCGCCCAAGAAGTTAACTTCAAAAATACAATTTATTTATACATATATATTAGCGCAACTGGGTATAAAAGTACAAACAAACTTAAGCTGCCGAAAAATTGATGAGGGTTCTAAACAAACATTTTAAAAACTTCACCAAAAGCTGAATTAATGGGGCCGGAAGGGATATTGATTGTGTAAAAAAAAAACAACAACAACCACAAAGGCTTTGTTAATTAAACACAACGGAACACAAAAAAAACTAACACAAAGTAACGGATTAAAATAAGTTTATTCTTTGTTAGCCAATGCGCAAGCCGTAAATGCAACCGTTTTTTTATTAGGGTGGACCAAAAACTGCTTCAAAATTTTATTTTTTCCCGCTAGATGGCACTGAAGTTGCTATATTTGCAAAATTCGTATTTACGAACCAATTCTATTAATTTTTGTTTGGTATATAAACCAAAAATCTGTTACAAAAAGTGAACCTGATAGGTGGCGCTGTAGTCGATATATTCAGAAAATCCGTATTTATGGTCCGTTTTTTGCTACTTTCCATTACGTATGTTTGGTATAAAAGGAAGACTTTGTTACACAAATTTTCACGCTAGGTGGCGCTGGAGTCGAGGTATTCAAAAAAGCAGATTTCTGGTACGTTCTTTGAAGTTTCGCAGACGAAGTCACGCGCATCTGCTAGTAACACCGTAAGCGAATATGCCGTCTCAGCAGTATAAAGTGCTATCAAAACCCAAAACTACTATTTTCGTACCACCCTAATAATGCTGTGAGCCAGTACCTGTTAACACGAGCTACTAAATGAAATTCTCTCATTCATTGTTTTGTTTGCGTTGCAATTTTTGTTCACGCCAGCAAATTTTTCACCGTTATATGCGTTTTTTTATGTGCTTACCACTTAGTGGTTTTTCTTCTGCATCACCAGTTTTCGGCATTTTTATGAAATGCAAGTATATACAAATGGGGCATTCCAAAGAAAACTGAATTGTTAACTAGTTCAATACTTTTCAACCGGATTGACGGAACAAAAACGCATTCAACCAGTAAAGTCCTAAATCAGAGTTTGTCTTAAAACTGTCATATTTTAGAAATTTTGTCGAACATACTCAACTCAAAAAAATCTTCAACACTTTCATAGCGACTTTAACTGCGAAACTTTAAAAAATGTATCATAAATACGATTTTTGAATATCTCTACTAGCGGGTTTCGGTTTTGAAACAGCTTTTCATTGTATATCAAACATACGTGCCAAAAACGAAAAGAATCAGATCTTAAATATGCATTTTGAAAATATTGCAACCCCAGCCCCATCTAGCGGAGAGCATTTATATAAAGAATATATTTGAAGTTAACTTCTCAGGCGGCGATATGTAGTTTTGATTAGAGAGTAAAATTTGAGAAGTAGGCTGATGATGCAACGGAAATTATGCAACGGAAATAGGAATTGTAGCCGACTTTCAGGCGTAGGCGATTTTCACCACGATGTTTAGCTGTGCAAAGCAAATAGGAGGTGATATTCTAGGATCTAGCTAACATTGCACAAATTGTAATAGTTAGGCCGAGCAGAATTCATGGGTGTTGCCACTTATGGCGGTTTACAGGGTTGCCACCTATCCCATTTTTTTAAATATAGAGCTAGGTATGGCAATATGAGCATCAAATGAAAAGTATTTTCGACCGTATTCCAAATAAGATAATTTTAAGCAGGGTTGCCACTTAGGGTTGCCACCTAACCGCAATTTATTTAATTTTTCGTATATTTCGGAAACTGCTTGACCGATTTGGATAAAATTTGGAATATAGACAACATGATTCATACTAAGATTATATACATAGGTGTTGCCACTTAGGGCGGTTTACAGGGTTGCCACCTATCCCATTTTTTTTAAATATAGAGCTAGATATGCCAATATGGGTATCAAATGAAAGGTATTTTCGGACTTGACTTACTCGGTTCTCCTTGGGACTTATACAAAGTTGAGCTAGAGTACGGAAGAGCTTTCGATTTTGTTCTAGGATCTATATGGTTAATGTGGTTTCTCTTCAAAGAAGCTATGTTCACTTTTACATAGAATGCTTCGAATGGCCATTGAATGCAAGTGCTTCCATTGTGTGTAAAAGCTAGATTTGCCCCACAGTGAAACCACGTAAGTGTAAACTAATCTATAACTGGTGTTAAAGCTAAGCCCTACTCACTTTTTAACATATTTTTATTAGGTCAATTTTCTTTTTAGGTCACTTTTCCGATGGGTGGCATGTATTACTACCATTTAAAAAAAATATGTTCTTCAAAAATTCCGCTAGGTGGCGCTGATATGAGGGTAATGCCAACTTAAATTTGGAATTATGGACCGATTTCGCTGATATTTAGAGTGTGTATTATTTAGTTATAATAGCCTTTAACTGCCTAGGCAATTTTGGCCGTCAAACATGTTAGGCCAGTCGGAACTTTGTTGAGCCTACTGGAGATACCGCGTGTTTTCAGATCTGCCTCCACTTGGTCCTGCCATCGGAGTGGTGGTCTCCCTCCCTTTCTACTTCCACCGGCAGGTGCCGATAAGCCTACTTTCTGGGTCCGAGAATGTGTAGTACTTATTTAATATTCAAAGTAAAAAAAAAAATCGACACGCTAGGTGGCGCATTAGTCGCTCCATTTACAAAATGCGAATGTCTATTTTCAGTGTCGTTGCATTTGTTTTTCTTCTCCGGCTCACCAGGCCGGATTCTTGAATTTTTCCTTCTTTTTCAGTAGTTTTTAAAGCCAATGGAATAGACAAAAAAAAAAATCCCTACAGGTGGCGTGGGAGTCGCGATATTTCCAAAATCGCATCGATAGATGGCGCGCGGGTAGCATTATTTACAAATGTCACATTAATGGTCCGATTTGGAGGGCATTTGAAACATACCTATATTGCTGTCTGTTCAAGAAATTTCTTCTCCAAAAAATTTACTCGCTAGATGGCGCTATTGTTGAGATATTGAGAAAAAAATGTATTACAGCTTATCTTCGACTTTTGCTGCTATCCCATTGCTTTCTCACGAGAACACTCCAGATCAGTAGAAGACTTTAATAGTAAATGGCAGGGTGTCTGTTTCTCATTTCACGAAGATCCACTACTACTCCAAAACTGTTTGCTGTACCTCTTCTTCATCTTATTCTTGTTCAAGTTTAATATTTTTCGACTAGTTCGCTTTCAGTTAGAAATTTATTTACATACAGGGTATATTTTCATGTTCAGCATGGTTTTCGACTACAGTGTATATACCCACTTACACACACACCCATACAACCACATGCACTATTTTATATTCGCGCCTTTTATTAAGTTGTTATTTGAGTTGTTTGCGAGTTAATTTCAATTTTGTTTTCTACTATTCTTGTTGTTGCTGGTTCACGTTTGTGTATGCGGTGTGAAATTTTTTGTAGAATTTTTCGTGTTTTCTCGCCATTTTTTTTTCGTTTTAGCCAGGCGTACTTTTGACAAACTTTAATTAGAAATGCAGTGTCCTTGCTGCACGTTTTATTCCTTTTTGTCAGCCATTGCTTTATGCTTTTATTCTCGTGTATTAACTCTGTTGTGATGTTGGTGTTATGGTTGTTCACCAGTTTGCTTTTGTTGTTGTTGCTTTTTTTTTTTTGGTAAAAGCACGTGTATAGAAATTTTTAGCTGAATAACTAAAATATTTTTCGTGCTACTCATCAAAGCTTAATGCTTGTTTTTGTGTGTGTGCGTGTTTTTTTAACAAAATTTCCTGAAAACTTTTTCTGCTTTCGGTCAAGCTTTGTTGTTGTTGCACTTATTACACAAAATTTATTCATTAAAATTCGGTTTGTGTTTGCGTTTCCTTTGCAGCTAGCGGCGTTCATTTTTTTAAATTTTATTGGCGAAGCTTTATTTAATTTGGTTTAAGAGTTGCCAGATTGAGCAAAAATTTTTTGAATAATAAAAATGTTTTTAAAAATTTTTTAGTAGAAGTAATAATTAAAAAAAAAAAACATAATAAACTCCTCTCCTTGACATTGTAGTACAAAGAAAAAATACTTCCGATAGGTGGCGCATGGGTCGCTCCATATATAAAAATCGATTTTTTTTAGCACAAATTCAGAACTTGTATTACTATCAGTACCTGGGTGACTGAAAATGACCCCATAATGATCCCAAAATACTCCCGAAATGATCCCAAAATTACCAAAAAATTATCAAAAAATTACCTCAAATATCCCTGTAATAATCCCCAAAAAAATCCTAAAATAGCCCGAAAATGATCCCAAACCGACCACAAATGACCCCTAAATGATAACAAAATGACCCCAAATAATCTCAGAATGATCCCAAAATGATCCAAAAACTATTCCAAAATGACTCCAAAATATATGGCAACACTACTTGAAAAAATTTCAGTTGGTATGTCGCCAAAAATACCTTTCATTTGATACCCATATTGTGATATCATGCTCAATATTTAATTTTTTTAGATAGTTGGCAACCCTGTACATCATCTCAAGTGGCAACACCCTAGTGGCAAGTCTTAGAATCAAGCCTACTATCTTTATGCCAAATTTAATCGAAATTGGTCAAGCGGTTCTCGAGATATGTAAAACCGGATATACAAATATGTTGGGGTAATGTGGCAACCCTACTTGAAAACATTTTAGTTGGTATGCCGCCGAATATAGCTTTCAGTTGATACCAATATTGGCATATCTTGTTCAAAAAAAATTGAGATAGGTGGCAACTCTTTAAACCCCCCAATTTTCCATTTGACGTCATAATGAAGTCATTTTTTTTTGTTTCCATTAAAAATTTAATTTTGTCGATTTATTTTCTCACTTGCTTTTGAGATGGTGACCACATTTTTTTTCTTTTCAATTTCGAATCGAGTCGAGTGTGACGACATTAAAATCGAGAATTTTGTAAATTTTTCACAGAAACAGAGCACAGGGTGTGGAATTATTCATTTATGAATATTCTAGTATGTTCTTTGGCATTCGCATTCGCGAATAAAAACGTATACAAAATACATACATTCGCGAACAAGAACGAATGAACGTTCTTCTTGTCGATCATTTTCATTTCACTTTGGAAATGCAAATGATGGATCTAATATTCTCAGAAGGTTGGGACACTTTTGGGTACGATTTCGGAAATGTTCGTACATCATTTTGGGACTTTTTTTTTGCATCATTTCGGGTTCTTTTCCAGACTTTTTAGAAGACATTTAAAAAGTTTTTATGTAACATTTCGGGATTGTTTTTCGCCCATTTCAGATCATTTTTAGGATTCTTTCGGGAATTTTTCGCAATCGTATTCGAAACGTTTTCAGGTCTGTTTTTGGAGCATATTATTATTTTTTGACTGTTTTTGTTATTGTTTTCGGATCATTTCAGCATTGGTTTCGGTATAATTTCGAAAATTTTTCGAAATCGGTTTCGGGATCATTTCGGAACTTTCTGAATATCATTTTGGAACTTTTTCGTTAGTCTTTTTGGGACTGTTTTCAGAATCGTTTCAGTTCTTTTTCTGAGTTGGTCTCGAAACATTTTGGGACTGTTTTCGTATACTTTCGGGACTTTTTTGGGATTGCTTTTGGAACTTATTCGGCGTTGTTTTTCGGTACTTTTCCGGATTGGTTTTGAACCATTTTCATTATTAAGGAACTTTCTGGGAATCATTTCGGCACTTTTTCGGTGGGCTATTTTGAATTGAATTGTTCTCAAGATTATTTCAGTTATTTTTCTGGATTGGGTTTGAACCGTTTTAGGATTGTTTTCGAATACTTTTGGGACTTTTTTGGGACTGCTTTCGGATGATTTCGGTATTGTTTTGAAACTTCTTCCACATTATTTTTGGGCCATTTCGGGATTGTTTCCAGGATCATTTCGCTACTTTTTCGGGGTTGGTTTTGAAACATTTCAGTATTTTTGGGACTTTTTGGGAATGTTTTCAGAACTTTTTAGCTATGATTTTGGCAATTTTTCGGGACTGTTTTTAGAATGATTTCGATACTTCTTCGGAATTGGTTTTGAAATTTTTCAGGATTATTTTAGAATAATTTTGGAAAATTTTAGTAATTGTTTTTCGGATAATTTCGGGATTGTTTTTAAAATCGTAGTAATTTCGAAACTTTTTAGCTATGATTTTGGCACTTGTTTTGGGAATGTTTTCGGATCATTTCGGTACTTTGTCGGGATTGTTTTTGAACCATTTCAGATATATTTTAGAATAGTTTTGGAACATTCTTGGAACTATTTTCGGATAATTTCGGAGTTGTTTTCAGAATAATTTCGGATGGTTTACGGAATAACTTCTGAACTTTTTAGGGATCATTTTGGGATTGTTTTCAGAACTTTTTAGCTATGATTTTGGTACTTTTTTCGGATTGGTTTTGAGTCATTTTAGGATTATTTTAGGATAATTGTGGAAATGTTTTGGGTTTGTTATCGGATAGTTTGGAATTGTTTCCGAATAATTTGGGATGGTTTTCGTAATAGTTTCGAAAGCTTTTAGAGATAATTTCGGATCGTTTTTGGGGTTGTTTTTATGATCATTTTAGGACTTTTTTGGGACTCTTTTGGAATTGGTGTTGAATCATTTAATGATTATTTCGGTACATTTTAGGATTGTTTTCGGAATCATTTTGGAACTTTTTATGGATTGTTTTTAAAGCACTTTAGAATTGTTTTCGGAAACTTTCGTGACTTTTTTGGATTGCTTTCGGGATCGTTTCGGGACTTTTTAGAGATTGTTTCGTGACCTTTTCGGGATTGTTTTGAGATCATTTTGGATTGTTTTCAGAATCATTTGGGGACTTTGTCAGAATATTTTTGGGATTGGTTTTGAACCATTTCAGGACTGTTTTCGGATGATTTTGGGGATTTTTCGAAATTGATTTTGCACCACTTGTGGGTTGCTTTCAGGCTCATTTGGAAAACTTTTCAGAATTCTTTTCGAAATCATTACGGTACTTTTACGGGACTGGTTTTGCAGTAAACTTTTGTTGAGTGAAACTGGACAACGCTATTGAGCTAATTTCTGTTTAAATTCGTTTGCAGCACAAAAAAAAAAAAAATTCAATACAAAACACATTTTAAATTTTTCAATGAAACCGACTAATGACCGAAATTCTGCTAATTTTCATTTTTTTTTTGCATTTGCTCTACAACTCTTTTAGCTGTTTAGGTTTTGCCCTCAATCTGTTGCTTTTTCTTGCTTTTGGTTTTTTATTCACTTTCTTTTGTTTCTGTTCTGCTCTACTTTTATATATTTTTTTCTACTTTTTTCTCTTATCCAAATAGTTTACCAAACTAATCGGAGAAATTCTTTTCGTCCGAAAAGCGTACATGATGTTGTTGCTTGAGGCGCACAGCCGGCACAGGCTTGTTGTGTCCGTTGCCACTTTTCACCGCACTCACCATGGTTGCCGTTGCCAGCGAAGTCGCTGTTGTTGCTCTCGCTGCCACCACAGCAGCTGCTGCTTTGGCGACCTCATTTGCGCGCGCTGCCTTGCACACACTGCCACTACTACTACTACCACTGTTGTTGTTGTTGTATTTTAGTTCTTGTCGCTTTGTTTGCCTATTATCATCGCCGTAGGTCAAACGTTCTCTTCCTGTTGTCACGCTGATTTGGTTGTACGCGCCGCTTCCTGACATCCTCTCGGCGGCCATTGTAGTTTTGCCTTTGTTTGTCACTGTTGTTGTTGTTGTTGTTTCATTACATTCACTTCCGTCGGATGTCTTGTCATGTCCTTCGTTGTTGCTCGAGAGTGTCGGCGAGACGGATGTGGGCGGTGAAGATGATGTCCATTGCTCATCGCAAGAGCAATAACCTCGTGCTGTATCGCCACCTTCCAAGGCAAGCGAATGCAATTCGCGTAATCTTCGTAATTTTTGTTGTTGTCGTTTATATGATGAGGCTGTTGTGGCGGTGGTGTTCGTTGTTGAGGGGTTAACATTGATGCTAATAGCGGACGTGGCGGAAGTCATTTGTTCTAGTTGATAATGTTGTTGTTGTTCCTGGTAGTGTTTGTAATGCTGTTGTTGTTGCTGTTGTTGTTGCTCATATTTTGTCAATTCCTCTGCAGAGTTTGAGTTTAGTTCACTTGGCATTGTTGTAAGTTGATATTGTTGTTGTTGTTGTTGTTGTTGCTGTAGTAGTGTAGCCGGTGGTGGAGGTGGTGGCGGCGTTGTTGTCGGTGACATTGATGACACCGTTGTTACGGATGCCGAACGCACCATTTGTATGTGTTGTTGCTGTGACGTTAACGGTTGTTGATAAAATGTATGTGGGTGTGTGTAGTGGGCCGCATCGTCTTCTTCTTCTTGTTCTGAAGACGTTCGTCCTAGTTCACAACTTTCTTCGTGCATATTCGCATTTAATTTACTGTTTGAGCTGTAATGAAAAAAAGAAGAAGAAGAAAGCGGAAATTAGATAAAGAAGCAGCATAGCGAAAAAGATACCAAGAACAAACTTTGAAAAGTCTTTAAAAGATATTTTCTCTTATATATAAAAAACTCGTGTCACGGTCCAAATGGCTTGGGTCGATTTTTGTGAATTTTTGTATATATACATTTTGGAGATACATATGAGAAAAGGTTCTAAGCTATATTTCATATCCCAAGATTATTAGGGATAAGGGATTGAAACCCGATGTCACCCAGCTGTGACCATGGGAGGCCTTTCTGCGATATGAGTATCAAATGAGGGATGATGAAAAGAGTTTTAACAGGAATTTGTTTCAAGTCCCATGTAGGGACTCGTTTCTGGAATATCGACTGAAATGTGGACCAGGGTGCTGTTATGCTCAATGTGGACCAGATGTGACTCAGAGGATGTTTGTACGATATGGGTATAAAAAAAGGTGTTTTCGGAGCTCTTAACGAGGAGGCGTTCTAAGTCGTTTCTCGTATTGCCGGTTTTGCGAGAATGGTACCTGTACTCGTACATTACCTTTCGTACCGAAACGACCCGGGTTGTTTTTTCATCGACCCGGCCAAGAGCAATACACGCCGAAGTGACCCTGTCTAACGAGTTACGATCCTAAAAAGGCTTCTAGCTGGTAAAATAAAAGACATAAGGCCCAAATTCCCAGCTGATGCTGGAGTCCTGACCAACGAACGTGACCTTATACGCCATATCGATCCCTCAGATGGCTTTTCAACGAGCACAAACCAGCCATATGGGATCAGCCTCTCAGGTCTTGTTACCTCTCTGCCGGTGTTGGGAAATTATGGTCCACAGTCAAAGCGCTGCCCAATACTATGGGTCCGCCAATGAATGTCGACATCACCTTTGCTAACAAGACTTTCAACGACCCATAGAAATGTGCACAGGCTTTTTGCAGACAGTATGTCCCTCATCCTGAACGGGACAGGACAAGAAGTGGAACCTTCAGGCGTGCGCACAAACACAAAAACATTTCCCCCTTGCCTATGACCGCTATAGAGGTTCAAGAAGCCATCACGAAAGCCAAAAATTCCAAAGCCAACGGTCCCGATGGTTTAGCAATGGTGTACCTCAAATACATCGGCGCAGAGGGAGTTAAGTAACAAACAGGCCCCCTCAATCTGTTCTTGACCACTTCTGTCATACCCGATAAATGGAAGCAGGCAACTGTGGTCCCACTACTAAAGCCTGACAAGCCAGCTAATGTTGGGGAGTCATATCGCCGATATCACTCCTCTCGCCAGTAGTGAAGATTTTGGAGGCGGTCCTACTCCAGCAAATTATCTCAAAATAATCCCAAAATGGCTTCAAAGTTGTCCCAAATTAATCCAAAATTGATCTCAAAATAGCGTCAAAGTTATCCCAAAGTGAGCCCTAAATGATCGCATAATGATCCTAAAATAGTCCAAATATGATCCCAATAATATACAATACAAATACAATACGGTAAAATGGCAACCCTAGGTGGCAACCCTACTTGAAAATATTTTAGTTTGCATGTCACTCAAAATACCTTTCATTTGATACCCATATTGGCATATTTTGCTCCATAATGGAAAATATTTAAATAGGTGGCAACCATGTAAACCGCCCCAAGTGGCTACACCCAAGTGGATAGACTTAGAAATCGCAAACTATCTCTATGACAAATTACATCCGAACAATCGAGCGGTTCACGAGATAGTACCGGATATACAAATATACTGCGGTAAGGTGGCAACCCTAGGTGGTAACCCTACTTGAAAATATTTAAGTTGGCATGTCGCTGAAAATACCTTTCCTTTGATACTCATATTGGCATATTTTGCTAAAAAATTTAAAAAAAAGTTGAGATAGATGGCAACCCTGTAAACTGTCCCAAGTGGCAACCCCCAAGTGGATAGTCTTAGAATCAATCATAATGCCTATATTCAAAATTTTATCCAAATCGGTCAAGCGGTTCCCGAGATCGTCCGGATATACATATGTATATGGGTCATTCCATGCCAAATCGACAATTATTTTACCTGACCCTCTTCGATTTCGCTAAAAAATTCTTTTTATACATTTTTCAGATTTTTTTTCAAATTTTTTCCCCAAATCAAAAAAAGTTATGAACTTAAAAAAAAAGATAGCAAATTTTTAGCAATCAGGTAAAAAAATTGTCGATTTGGCATGGAATGACCCATATACAAGTTTAACTCGTTTAAAGTTATATGCGATTTTCACCTAAAACTTAACTTACACACATACGCAAAGACATTGATTTACGCTTATGAGCCTTCATTATACCATCTTCAGACAGAAATTGAGAGCTACAAGTAGGCATATTTACCTTTGTATAATGAACGGGATTATAATTGTGCCATCCTCATTAAAAATAGAACACACATCGAATAAAACACAAAAATAGCTTCGTTAAAGCGCAAGGAAATGCAAAAAAAGTTAATGCAATTTCATGCTCGTTGCACACGCTTGCTGTAGTTACACACACACAAATATGCACAAACATCTGCCACACTGACAAGCAAAAATGTAGCCGAGTGAGTAGTGCGACAGATAAATGATATCACTGCCATTGCAGTAAATTGCGAACAGGCATAAGCAAGCAACACTACACATGAAAATAAACGCATTCGCACCAACACATGCAAGCACTTGCTAAAGTTGTGTAGTAATTTTCACGTGGCATATTTCAAGGCGCACAACGACGCCAGCAGCTTGAGCGAGCAGCAAGCATTTAAGGTGTTTCAAATTACAACATACAGCTTGCAAGAGCAGTTGTTGGAATTATAATTGCCATGCAATCGCACACACACACACACACACACACACGCACACAGCTGCTGCTAGACATGTCTGTGAATAGCCTTGAGCAAGCAAAATAATAAAGCAAAGGGAAAGCGCGCGAAAGGGTAAAAGCAACAACAACAACAATAACAATTTGAAACTTGTATGCTGGAGCAGGTGGCACAGCGCGTTTGCTTAAAAAGCGGAAAATATGACAACAACAAATGTGAGGCATGGCAGCAGCAACAGCATCAACGTGCACCATGCACAGCGTGCAATGATTGCTTTTTTCTTGTTGTTTTTGTTCGCTTTTTCTCATTCGAGATTGCCAATGGCGGTCTGCATGTGGCCTCCAGTTGATGATGCTGTCAATATTTGCCGCAATTTTCGCCTATAATTACAAGAAGAAGCGCAAAAACAAAAGGACTGCGAAAATTGTGTTGCTAAAAGAAGGCGGGGAAGCCACAGCAACTGCAGCGTAATCATTTTTAATTTACGCAAGGTAAGTGCGGCTCGCTGCCGGCTTAAGATAAGTTACTCGCTGTAACTCGTTTGTTACTGCAGAGGCGTTATGGCTACGTACATAAATATGTACAGCGGTATGATATTTGTGTATTTATGTAAATGAAATGCAAATTTATGTTTATGGCAGATCAGTGACGTGAGATAAATTTCATTGTTTATGAGTAGCCAGGTAAAAGTGAGCAGTAAAAGTAATGTTGTCTGAATTTGGATGAAATTGAACGGCATATGAGTAGCTGCGAGTATTTTTGGTATCTCAAAGCTATGTAGGCAGTGTAGGCAGGGTCGAATGTATTGTGTAGGCATTGTAGGCATTGTAGGCAGGGTATATTGTAGTTGTAGGCAGAGTATATTGTAGTTGTAGTCATAAATGATTCGTGGAATAGTCATAAATGATTCGTGGAAGAGTCATAAATTACTGGTCGAGGAGCCATAAATGACTCGTGGAGGAGTCATAAATGACTCATTGGTGTGCCAAAAATGATTCATTGATGAATTAAGAATGACTCATTGATGGATCAAAAATGACTCGTTGATGAGTCAAAAACGACTCCTTGATGAGTCAAAAATGACTCATTGATAAGTCAAAAATTACTCATTGATGACTCAAAAATGACTTATAGGCGAGTCATTCATGAAATGAAGTTTCATGCAGAATACACATGTTTACACATCAAACCTCACGAGTACCTACTTGATACTCACGCCTTTTTTCAATATTCTTACTTACCAACATAATCTTTTTAAAATAGATTTCCGAAAAAATATCAAATAAATAAGTGGCAACTTTATAAACCTCCTCAAGTTGCAAATCCAAGTAGAAAATCTTAGAATGAAGTATACTACACACAAACAAAATTCACGCAAAGCGGCCAATATACGAAGAAATAAATAAAAGACAGCAAGGTGGCGACCAACTCATTTTTCAGGCATCATGGTTGTAATGCGGCTGAAATTGCGTTTGATTTGATACACATATTGGCATACCTTGCTCAATATTTAAGAAAAAAATAGATAGGTGGAAACCTTGTAAACCAAAATAACTTAAAAATTATCCCAAAATGATCCCAACATGACCACAAAATGATAACAAAATGATCTCCAAGTGATCCCAAAATGAGCTCCCCAACTGATCCCAGTTTCAAGGACCCTATAATGACCCAAAAACGGTCCCAAAATTACAGCAAAATGATCACAAAATTACTCTTAAACGAGCCCAAAATTATCCGAAAATGACCTCAAAATTATCCTTAAATGGCCCCAAAATAATCCTAAAATAATTCAAATATGATCCCAAAATTATCCCAAAACGGTAAAATGGTAACCCTGGGCGGCAACCTTACTTGAAAATATTTTAGCTGGTATTTCGCCGAAAATACCATTCATTTGATACCCATATTGTCATATCTTGCTCCATAATGAAAAATATGTAAATAGGTGGCAATCCTGTAAACCGCCCCAAGTAGCTACACCCAAGTGAATAATTTTAGAAATCGCAAACTATATCTATGCCAAATTTTATCGAAACACGTCAAAGGGGTTCTCGAAATAGTACAGGATATACAAATATACAAATATAATGCGGTTAGATGGGAAATCTAGGTGACAATCCTACCTGAAAATATTTCAGTTGGTATGTCGCCGAAAATAACTTTTTATTGGATATTTGTATATTTTTATATTTATATAATATTAAAAAAAATCGAGATAGGTGGCAACCCTGTAAACTACCCATGTGGCAACACCCGAGTGGTTCCCAATAAGATATCGCACAAAGACGTTCTATATTCGGCCTGATCTACATATAGACCGATATCTTACGTCCATATTTGAAATTATTTCTTGCCTAAGACAATGATCGAAAATTCAAAAGAATCGGTACAGCAGCTCCTTAGCTTCACTATAGTTAGTTTAAAAATTCTTCGGGCACTTAACATATTTCCTATTTTCTATTTGATAATTTCCCAAACTTAGCATATACTTCAATTATCTACCGCTACTATTTATAAGTAAGAGTGCAGTTTACTCATTTTCGACAAAATGTGCACTTAACATAACTACGCAATCATCCATCTTCATAGGCAAAATGTTGCTCATACGACGTGGTGCACCACAGTTTGTGGTTGAAATAAAAAAGCAAGGGGGCATGAAATCTTATTCGGTCTTGATTAATATTAAATAATGCATATCTTTTAACTTTAAACGAGCTAAACTTATATATTTGTATATTTGTATATTTGTATATTTGTATATTTGTATATTTGTATATTTGTATATTTGTATATTTGTATATTTGTATATTTGTATATTTGTATATTTGTATATTTGTATATTTGTATATTTGTATATTTGTATATTTGTATATTTGTATATTTGTATATTTGTATATTTGTATATTTGTATATTTGTATATTTGTATATTTGTATATTTGTATATTTGTATATTTGTATATTTGTATATTTGTATATTTGAATATTTGTATATTTGTATATTTGTATATTTGTATATTTGTATATTTGTATATTTTTATATTTGTATATTTTTATATTTGTATATTTGTATATTTGTATATTTGTATATTTGTATATTTGTATATTTGTATATTTGTATATTTGTATATTTGTATATTTGTATATTTGTATATTTGTATATTTGTATATTTGTATATTTGTATATTTGTATATTTGTATATTTGTATATTTGTATATTTGTATATTTGTATATTTGTATATTTGTATATTTGTATATTTGTATATTAGTATATTTGTATATTTGTATATTTGTATATTTGTATATTTGTATATTTGTATATTTGTATATTTGCATATTTGTATATTTGTATATTTGTATATTTGTATATTTGTATATTTGTATATTTGTATATTTGTATATTTGTATATTTGTATATTTGTATATTTGTATATTTGTATATTTGTATATTTGAATATTTGTATATACAGGATTGCCACCTATCTTTTTTTTTTAATTTTGTAGGAAAATATGCCAATATGGGCATCAAATTAAAGGTATTTTCAGCGACATGCCAACTAAAATATTTTAAAGTAGGGTTGCCGCCTAGGGTTGCCACCTGATCGCAGTATATTAGTATATCCGGTCTATTTCGGGAACCGCTTGACCGATTTGGATGAAATTCGGCATATAGATAGTATAATTGATTTAAAGACTATCCACTTTTGGGTTGCTATTTGGGGGTTGTACAGGGTTGCCACCTATCGCAATTGTTTTAAATTATGGAGTTAGATATGCCAATATGGGTATCAAATGAAAGGTATTTTCAGCGACATGCCAACTAAAATATTTTAAAGTAGGGTTGCCACCTAGGCTTGCCACTTTACCGCAGTATATTCGTATATCCGGACTATTTCGCGAACCGCTTGACCGATTTGGGTAGCCGCCAAGGGTTACCACAAGCCTACACGGCTAGTTTCTTGTATTGCCGGTTCTACGAGAACGGTACCAGTACTTGTGCTGTACCCATCGTGCCGAAACGACCCGGGCCGTTTTCTTATATCGACCCGGCCAAGAGTAATACACTCGGGGTGACCCTGTCTGACATTTAGGCAGGGCTACACCTCGCTACAACAACAACAACAACAACTTTTCCGTATTGTATTTATATTGTATATTTCTGGGATCATATTTGGATTATTTTAGGATAATTTTGAGAGCATTTAGGGGTCACTTTGGAATAATTTTGGGGTTATTTTTGAGATCATTTTGGGTTCAACTTTGGATTAATGTGGGACAATTTTGGGGTCACTTTCGGATCATTTTGGTGTCATTTTGGGATCATTTTTGGATTATTTGGGGTAAAATTTTTGGGTCATTTTTGCGAAGATTTGAGTGTATTTTTGATGTCGTTTTGGGATTATTTTAGGGTACATTTAAGGATGTTTTTGGGGTCATTTGGGAATAATTTTTGGATCATTTTGGGATGATTTTAGGGTCATTTTAGGGTCATTTTGGGATCATTTTTGGGTTCAATTTCGTATCATTTTGGGAACGGTTAAAGGTCTTTTTGGGAAAATTTTAGGATTATTTTGGGATTATTTTTGGGTCATTTTGGGATCATTTTGGGTAAGAAAACTTAGCGCTAAATTGATAGCACCGAGCAAGCTCGGTCACCGAGGTACTTCCAGGTTATACAGTCTTTAATACGTTGTTGTTGTGCGATTTTTATTCAACATTTGATTTTTGTCATATTTGAAAATGTTTGATTTTTCAGGCACTTTTTGCGATCGCTCTAGTTTCAACAGCTACTTTGCGTTACAAGGCCATTATAATTACAACTAATTTATTACTGACTAACATAATTATTTAATATCTCAACTATTTCACAAACCTCTCTAGTGCGTCTGCTTTAGTAAGCAAAAAAGAAAAAAAATCTTTTTAAGTCTTCTTCTATTTCCGCACTCTTGTTTTTCCACCGCCTTCTTATTTGTTTTAAAAACTTTATACAAAATTCAAGTCATCAGAAATTGTGTCAAGTGTCAGATCGGGTAAGGCGAGACTTATTGAAATGAATTGCTGCTGCTGCTGCTGCTGTCAGTTGCACAAACTCATTGAGTACGCAAATGAGAATAGTTGCATCGACGAGATAAAAGCTTTTTTTTTTTTTTTTTTAAAAGCATAAGCCCTTGACTTTTGTATGTACGAGCACTTGTGTATGTAAGTAAGTACGTGAGTGCTTGCTGCGGTTTTTTTTTTGTTCTGTTTGTTATTTTTGCTGTCCACAAAGTTCATTGAGAGTTTGTAGAAAAAACAAAAGGTTGGTCGTGGTCGAAGCTTGAACCAATCAGATGACTCATGCGATTGCTATAGCTGCACACGACATACAGACGCCAGTTAGAGACAAAACTAGAGGCAGGTGGTTGTTGGTTGGTGTGATGTGAATAGCAGTGGTGGAACTAATTTCCACTTGAAGTGCGCATCCAATTAAAGAGCCGACATATTTTAAAACCATTTAAAAGTTTTAGTTCAAACTTTTGCAAAACAAAAAAAGTTAATAGAATCTATTCATATATGTATATCGATATAATTTGTACACAAATACACTCATACATATGTAAATATGTATGTATACAAATGTGGATTTAGAGAGGCGGAAGAGAAACTACCGAAGAATGATTGAAAGCAGAAGCAAATTTAAGTATGCTTAATTTTTAGATTTTGCCTTTCGGTGTTGCCACTTGGGGCGGTTTACAGAGTTGCCACCTATCTAAATTTGTTTAAACATTGAGTGAGGTATGTCAATACACATAGGTATCAAATGAAAGGCATTTTCGATGACGTACCAATTAAAATATTTTGAAGGAGGGTTGCCACCTTATCGCAGTATATTTGTATATACTCGAGAACCGTTTGACCGATTTCGATCAAATTTGGCTACTACCTTTATATGCTTAGTTCTAAGACTTTTCCTTTCGT
>CAXKVI010000001.1:165116226-165136226 GCA_964058755.1 Campiglossa producta
CGAACCTCGACCAACTTAAATGTATACATTAAAAACTCATCTATAGGCAAAATGAGGCCATCAAAGAATTTAAAAAATAGCGGCTGTTATTATATAATAAAAATATTAAATTACAGCAGCCCTTTCCAAAATTATTTATGGCAAATGCCATGCAAATATTCGGTTTTCGAGATTTTATGTTGCACTTGAATAATCGGATGATGAGATTGTGCTTAACAAATAGCCACTAATTTATGCGATCGTTTTGAGCAGGTGAAGAACAAAAAAATATTAGGTTGAAAATTAAGTAAATTGTAATAGTTAAGATTAAAGGTTTTTTAATATAAAAAAAAAACATAATTTAAGAAAAAAAAAGGAATATTCCGCAACCGGGTCTTGCAACTGTGCACACCGTATTCTATACGCTCACCGCCGCGCCATTACCTTATGCACAAAGCAGTTATCAAATTCTGCAATTAGGCTTTATGAGAATCAGAATTTAAAAATTAACAATATACCAACAACAAAGTTAGACTATTAATATAAATAATGGACCGAAGTACTCAATGAGCGAAGGAGTGAAAATAATTTCTCTAATAATAGGGGGAGCTTATTGAGTGAAAGAATGAAATTCATTTTGTAGAAATATGAGTTCTATTTATAGAAATTTATTATTTAGTGTTGGTAAATTACAAATGCTGGTTAGGGCAAATCTAGGCTTTTGCAAAAACAGTTAAAGGTTTTTCTAGCTTTTTTCTTTATCCATAACTTAGCAATATTTAGAAGACATTTTAATTTGATTTTTGATTTGATTTAAAAAAAAAATTTAGGTATGTTGATTTAAAAAAAAAAATGTATTCAAAGTGGTAAAATCAGCCAAAATCTAGCCTTTTGTAAAAACTGTTAAAGGTTTTTCTATCTTTTTTCCTTAACCATAACTTAAAAATATTTAAAAATACATTTCTTATCGATTTTTGATTTGATTTTTGAAACAAATAGTACGTATATTGATTAAAAAAAAAAATATTCAAAAGTGGTGAAACCGGGCAAAATGTAGCCTTTTGCAAAAACAGTTTGAGGATTTTCTAGCCTTAGCCAGAACTTAGAAATATTTAAAAAGACATTTCATATCGATTTTCGATTTGATTTTTGAAAAAAAATGTGGGTATGTTGATTTAAAAAAAAGTTATTCAAAATTGGTTAAACCGGGCAAAATCTAGCCTTATGGAAAAAACAGTTTGAGGGTTTTTAAGCTTTTTTCCTCAACCATAACTTAGAAATATTTAAAAAGAGATTTTGTATCGATTTTTGATTTGATTTTTGAAAAAACAGTACGTATATTGATTTAAAAAAAAAAATATTCAAAAGTGGTGAAACCGGGCTAAATGTAGGCTTTGAGGATTTTCTAGCTTTTTTCCTTATCCGTAACTTAGAAATATTTAAAAAGACATTTCATATCGATTTTTGATTTGATTTAAAAAAAAAATGTGGGTATGTTGATTTTAAAAAAAAGTTATTCAAAAGTGGTTAAACCTCGCAAAATCTGGCCTTATGCAAAAACAGTTTGAGGGTTTTTCTAGCTTTTTTCCTTAACCCTAACTTGAAAATATTTAAAAAGACATTTTATATTGATTTTTGATTTGATTTTTTAAAAAAAATGTAGGTATATTGAAACCGGGAAAAATGTAGCCTTTTGGAAAAACAGATTGAGGGTTTTCTAGCTTTTTTCATTAACCATAACTTAGAAATATTAAAAAGACATTTTATATTGATTTTTTTTTTTTTATTCAAAAGTGGTCAGATTTTGTCTAGACTTGTTTGGTGTTCGTGTTGTAAATTTGGATGAATAGAAATGAGTTGTTGTCTTTAGTAATATTTTAGTTGACCTCTAACCACTTCGTTTAGTACAAAATTTAAGGACCTGTGAAAAATTATGGAAATTTATATTTCAAAATTTATAGAAATAATCTACCGAAGTCCGATAAACAGAACAATATCCCCCTTATTCATAAAAAATATAAAAGGTTTATTAAGCTCTTATTATTCAAAATTGGTATGAAAATGTCATTTTAAAAAGCTTTATAAACCAATTTTATTTTTTATGAATATGAGGGTATGTTTAAAAAAATTGTAATTTTCGGAAAAACTTACCAAAAAACCCAAATTGTATAAGCGGTTATCTCATTTCTATAATGGGTGGTATGTATGTATATTTATGAAAATATTCGCAGTAAGTTTTTTCCGAAAAAAGTATCACAAATATAAAAATATGACTTATGAAATTTAAATGAGCTTATAAAAAATTAAGATTAGAAATACTCATATACCTAACGATGTTAAAAAAAAAAAACAATTTTCAATGAAAAAAAAAAATTGAAGCCCGGAGCTGTTCTCGAACCAAAAACAGTTCGCTCGCTATCCGATGCGCTAACCACTGCTCTACTGCTTTATCTACGAATTTATTGTCAAATCACCAATTCAAGCTGTATGGGCAATGAGCGAGAGAATGAAAATAGTTTCTCTAATAAAAGGAGGAGCTTGTTGAGTGAAAGATTGAAAGGTTCATTTTGCAGAAAATGAGTTCTTTTTTATAGAAATTTATTATACAGGCGTGTTTTTAAATCTTTTTAGAGGGATTAATTACAAATTCTGGTTAGGTCAAAAAAAGTTTGAGGATTTTCTAGCTTTTTTCTTTAACCATAACTTAGCAATATTTAAAAGACACTTTATATGGATTTTTCTTTTGATTTAAAGAAAAAAAAATGTATATTGATTTTTAAAAAAATTCTATTCAATTTGGTCTAGACTTGTTTGGGGCTCGGGTTGCAAATTTGTCCTTTTAAAAGTTAATACATATATACATTTGAAAAGAAATTATTTGTTGTCTTCAGTAAAATTTAAGATTTCCGCTTATCACTTGGTTTAGTTCAAAATAACGTAGTATCCATAAAATATTTTGTCGATTTTTATACATTAATTAAGGAATTTATCAGCAACTCTATCTCAATCGATTGAATTTGAAAAAAATTCGCAAATTGCAGCTTTCATCTTCAAAAATTAGAGCAGTCAGACTTATATTAATGGTAATTTTTTGAAATATTTACCAAAAAAAAAAAAAAAAACAAAAAGAAATTGTATAAGCGGTTATAGCATTTCTATAATGGGTGGTATGTATGTATATTTATGATATAAAATTATTATTTCACATGGCTTTCCGTAAACTAAAAATATTCGCACCAAATTTTTTCTTCTCGAAAATAGAGATCACAAACATAAAAATATTGTTTATAAAAATATTAAAAAGTCAAGATTAGAAATATAAAAATATATAAAAAATATAAACAATTTTCAATGACAAAAAAGAAAAAAAATTTTGGCCTATAGCTGTGTAACTAACTGTACTCGAACCATCAACCGCTCGACCACTACCCCCTAACGCTTCCCACTGGGCTATCGCTTTATTTACAAATTGATTGTCAGATAACCAATTTAAGTTTCATGAAAAATTTTCATTCGCTTATTACAGATAAATGAAGCAGTATTGGTTATATATTAGATAATTGTGCACTGCCTTAGAGGTATGCCAACAAATCCATATGCATTTCATAAATATTTATGCATATTTAGTATGGGTTTAAGCTTGGCAATGATTTATATGTAAAATTTGTTAGCCTATTAATATAATAGATTATAATTGCATAAATTGATAAAAAGCGATATGCTATAGCTTTACCGCGGCAGTCCCCGAGTGCCATACGTCCTTTTTTTTTTTGTTTTTATTTATTTACCCTTATTTAACTTTTCATTATTTTTGTTGAATTTTTTTTTTTTTTTTCCTTTGTTTTTTTAGTTTTACTTTTTTTCTTTATTTTTTTATTTAACTTCAATAACTTTGATGTATTTTATTATTTTTATTTTTTTTTCTTATTTAATTAAATTTTTTTTACTGTAATTTTTTTATTTTTTTTTTAGTTTTCTTTTATTTTATTTGTTTTTTTTTTCATTTTTTTTTATTTAATTTTTTTTTTTTATTTAATTTTTTTTTTTTTTTTTTTTTTCATTTAATATTTTGTTTTTACCAGTCCAATATCCGTAAGTACTATATTAGCTCTCATGCAACAATGCTTCCCACATTCACGAAGCTGCACTTCAATGCCTCCTTAGTTTTGCTGCAAATGACGTGCAACAGCAAATGACTTGTTATAGCTTTTTACGTTGTTTTTGCCCAGTTCAACAATACAGTAGTATATTGCAATTTAAGCGACAATAAGTTTGCTAAGTATGTGAGAAAATATGCCACACAACTGCCATACACATTACAGTAAATTGTGTTATTTTCTTAGATTTTATTTTTATTAGATCTCTAATAAGACGTTCTTAGTCAGAATGACTGGCGGGCCGTGCTGTACGCGTCTATTCACAGCTGACTTACCGATATGATATTGTTATGTGAAAGCACAAGGGAGTGTGTGTCAGCGATGCAATTTAAATGTCTTTCATTTATCTTTTATTATATCTTCATAAGAATTTCAGTTTACTCGAATTTCATGAGTTGCATAATATATGTAAGTGTAGTCGCTTATGAAGTATTTGTGATAATGACAGAGTGGAATAGTGATTCGGAAAGTCATGATGCAATGATGATCATAGAAGATATTTTTATTTTCTGTGGGATTTCATTTTATTTCTACGCATTTCAATTTATTTTCAATTTTTTTTTTTTTTAGTTTTATTTGGTTTTTTTTTTATTTTTTTTTTTATTTTTTTGTTTTTTTACTTTTTTTTTATATTTACCTTTTTATAATTTTTTTTTTTTCTTATTTCTTCTATTTTGTTTTTTTTTTAGTTTTTTTTTTTTGATTTTTGATTTTTTATTTCTTCATATTATTTTATTTCAATATTTTATTTTATTTTTTGTTTTACTTCATTTTTTCCCATTTACTTTATTTTAATTTATTTAATTTCATTTTTTTCTTGTCTTTTCTTTTATTTTATTTTGTTTTGTTATTTTATCTTATTTTTTTTTAATATTTTTTTTACTTTATTTTATTTTTAGTTTATTTTTATCATATTTTTGTTTGTATTTTATATTTCATTTTTTATTTTCTTTTATTTTTATTTTTTTATTTTATTTTATTTTATTTTATTTTATTTTATTTCATTATATTTTATTTTATTTTATCATGAACTATTTTGTATTGCATTTATTTGATTTATTATTGCTCTTCTTTAAATTTTTTTGTATTTTTTTTCTTTTCTGTTTTGTTTTTATAATTTTTTTCTTTTTTCTTTTTAGTTATTATTTGTTAAGTAATTTTATTTTCTGTTATTTTTTTTTTATTTTTTTTATTTCAATATTTTTTATTTTTTTCCATTTTTTTTATTTCAGTATATTTTTATTTTTTTTTTATTTGTTTCTTATTTTATATCTTATTTTTTTACTTTTACATTTACGTTATTTTTTGCCTCTGCGGCAGCCACTTGAACCTTACCAACTTTATTTTAATTCATTTTTTTAAATTTTTTCAGGTCTTTTCTTTTATTTTTATTTTTTTATTTATTTTATTTAAATTTAAATTTTTTCATAATTTTTTATTTTATTTTATTTTTTATCTTTTTTATTTATATTTTTTTTCAATTTATCTTATGTTTTGTTATTTTATTTTATGTTTTTTTTATTATTTTTTTATTTTATTTTATTTTTATTTTATTTTATTTTTTATTTTATATATCATTTTATTTTATTTTTCGTTTTTTATTTTGTTTAATTTTTATTTTTATTTCATTTTTTTGGTGTTTTTTTCTTTTTTTTCCCCCATGTTATTTTATTTTATTTTATTATATTTTATTTTTTATCATGAACTATTTTATATAGTGTTTATTTTACATAGAGCATCGCTCTATTTTAAATTTTTTTTTTCTTTTTTAATTTATATTTTATTTTTTTTTTTACTTTTATATTTACTTTATTTTATTTTTATTTTTTTCTTTTATTTTATTTATTTTTTTTTTTGATCTTTTTTTTATTTTTGTTTTATAATTTACTTATTTTTTTTTTACTTTTGTATTTACTTTATTTTTTATTTTATTTTTTTTTTTTCTTTCTTTTTTATTTAATTTTTTTTTTGATCTTTTTTAATTTTTTTTTATTTTTTTTGTTTTATTTTTTTTTTATTTTATAATTTTTATTTTATATTTTTTTATTTTCTTTTTACTTTTATATTGACTTTATTTTTTATTTTATTTTTATTTTTTTCTTTATTTTTTTTTTATTTTATTTTTTATCTTTTTTTATTTTTTTTTATTTTTTTTTTTTGTTTTATTTTTTTTTTTTTTTTTTTTTTTTTGTTTTAATTTTTTTTTTTTTTACTATTTTTTTTTTTTTTTACCTTTTCATTACCTTTATTTCATTTTATTTTTTTTTTATTTCTTTTATTTATATTTTTTCTGAAATTTTGTTTTATTTAAAGATTTTTTTATTTCTCTATATATTTTATTCAATTTAATTTTTTTTTTATTTTATTCAATTTAATTTTTTATTTGACTTAATTTTTTTTTTTATTTTACCTTATTCAAAATCACCATTTTCCACAGAATTATTGTAATGTTTTAATCAAAGAAACTTTTCATTTACTTTGAGATGTCTGTAGTTACCCTCGGCAGCCTAACCAAACGCAAACTTAACCCTTCAAGCATACGAGTATATCATTTTACACAAATATCTACAATCGCATCATTATGGAATGAAAATTAAAATAGAATAACTTAGCAATGCATCTTAAGCTTTCAACTACAACTCTCTAGCTTGAATGTATGTGTGTGTGTGTAGATAAAAGCGTTACAGTTGTTTCAAACTCCATACATGTACAGCAGTATTAATTCATACTTGCATACATACAACACGTAGCTCTATGCTCTGATTTTACTATATCCATAATTCAATCGGCATATAAACTTCAATTTCCGTATAACGTATACGTCATGGGGTACGTATACGCCTGCATTACAAATTCAGTACGTGCATACATTTCAAGTGAAATCGAAGAAAGCAAAGTAAGTATGTATGTATGTACATATGTTGGAATAACAAATAATCATGCATTCTACTGTATGTATGTACGTATGTATGTTTGTGCATGCATATTTAAAAAGATTAAAGGGCAAGCAAATATTTAATATTGCAATGAAGAGGTCAGTTGAAGAAATGAAATATTGTTGCCACATGCAACCTTCACACAAAAGTATATGTGTGTGTGTAGAAAAGGAATAATATGGCATAAAAAGTGTAAGTGTAAGAAGACTCTTAATAGAAAAAAATTTTATAAATTTTTACTTTTATAAGCCTTACTTTTTTAAGGCCTCGTTCCCCCTTCATTTTTTTCCTTGATGCAAAACCCTTTGTTTAGAAAGTGTTCAAGGAAATGGGAAAATTTTCTCAATTTTCTCAAGGAGAACTATAAGAACAAACCAATAAGAACAGGACTGTTCTTATCTATGCCGAAGAGCTTATCTCTTCAATGAATAGGACGAAACTAGGTATAAAAGGAAAATTTTGAAAAAAAAAAAAAAAAAAAAAGAAGACCTTTGGTAGGCGAGCTCGACCTAACACTCCACACATATGCACAAATAAAAATGCCTTTAAAACACATTTCTTTGCATTTCTTCATACACAAACAAAGTTGACTTCGATGTTGGCCAAGCGTTGGTTAGTAAGTGAGGGCGAGCCAAATGTAGAAATGACCATAACCGTAAATATATATTTGTTCACACTTTGTGACAGTTTCGATTTGCTTCAGCTGCTATTTTTGCTTTTACTGCAACATCCGTTTCCGTTTGCGTTTTTGAATCTTTTTATTGGCTTTATAACTTTTCGCTTTCTTAACTAGTTCAATATTTAAATGCCGGAAATCAGCAAAAAAGGAGCTACGAACAAAAAGTGAGACTTGTCGTTTAATGCAATGCAAATCAGAAATTCGATTACCAGAATGGTACAGCTTTGAACTGCATCTTGTTGATAGAGTTGATGAAATGAGAGCCAAAGGGGTTAAGCTGCAAAAAAAATATATATATTTTATTTCAAACCAGCTAAGGGTTTCATAAGGCAACCACTTTTACTAGAGAACGCCCAATAAATCGTAATTAAAATTTGTTATATTACTTTTCATCTTATTTAATTTTGTTTTATTTTATTTTGTGTTAATTATTAAATTTTCAGTTTCTTGTTTTATTTTTTTTTTTTCTATTTTATTTTTTTTTTCTTTATTTTATATATTTTATTTCATTTTATCTCATTTTATTACTATTTATTATATTATTTATTAATTTTACTTTATTTTATTTTATTTTTACTTCATTTAAATTTTTTTTTTTGTTTTATTGTTATTGTCATTTTTTTAAATTTTTTTTATTTTATTTTGTTTTATTTTTTTTTCTTTTATTTTTTATGTTATGTTTTAGCTTACTTTGTTTTAATTTATTTTTTTTTTTTCTTTTAATATATATATTTTTTTTTTTTTCACTTTGTTTTTATTATCAATTTTTAATATTTTTTTCTTCTTAATTTGTTTTATTTTATTTTTTAACTTTATTTTTTTTTCTTTTATTTTATTTTTTTAACTTTATTTTTTTTCTTTTTTTTTATTTCATTAATTTTTTGTTTTATTTTTCATATTTTTTTAATTTGTTGTATTTAATTTAATTTTTTTCTTTTATTTTTTTTTTCTTTTATTATATTTTATTTTTTTTTATCATTTTGTTTTTATTTTTAATTTTTTCTTTTAATTTTTTCCTTTATTTTTTTACTTACTCTGTTTTATTTTTTACTTTTTTCCTTATTTTCTTTTCTTTTATTTTTAATTTGTTTCTATTTTTTTTTTTTTATTTAATTTTGTGCTCTTTAATTTTTTTCTTTTCTTTTATTTTTTCTAATTTTTTAAAATTTTTTTTTTCTTTTATTTTTTTTTTGTTTTGCTTATTTTTGAAATTGTTGTATTTTATTAAATTTTTTTATATTATTTTGTTTAATATTTTTTTAATTTTTTTTTTTTATTTTTTTTTTTAATAATATTTTTTATACTTAATTTCCTTTTCTCTTATTTTATTTAATTTTTTAATTTTTTGTTTATTTTTTTTTAATTTAATTTTTTTATTTTATTTAATTTTTTTTTTATTTATATTTACTTTATTTATATTTGGCGGCCGCCGTGGTGTAACGGTTAAGTGTTCGGCCTTCTACACCAAGTAGTGGCGGTTCGATGCCCGGCAAAAGTAACATCAAAAATTATTTAGAAAAATCGTTTTTCTAAACGGTGTCGCCCCTCGGCAGTAGTTTGGCAAACTCTCCGGGTGTATTTCTGCCATGAGAAGCTTCTCAGCAAAAAATTCATTTGCTTTGCAAGTGCCGTTCGGAGTCGGCAAAAAACTGTAGGTACCGCCAACTTGTAGGAAAAACTCAAAAGCAACACACCACAAGTTGGAAAGAGAAGCTCGGCTAAAAATCTGGTTAGAGGTTATGATAACCTGTTGGTATATCGCCGCCATAAGTTTTTTTTTTTTTTTTATATATGTTTAGCTGATTTTATTTTATTTTGTTTAATTTTTTTCCATTTTTTATTTGTTGTTTTTCCTGTTTTTTTATTTTTTCTGTTTTTTTTTTTGTTTTTTTTTTATTTTTTTCTGTTTTTTTATTTTTTTTTGTTTTTCTTTTATTTTTTTATTACATTTTATTACATTTTTTAACCTTTTTTATTACATTTTTTATACTTTATTTTATTGATTTTATTTATGTTATTTTATTTTGTATTTTTTTCTTTTTATTATGTTTAATTTTTTTCTATTTTTTTATTTCTTGTTTTTCTGTTTCTTTATTTTTTCTTTTTTTTTATTTTTTTTTGGTTTTTTTTATTTTTTTTCTGTTTTTCTTTTATTTGTTTTTTATTACATTTTTTTACTTTATTTTATTAATTTTATTTATGTTATTTTATTTTCTATTTTTTTCCCCCTTATTTTACTTTATTTTATTAATTTTATTTATGTTATTTTATTTTGTATTTTTTTTTCTTTTATTTTACTTTATTTAAATTATTAAATTGTGCACCAAAAAAATCGCTAAATCTACAAACATACAAAGCTCACAAATCCCCCAAGGAACAATTTTGAATAAATAAGTAGCAGCTATAATAAATATTTTTACTAACACATTTAACCCTTTATTGGTTTCCCTCTGGTCTTTTAAACGCCTTTTTACACTTTCAATAATAAATTCAATAACCCAGTGGTGTTTAATGCGCAGCAATGAAAACGCTACACCAGCACACTCATACAGTCGCATTTAACATTCGTTGAAAAGTGCCCTCCCTCCCCCCCCCCCCCCCCCTCTCCCTTCCTTCTTCCACTCCACCAGCAGCAACAATCATACATTCATACAAAGATGATAGAGCTTACTTACCGTCCAGCAGAGACAGTAGCCGTCGTTGCTTGTAAGTATGTATGTATGTACGTATGTAACTGTGTATTGTATGTGTAGAATACAAAAGGCATATTTAAAATTCAAAAGTGCACTTTATTGCCTGTAAGTGTTGCCAATGTGCAATACAGTGTGATTTGTGCATACCAATCTTATCGTAAATCGTAAAATTGTAAATTGGACTCTCAAGCACGCAACGCCCATTTTGACGGCGCCTTTTTTTTCAAGAGTAAACCCAGGCGGTCGCACAAAAACAACAAGAATGTTATGTGGGGTTAAAGGAAAATCAAAAGCAAAACTTACCGAGGAAATGGGATCAGCAACGATGAGAAGAAGGCCGCAATAGGGGCAAAATGATTTTTTATAGCCAAACAAAAAAGCAAAAGCGACAATCAAAGGCAAACAATCGCTCTCAACGCTAGTTTATCTGTTTATATAAGTAGATAGCTGCATACTGGGCAGGGGTGTAGTTAGATTTCAAGCAAATAAGAGAAACTGTTTTAATTTTAATTTGGTTCTTTTTGTTATTTTTTTTTTTTATTTATTTATTTAGCTTTACTTAATTTTTTTCTCATATTTTTTGTTTCTTATTCTTCTTTATTTTTAATTTCTTTTTTTAATTTTATTTTATTTAATATTAATATTTTTTTATTTTTAATTTAATTTTATTTGATTTCATTTTATTTTGTTTTGTGTTATTTCATTTCATTTCAATTTAATATTTTATTTTTATTTTTTTGTTTTATTTTATTTTGTTTTATTTTTTCATATTTTTGTTCTTATTTTTTATTTTATCTTTTAAATTTTCCTTTGTTTTTTTATGTTTTTTATTTTATTTATTTTATTTTTTTATTTTTTTTATTTTAGTTTATTTTTTTAGTTTTTTCTATTTTTTTTTTTTTGTTCTATTTTATTTTTATTATTTATTTTTTTTGTTTGTGGTTTTATTTCTTTTACTTTATTTTATCTTATCTTATTTATTTTATTTTACTTAATTTATTTCTTTTATTATTTTTTTTTTCTTTGTTTCATTTCATCATATTTTTATTTTTTTATTTTATCTTTTACGTTTTCTTTTTTTTTTTTTTTTTTTTTGTTTTTAATTTGGTTTTATTTTTTTAATTCTTTTTTATTTTAGTCTATTTTATTTTTTATTTAATTTTATTAATTTTTTTTTTTGTTCTATTATATTTTTTTATTTATTTTTTTTTTTGTTTTTTTTCTTTTACTTTATTTTACTTTATTTTATTTTAATATTTTAATTGAATTTTTTATTATTTTTTATTTTATTTTATTTTTATCTATTTTTATTTTATTTTTTATATTTTATTTTTTTTTTTTAAATTTTTTTTTTAATTTTTTTCTTTTCTGTTTTTATTTAATTTTTTTAGTTTTATTTTTTTTTTTAATTTTCTTTTTTTCCTTTTTTATTTTATTTTAGTTTATTTTATTCCTCTGAATTTTTTTTTTTGGTTTATTATATTTTTTTCTTTTTTATTTAATTTTTTTTCGTTTTTGGTTTTATTTCTTTCACTCTATTTTATCTTATCTTATTTATTTTATTTTACTTAATTTTTTTATTTTTTTATTTTATCTTATTTTTATCTATTTTTATTTCATTTTTTATATTTTATTTTAATTTTTTTTTTTGTTTTTA
Source organism: Campiglossa producta (assembly GCA_964058755.1). Taxonomy (NCBI): domain Eukaryota; kingdom Metazoa; phylum Arthropoda; class Insecta; order Diptera; family Tephritidae; genus Campiglossa; species Campiglossa producta. Next base: position 165,128,328 of record CAXKVI010000001.1, read on the forward strand.
GTTTTATTTTTTTTTTTAATTTTATTTTTTTTTTCTTTTTTTATTTTATTTTAGTTTATTTTATTCCTCTTAATTTTTTTTTTGTTTTATTATATTTTTTTCTGTTATGTTTTATTTAATTTTTTTTTGTTTTTTTTTTTCTTTTACTTTTTATTTATTTTATCTGTATTTTATTTTTTTTTATTTTTTTTCGATTTTTTTTTTTGTTTTTTTTATTTTATAATCTTTGAAACTTTGATGGACTTTTGACCGTTTGGGAATAATTTTTCTTAAATTATTCTATGTTTTTATTATTAGTGAACAAGATGGAAAAGTAACAACAATTACAAGCTACCATGATTACGTAATTTCGGCCTTGCTCAAGGGCACTTATCAAATGGCTTTGTGTTTAGAAATTTTTTCATCACCTTTTGTTGGTCATCGAACCAAGAACCAAGGGGATTAGGAATTTCTAAGCCCGCAGTGTGTACCTCTTACACCAAGCTGCGTTGAGATTATTGCTAGCTTATATCCATCATATTCACTTAGTATGTATTCATTTTATTTGTTTTTTGTTTTTACACTACCTTATCGACAACTTATTTTATATTTTTTTTGTTTTATTTTTTTCTTTTTTGTTATTTTTTCTTTGTTTTTGCTTTGTTTTTTTTTTTTACTTTATTTTATTTCTTTTTTATTTTGTTTTATTTTTTTTTTTTTTTTTTCTTCTATTTTTTTTTTATTTTATTTAATTTAATTTTTTATTTTATTTGATTTTTTTTTTTTCAATTTTTTTGTATTTTTTATTTTATTGTTTTTTGTTATTTTTTGTTTGTTTTTATTTAATTTTTTTAGTTTTCTTTTCTTTTCAATTTTCTTTTTTTAATTTTTTTATTTTAGTTTATTTCATTTTTATTTTATTGTTATATTTTTGTTATATTTTTATATATTTAATTTTTTTTTTTCATATTTAATTTTTTTATATTTAATTTTTTTGCTCTTTTTTATTTTATTTTATTTCTTTTAATTTTTTTATATTTATTTATTTTAATTTAATTTTTTATTTTAATTTAAGATTTATTTTTTTTCAAGTCTTTTTATTTTGTTATTTTATTGTTTTTTTTTGTTGTTTTTTTATTTAATTATTTTTGTTTTTAGTTTTATTTTCTTTAAGTTTTCTTTTTTTATTTTTTTTTTATTTTTTTTTTTAGTTTAGTTTATTTTATTTCTCTTTTTTTTTTATTTATTTTATTTTCTTATTTCTTTTTTATTAATATATTTTTTTCTGTTTTGTTTTATTTTATTCTTTTTTTATAAATGGTATTCTTTATTATTTTTTAATTCATTGTATTTTTATCTATTTTTTTTTATTTTTATATATATTTTTTTTTTTGTAATTTTTTTTTTATTTTATTTTTTATTTGATTATGTTTTTTTCGACTATATTTTATTTTATTTAATTTTGTTTTACACAACTCCTCCAAGTGTACGCCCCAGACACATACACAAATCGTCATACATAAACTTATTTCTTAAACTCTGCATCATCTTATGCTTCGCCTTTGTTAGGCAGATAAATACGCACGCACACACATACATACATATGAACATAGTCCTCGCAAAATATTGCAGTATAACGTAAGCGAGCACCAAACAAGACCAAGCAAAGTCGAAAGAAAAGCAGCCGCAGCTATAAAGCTAAAGTAAAGAAGCCCAACTGAGAAAGAGAAATATTTCCATATTGGATTAGCGCACACAAAGGATGCGGTCATGCAGAGCAGTCAAAAGGCAAAAAAAAAATTGTTTGTACCCAAAAGCAGCGCTCCCACACGATAACAACAATGGCAACAACAGCAACCTCATAATCGGCAATTCAATTCACTAACATAACCTCTTTTCCCCTGCTTTCTAGCTGAGTCTTGCGAATTGTTTGCTTTGGGGCTTTTTGATGCGCCACTCGATAGTTTGGATGATTACAATGTGCTTGAGGTTGTCGGAATGCCACTTTTGGGCATTTCGAATTATGAATAGTTCATCGGATAATACAATGGCCTTCAGTGCCAAAAAACAAAAAAAAAAAAAAAAAAAAAAATTAAATGAGCGAGAGTGAATACCCTTTGTCCTTTGCATACAAAAGAGCCAAGATATAAAAAATTAAGCGAGTTTTAAAGCGATTTATGACAAAATCAGCTGTTACATAACGATTGAGTGTTGAAAAGAGCAGTCGTTGGTTAGGTTCATGGTTGGTTGGTTGAATGTGAGAGTGCCTTGAAGGATTAGGCGTTAAGCTCTCAAGCTATTTAAGAAACACATGTATTTAAGTGGTTGTCGTGTATTTTGCTCAGAGTGCTTTTTAAAATGGTTTTACGACCAAGAAGACCTAAGACAAAGAGTTTTGAGCAATTTCTTGTTGTTGTCGTTAACAGCAAAAGCACTATCCGAAAGTTTTGGGGAGTGGCGTCGAAATTGACAGTCCTTGGTGGGATATGAACCCGGTACGCTACAGTGGAACCGTCTAGGTCATGTCGTCCCTCCATCCGTGAGGAAGGAGAAGATGGATAATAAGAGGTGAGAGAGATCTTTACTCTTGGTTACTTCAAAGTCATCATATTAGTCGGCTCTTACGACCGGTATGCCTACCTCGGGCATATTCGTAACCCCTAATCGGCAGGGGGGCATCTTCTTTAAAACGACTACAGTGGAAAGTGCTCAATGCTCCCTCTCCGAGATTCAAATTTTATCTCGCAGAGCTTGACAACCTCTTCAACAATTTCACTCATTTAAAGGAGTGTAAAAAGTAATCAACTTAACTCCACACTACATTTTGCTATTTTCTGACACACAAAGCCTAATAGGAGGGGTTGGATTTTCGAACATTTTTATCGCTGCCTATTTAACTGCATTCATCAATCCTCCATTCATCAATCTTCGCATTACTGCAGACATCTACTACTACATCTACTTTAACACATTACATCACCAATTCAAATATATTTACCCATCCATTGCTATTGAAGGTTTTTAATAAACTCTGGCTTCGTTTCTTTGGAAATATACGTATGTCAATTGGACGGTATCAAAAAAATTATGTAGTAGGTTTTCTCTAAATACGTCCACCATAGATACCACGATGCCTCGAAGCCGCCTCCTTTGTACAGCTTGAGAGAAGGCTCTGGACCTCCGGTTTGACTCTGGAGACTAGTTTTCCGGGTATAGAGTTGGAATGTTCACTCGAAACACATCTTCTTCGATCATTTATTTCTTCCTCAATAGGTTTAGGATCAAGTGGCTGCCGCAGAGGCACACTTAGGCCTGTTTTGAAAGGCCCGTTGTGATACCACCAACACTAGGAAAGTCAGTCCCGGGACTCGGCTATATGGAAAATACCCTGAGTAGATTCTATACATAGCAGAATCACTGACACTTCTAAACCGACACCGTTACACCTCTTCGAACCATTTAGATGACCTGATGAAGGCCATCAAGTCCTTTATATCCGCTATCTGGAATAGGCTATCTAGGAAGGGAACTCCCAAAAAGCGCGTTCTCGCGCCGCTTAAAGTCGGGCAGTTGCAAATGAGGTGCTCCACCGTTTCCTCCTCCTCATCATCTTTGCAACTCCGACAGCATCGTCGGTAGGGCACACCTGGTCTTTCTGCGTGCCTACCAATAAGGCAGTGCCCAGTTGAAACACCTATCAATATGGAGATTTGCCTCCTTCTTAGGGCGTGTCTAGATCTTTTATGATCCCATTTTGGCCAGGTTAGCTTGCATATCTGGCACTCTGGGGATTGTAGCCACCTTTCGCCGGCTTGACGGAGTGGGTACTCCTTCAGCATTAACTTGCATGTGACAAACGGCATACCTAAGCGCTCTTTATCCCGAATAACCTGCTTGGTTGTGCCCTGTCTGGCAAGTTCGTCTGCCTTACAGTTTCCCTCAATGTCCCTGTGTCCCGGGACCCATGTGAAGTTCACGCGGTTCTGTTGGGCCATCTCTTGAAGAGATCGACGACAGCTGAGCGTCAGTTTGAAAGATAAAAATATTCAGAGCAAAAGGGGACTACTGCAAACCCCTGCGGGTTAGGGATTTAAAATGTACCCGAGGTAGGTATGAAGCAACAAAATCGTTCCCAAGACAGTCGGGCTAGTGCCACAACCCAGTACAACCCTGTCTGGTCCGTTATGTAACCTTTTATAAGTGGATATTTCGGCTAGGCAGGACGAAGTACTACTACAAGAACAACAACCACTACTGTAAAAGCTTCTTCGTAGGGTGCAGCACGCCCTCGAGCCTTAGAAAAATTATCTCTGAGATTTCTGCCCTCATGGAACTCTCGGCTTCTGACGTACCCTCAATTACCCGATGTTCCAGTTATTGGGGAAAACGTGCTACTTACCATTTCAAATCAAATATCACAACTCATCTCTAAAACAACTGCTTGTGTTTAGGCTGCGTCAGGCTGAAAAGGCGCCTAAAGCATATCGCGAACACACCTTCGGTACCGCCTACACACCTTCGGTACCGTTACGTAATTCTTTCAAAGATCTTTACTCTTGGTTACTTCAAAGTCATCTCATCGGAAGTTACAATCACAATTGGAGTTATCTCTTGAAAAGATGGAAAGGGGTCCCGGGCGATAGGATGCAGCACAAATTTTTCACTGACTTCGAGCCCTTGACAGAATACTCCGGCCCTAGACCATCAGCCCAGCTTAAACTCATCATAAAACAAGTTCATCAGGCTATTATCCCAGATCATATACCGAACCCATTTCTTCCTGTAGGATATGAGAGTGATGAAAGCAGCACCCGGGGTCGAAGACGGCTATCATAGAAACAGGATACCCTCCCCCTAGAGAGAGTCCCCTAATGGCTCCCCGACAACAATAGAGGTCAAACAAAGCCTAGCTAGTCCTCTACACTAAACTTCCGTAACGACAGGCTCTCAAGTATAATGGTAGGTAGGTAGGTTCAAGTGGCTGCCGCAGAGTCACACTTAGGCCAGTTTTGAAAGGCCCGTTGTGATACCACCAACACAAGGAATAAGTATAATAAAACTGGCTCTTAATTAAAGGGTCAAACCCTGTCAGACAACACCAGCGAAATACCCTCAATAAAGGGTGGCTCATAAATTCATGAATCTTGTAAATTTCCGTCAACAGAATCAGCTCCGTTTCTCTTGGGTAAACAGATATTTCACAGGATTCTAACCTCCTAGTCGGGGTGCCGAATATCCAAACAAACCTGGCCGAAATGCGATGATAAAAGATCTAGAGACATTCACGCCGTAAGAAGGAAGAGAAATCTCCATATTAATAGGTGTTTTAACCGTGCACTGCCTGATTGGTAGGCACGCAGAAAGGCTAGGTGTGCCCTACCGACGATGCTGCAGGAGTTGCAAAGATGATGAGGAGGAGGAAACAATGGAGCACCTCATATGCAACTTCCCGGCTTTGGAGTTCCCTTCCTGGATAGCCTAAGCCAGATCGCGGAGCTGGCCACAAAGGACTGGATGGCCTTCATAAAGTCATCTAAGTGGTTCGAGGAGGAGTAACGGTCTCGGTTAAGGAGTGTCAGTCCCGGGATTCTGCTATGTAGAGAATCTAAACAACTCAGGCATTTTCCATATGGCCTAAGTGTGCCTCTGCGGCAGCCACTTGAACCTAACCTAACCTAATCTCCTAATCCTCATTCCCAAAAATCTCAGAAAAACGTTCTATAGGGTTTTTCCTAGCTTCCCCTTGTCAAGTATTGCCAAATTGTGGACATAGGAAACCAAACGTTTGGAACCCAGCTTTAATGCTTGCATCCGTTGGTTGTTTGGTTGGATTGGCGGGCTCTCTATGACTCCAATTACCGCCGTCATAGTCCCATGGGTTATGGAGGGTCTCCCGCCCCACTACATCCAAGCCACTCCCCGGTCTTAATAACATTTTTTTTTTAGGAGCTGCTGCAGCAGGACTTTCCTTAAAATATTTGACTTTACTCTCATAAACGATCCAAGATCACAACTGCGCTATCTTTACAAGCCAACGATGCAAGATTTTTTCCTCCCACACTTTATATCGCATTTCTTTTATGGTTTTGATGTCAACCATTACATTTCCGAGGTCCCGAGGACATAACTCCCCCATTCGGCCAGACCTTTAGTAGCAAGGAGACCCTTCGAAATTTTTTCCCGATACGGTCTAATACAAAAACTCATCCCTATATTTGCATGCAGATATCTACAATAAGCATCATCAATCAACAAGCATTGACTTTATTAATGACAAATTTGATAACTTTTGTTGATAAAAGAATTTTGAAGAATATTTCCTCTCAATTAGATTAACTGCGAAATGCGCCGTAACCTGCAAAAGCTCAGCGACTTTAAAGCTAAATAACACACAGTAGCACAAACTTATGGATGTATGTCGTCACATTCCTTCATTACTTGCAAGTAAATTTAACTTAAGAAATGTCCACCTTGTGAGCTTCACACACACACGTCCGTCCATACATACATTAGTAAGCAGCATTCACGGTATCATGCAATCCGAGAGTCATTTACGTTAATGCAACACGTTTGCCGATTTAAACGAATGTTTTCATGTCTTCGAGAGAGTATGTTCAAATGTATGTATGTACGTATTTACTGTCTTCGGGCGACGACAACCTATAGCCAGCTTATGGCCATACTTTAATCAGAGCAATGTCATGCCAAAGTTAACTTTAAATTTGTCTTTGCTGTGGTTGCTGCTGCGTTCAGGCATCTTCGTTAGACTTTACTTTGTCTGCACCTTATTTTCCTTCTTACCATTTCATGCTTCATTCGGCAGCCGGCGAATCAACTTGTCATTCATTGTGTCAATTACCATTAAGTCCATCCATAGGATGACGCAGTTGTCACATAAACATACATACAGTTATCTATAGTATCTTGTTGTTTTTACTGTCACACGTTTGTAATTTATCCTTATTGTTGTTGTTGTTTTTGCAGAACACAAGAGATGTAGAGCAACAGTGGGCATTGCCCGAGTTTATCTAAGTATTTTATGTTTTCACTTGGTTGCCACTTTTTTGATATTTTTGAATTTTTGGCTTATTTCATTTTTTAATTTTATTTAATTTTTTTAATTTTATTTTATTTATTTTATTTTATTTTTTACTTTTCATTTTTTTTTTTTTCATTTTTTTAAATTAGTTTCATTATTTTGTTTACTTTAATTTATTTTTTTTTTTTTATTAATTTTTTTTTTTTATTTTATTTTATTTAATATTTTTTTGTATTTCATACAATTTTTTCGGTATTTTATTATTTTTTGTTTATAACTAGCTGGTGCCCGCGACTTTGAATGCGTAGCTTAGGTATTGAAATTAATCAAATGGTTTATGACAGCATTCATAAACACCTTTTGTTTGATACCCATAATATACTAACACATTTTTGTGGAAATATTCGCGGATACCTCCGAAACCGGTCGAGCTATCGAAATTTCAAGATATCTCCCAAACAATTTCAGATATTTCAATAAATAGCATCGCATATTATAGCACTCATTGACACCTTTCGTTTGACACCCATATTGTACTAAGACATTCTTGGTCACCCCTGGTTCACATATTGGGCGATAACTCCAAAACCGATTGAGATATCGAAAAAAGCAATATCTTTACCTTTAAGTTGAGCGTCTATCAATCCAACGATTCAATTCCATTCAGTACTTTTGAGTGTTACGACCACAAACATACAGACAGACATGATCCACATATTGGGCGATAACCCCAAAACCGGTTGAGATATCGAAAAAAGTAATATCTTAAGCTTTAAGTTGAGCGTCTAGCAATCCAACGATTCAATTCCATTCAGTACTTTTGAGTGTTACGACCACAAACATACAGACAGACATGGTCCACATATTGGGCGATAACTCCA
>CAXKVI010000001.1:165138726-165168726 GCA_964058755.1 Campiglossa producta
TACCTTGGTCATATCTAGATAAAGCTCGTGCAGTTCAATTCTCCTTCGATACTCGCCGCTGGCATTGCAGGAAGGAACATAAATCTACCGGTGAAAGTTTTTCCTAAATACTCCCCATCTATCGACACTGTCCTGGACTCTGAGCCGTACTTTAGGACAAGTAAGGGCTTTTCAAAGTTGAGTAAGAGTGTTTGGAAAAATAACCAGAAATATTTGCCCTGATCATTTCAGGTGTTCTAGAAACGAAGCATCGTATCGAGGAGTTTCGCCCTTTGCCTTGAAGCAATCTAAGAGTGCGAAAGGAGTACAAAAGGGAACTCAGGAAATCACAAATAACCCCCTTTCCGCAGTAGTATGGAATCAGTATCAAAGGGTTCTAGAAGGTTCTATCTAAATCACCCCATAGCGCGCCGGGGTGTCTGAAAAGTCACAGCGTACGCAGACGACCTTGCGGTGGTTGTGAATGGTAAATATCCTCAACCGCTAAGTGATAGCATGCAAAGAAATTTAAGGCTAGTAGAAGAGTCGACTGGGAATAAAGGTCTAGGTGCAAACCGGCCAAAACTCGAGCTGGTATTGTTCACTGGGAAGTACAAAATTCCGTCGCTACGACTACCGACAATAGGTATTCCGCAAAATACCTGGGGGTTATTGTCGACAAAAAGCTCACATGGAAAAAGAGCATCCAGGAGCGCGCTAAAAAAAGGCCAGGGGTGCCATAGGACAAAGATTGGGGTTGTCCCCCAAAGTCACACTTTGGCTCTATACTACAGTGGTAAGACCAATTCTTCTGTATAAGGTCCTGGTCTGGTGGACGGGCCTAGAGAAGAGCTCCAACATTATCGTAATCCAAAGAGTACAGAGAAGTGCGCTCATATGTGTTAGTGGGCTACGCACAACAGCGACAGAGGCACTGAATGCAGTCCTTAACATTCTACCGCTTGGCAAATGCGGTAAAATATATGCGTGCGCATTGCGAATTGGGAATTTGCGAGGATGGAGGGCCCTTGGTGAAGGTCACTCTTCCATCCTTAAAAATCTCCCTCTTTCGGGAAAAAATTTGATATCAGAATACCTGAAAGGAAATTCTGGGAGAAAAGTCCTCCTCAGGACAATAGGTCAATCCATTTGTACACAGATGGCTCGAAACTTGATGACAAAGTAGGCGGTGGGGTTTACGCCGCTCAGCTGGGGCTAAACTTGGGCTTCCGACTGCCTGATTATTGCAGTGTTTGCCAGGCAGAAGTGTCCGATATATAGGAAGCTGTAGTATTACTAAAGACAGTGAATATCAATGGCGGTAATGTATACATCTGCTCTGACAGCCAAGTAGCCCTCAAGGCGCTGGGGGCCTGCACATGCAATTCCAGGGCTGTGGAGAGCTGCCGCAGATCTCTCAATGAGATGGTTGAGCAACTTTCAATTCACCTGGTATGGGTGCCTGGACACTGTGGCATACCAGGAAATGATATTTCAAAAGAAATGTGGGACAGTAGAGAGAGGTCGGGTAGACAGAGGTCGGGTATTTTCTATCATCTTGGCGAATTTTCAAAAATTAGGCCAGAGGATATTCTGTGCTTGGCGGAATCTACAAAATAGTTTGAGTAGGGGGTCAGTCAGATCCATGTGGTATCACAACGGGACATACGGGGCCTGTGTGTGCTACTCCGTTGGCCTGACGCCAATTGGAAACCCCAAGGGAGTTCCTCCACTTGTTGTTTCCATCTCAGTCGAGGCCTCCCCCTTCCTCTGCTGCCGAAATCAGGCGACGATTGGAAAACCTTCTGTGCTGGAGCTTCTTTGTCCATTCGCCTAACATGGCCCAGGCAGCGGAGCCTTTGGGCTTTAAATCGCTGGACTATGGTCAGGTCTGCGTAGAGCTCGTACAGCTCATCGTTAAATTTCCTACGATACTCGCCGTTGGCATCACGGGAAGGACCATAAATCTTCCGGAGAACTTTTCTCTCAAATACCCCAAGGGTCATCTCATCTTCTCTTGACATTGTCCATGAATCTGAGTCATACATCGGGACAGGTATGATGAGAGACTTATAGAGCGTGATCTTTGTTCTTCGAGAGAGGACCTTACTTCTCAATTGCCTACTCAGTCCAAAGTAGGAAAGGTGCGCCTTCACTCACACCTTTTTTTCGCGCATTAAACCTCACCTTTTCTTCAAAAAGTCGCAACCTGGTATATAATTTTAACCCGAACATTCGAATAAACAAAAAGTTTCGAGTGGTGCATTGAATCATTCAAAAAAGTTATTTAACTCAAAATAACATGCAAGTGAGAAGCACTAAAATATGTCGTACCCGCCCACATCGCTAACCTCTAGAAAAAAGTTTTCAGCAGAGAGAGACGAAAACATAAAAGTTGCGTGTTGTAAATTTTTTTTTCTTTCTTCTTCTTTTGACAAATCCTGACATCAGAGTTAGTTGACACCGGAAAGCAAAGTAAAACAATGTCTAAATAATCACATAAAAAATATATGAAAATATTGGTCAATATGTAAAAGCACAAGAAAAACGTAGGTATATATTTATATGATGAGTTACAAGAAGGAGAGAAAGGGACAGAAGACAAAAAAACAAACACTTCAGTTTTAAGTACCAAATTTGTGCCCATGAGTTGTTTTTGGTTTTCCCTTTTTTGCCATGAATATGAGCCAAAGAAAGGACACAGCAGCGACAGGCATGACAAACATGCAACGAATTATATTAACAACAACAACAACAACACCAACAACAACAACAACTACAACTTGTATAACCAAAAACTATAACAATAAGCGACAACGGCTAAACAAGCAGCTGAGTGACTTTTGATTCCCACTGGAGCAGTCAACGGTAAACCACAGCAATAGCAACAACTGAGACTTGTGATGTGATATCTATGTAGTCATATTAGAGCAACCAAAAAAAAACTTTCTTCGGTTGTTGCTTTTGAGTTGCGGCGTCCTGAGACAGACAACATAACTGTGAAGAACCCTATGCTGTGTCCACTTGTACTGGCGTTGCTATGTCGAAATGGGTATTCAAACACATTAGACTGGACTAAAAAAAAAAATCAGAATTGCAAATAAAAACAAACGGAAATTTGGTATATACATAGATAGTATGCTTCATTCTAACACTTTCTAGCTGAGTGTTGCCACTTCAAGCGGTTTACAGGGTTGCCACATATCTCGATTTTTGAGATTGAGAATAAAATTTGAGAAAATAGCTGATGATGCAACGGAAATTATGCAACGGAAATAGAAATTGTAGCCGGCTTACAGGCGTAGGCGATGTTTAGCCGTGCAAATCAATTAGGAGGTGAAATTCTAGGATCTAGCTAACATTGCACAAATTGTAATAGTTAGGCCGAGCAGAATTTATGGGTGCGCTCACTTATAGCGGTTTCCAGAGTTGCCACCTATCCCAATTTTGTTAATTATAGAGCTAGATATGCCAATATGGGTATCAAGGAAAAGGATTTCCGACCGTATTCCAAATACGATAATTTCAAGCAGCGTTGCCACTTAGCATTGCCATCTATCAAAATAAAAAAACACAAAAAATTTACAAAATCTGTATTTATAGTCCGATTTTATTCATATTTAACATCTTTGTTTGCTCAAAATCAAAACAACTCTGTTGCAAAAAATGTATCCGATAGATGTCGCTGTAGTCGAGTTATTGAGAAAAATTCTTGTTTATGGCTCGTTTTTATAAGTTTCACAGGGAGCGTAACGTTTGCCTACTTTAGAAAACTCTACCTCGCAAAATCCTGCAAAATTTTTCAAAATCCTGCATAGGTAAAATCCTGGTTTTTTTTAAATTCCACTTTTCCTAAATACTAGTTTTCCAAAATTCTGCTTTTCCTGAAACCGGCTTGAGAAATTCTGCTTTTACCCTTTAGATAAACTTTCTAATGTAGTGTTCATGCTGAGTTTTAAAAGCAGCATTTTCCATTTTCGGTCGTACATTTCGAAGACGCGGTCATGCTGCCGCATTTTGAAAATACACATTTAGCTAATTTTTGAACGCTTAGGGTGCGTTCATACATCGCAAGTGGATGTATGCTTGCCTTTTCAGATAAATTCCATTTTTCTATTATAAAAGTGTGTTCGTGGGTAAAGAAATGGACTTTCTAAACAAACATGGAAACTCTTCACCTCGAAAATTGCAACTTTTAACAGGAAAAATTATTGCATAAGTACGTTGACTTGCTTAGTGAGAAGATATCCTAGTATAAACAGCGGTTCGCCCAATATAATACAACATTTTTTTCACTTTTTCTTCATACAAGGAAATTTTGTTCGTACTGTATCTTCGAAGATTCTAAAGCTAATGCAGAAATAAAGTAGCATTTAGTTGCGTTTAGCTTTCATATTTGTATGGAAAAAATGCTGCATTTTGGGATAAAATGCTAAAATGCAAAATGCAGGCTCAGCATGAACAGCACATAAACAACAAAATGAACCGACATACGCAGCAAAAAGGATTCAAACTCATACTTCTAGGCTTGATTTCTCATCAGTTACTAACTTTTCAAAGTAATGACATGTCCACTTTAAAATTGTTTATTTTACATTTTTTTATTACATTTTCTAATTCGGAATTCTGAGAAGCAGAATTTAAAAAATCAGGATTTTCAAAAAGCAGAATTTCGCTTTCGGGATTTTGCAAGAACCGGATTTTGTTACCAACCCAGTTTCGCAGACAAAGTCGAGGGGCATCTGCTAGTTTGAAAAAAAAAAATTAGTTTCCCCAGTCTAATGGTCGCATGCATATTGTTGCCGTGATATGTATCCTATCATTTTTGACATATTGTTGGTCTCAATTCTTTGGGTCCTTTCGCTTGTCGTCGTGCTTTTCCTTTTACTTTGAAAATCTCATTTTTTTATGTTGTGAATAGTTGCAAAATATTTCGATTGCAATGTTGTGGCTTTTTGAGTGGGTTTTTGTGTGACAAAGTTTATTTAAGCAACAACAATTTGGCTAATGTCCAATTTTATGTTGACTTTTTCTTTAGCAAGTATGTATTTCGAGAAACACAAGTAGGATTATATGTTTTAAATAAAGAATCTTTGTTTGATTTCTTTTAAAGTAGTTGAAGAACTTTATGCAGGCATTAGTTTACTTATGAGCTGGACTCACCTCTTTTTTCTACTATTAAGATGCACCTAGGGATAAGGAGAACGGGAGAGGGAGAGGGAGAGGGAGAGGGAGAGGGAGAGGGAGAGGGAGAGGGAGAGGGAGAGGGAGAGGGAGAGGGAGAGGGAGAGGGAGAGGGAGAGGGAGAGGGAGAGGGAGAGGGAGAGGGAGAGGGAGAGGGAGAGGGAGAGGGAGAGGGAGAGGGAGAGGGAGAGGGAGAGGGAGAGGGAGAGGGAGAGGGAGAGGGAGAGGGAGAGGGAGAGGGAGAGGGAGAGGGAGAGGGAGAGGGAGAGGGAGAGGGAGAGGGAGAGGGAGGGAGAGTTATTGTGAGTTATTGGTTAAACAACTGGGTATATGTATAATGTTTGGTGCAATTGGTTACCGCACTAACATCTTGATATCAATATCGTATTTTTTTTTAGGAAAACAGAAAATAAGCCAAATGCAGGAAGTGAAAGTCGTACATTTGTTCTCACATTTCAAAACCACAAATGTCCCCAAGCCTTTAAGGCAACAAAAGTGAATACATAAATATAGAAATGAGTACTTTAGACTGGGCCGAAAAAAATTAAAAAAAAAAAAAAAAAAGTTGTTTAATATCCTATAGAATCTATAATCTATCTATAGTATAGATAATCGATAATACAGAGTAATCAGGTTTTCTAGGTTCAAGTTTTTCTATGCAAATTTGTCAAAAAAAAAATTCAATAGAGGAAAAACATAATTACAGTTTCTTAAAGCTAATTTACTGCTGACTATGGGTCCGATATCAAAATTTAATATATAGGGACATAAGTGGGTTAATTTGAATGTCTAAAATTTTTACAGTATTTTTGTCGCTATTTTCAAAAATAATATGGAATGAAAACAAAAATAAATTTATTGGGTCCAGTCTTATGGACTTGGTATGTAGCATTTATGGTAACTAAGCAACAAAAGCAACACGAGAATTTAAGACACAATTAGGCAAGTGTCGTTTTTCTCCTTCCTTTTTGATCATTCTTGTATAAGTATGTATGTATGCATGCATATCTAACGGTACAACACATACATACATACCTACATATGATATTGCTCTAGTAGTCAGAGATATCATCCTTAAGAATTTCGGTTACATTATTAGCTCAAGCAAAAATAGAATTAAATGTTACTGCAACAAGTAAAGATTTTCACCAGGCCAGAGTTTTAGGAAGAACAGTTTTTATTTTTAAAATTTACTTGTTTCCTTTTACATTTTCTTTTTTCATATTTTATTTATTTATTATTTTTATTTTATTTTATTTTATTTTATTTTATTTTAGTTTATTTTATTTTATTTTATTTTATTTTATTTTATTTTATTTTATTTTATTTTATTTTATTTTATTTTATTTTATTTTATTTTATTTTATTTTATTTTATTTTATTTTATTTTATTTTATTTTAGTTTATTTTATTTTATTTTATTTTATTTTATTTTATTTTATTTTATTTTATTTTATTTTATTTTATTTTATTTTATTTTATTTTATTTAATTTTATTTTATTTTATTTTATTTTATTTTTTTTATTTTATTTTTTTTTATTTTTTTATACATTGGTTTTACCCACTTTCTGTTTATTTTGGACCAGTACTGCCTGAACATTCCGATTGTAAAAAAGTTTCACTGCATGTTACATATGTACGTAAGTATGACTTGACTCCACAACTTATTTCTTCAACATCGGAAGCTATCGCCTAGGTTACTTCGTGTATAAAGTATGTATATATGATATGCCCTGAAGTCATTTCTTAGAATGATATTAACTAGGAAGTCAAATGCCAACACACATACTGGCATCATCATGAGATTTCATACATGTGTCTGTTGAGCATCGATAACACAAGCTGCAATTCCATGTTATTGCCTCACAAACTGATATCCAATATAACCGTTATACATAGTTGTTTTTCCAAGACTTCTTTCATTTCTCCTTTTATTTTCTTGTCAATCGATTCGTTTATTAGACTTTGACATCTGTCGATTTGTCTGCATCATCAAATGTATTCAATACATAGTAGGTAGGTACTTAGGAGATGTCTCATATCATTTGTACTTTACTCAGCATGTACTAAATATAACGGTATGCATCAACATGTATGCAGTTATGTGAAAAGTTGGTTCGTATGGATTGTTAGTGGCCCTGACCCAAGTATACGACTGACGGATTAGTTGACTTTTACGCTTCGGTCACGATTGCGTAGGAAATAATTGCACTTCGTTGTAGCAAAAGTCTTAGGAGGAAATTTATGTAGGTAGTAGGTTGATGTACATGAAAATCTTTAAGCCAATAACAAATTTTGCAACAGTAATTCGTAAACTTTCTCAAAGACAATTGTTTAAAAGTAACCAAAGTATGCCTCTTTATTTGGAATTCAAAAGCATAAATTAATTAAAAAGTGAAACAAAAACAAAAAGCAAATGCCGCAGGTAGACATTTGCTTGGGCCTTTCAACTTTTAGCTGACAGTCATATTCATTAAACGGCCAAACTACACAAATACAATAAATATTATAAACTATTTACTATGTATATAATACTAAGCAAGAGAAAAACCTATTAGCAGTAATTTCAATCTTCATCAGTGGAAAATTCAGAGTCTTCATCGACATCTCCCTCACTGTTGCGTTTTTTAACAACAGCCTCTTCCTTACTATCCTCATTAGCTTGTATCAAATCGGATTCATCAGGCAGTAACATTTCTCTGGTATCTTCTAATAACGAGCGCAAATTTTTCTTAAATTCCAAACGGTGTGACAGCCCAGTAATTAAGGGATCCGAACGTACTAACAACTCATTAAGTATTTCTTTAATACAATCAACTTGAGAAAATTCACCATCATTAAATGGCTTAAACAAAGGAAAATGTTTACTTTGTACTTTAAGCGAAGCGCGTGTTGCCTGCCCAATTCCAATAATGCCCTGCTCTATTACGATGCGTGTGTGCATTAAAATTTTATGTAGAGTTAGTGACATTGGACACCAAGGGTATAGCGCTACATACAATTCGGCTGTTTGCTTTGTATATGCAACGAATGCATCCATATTAATTTTGTGTTGACATGTAATGACCTCTAGAATGCATTTGAAACGCTTAATTAAATCAACCTGTATACCAGTTAATTCAGCTGTTTTTGAGGGTTTTTCAAAGAACTTGCGGCTTGCCCAGCCGTCATTAAAAGTGCCGCTTCCTACAGGTTTTATACGATCAACTAATAAATCCAGCTTTTGGTTGAGCTTGTCTTGGATCTTCTTTTGGTGCTGTTTGATAATAGTTTTGTCGTTGTCGTCAGTGAGCAACCACTTTTTTAGTGGCAACTTATATGATAGATGTAACAAGTTCTCCAATAAACGTATCCTTATGTGCGCAATGGACAAACCAAAATCGAGCAACTCAGTTGTTGACTTTTCAACATTTTGCACTATAGTTAAATTGTTAAAATCTTTTGTTGTTAAATCGCATATGTAGCACTTTTGTGTAGCATTTGTATATGCAGCAATGTTACATATCTCTTCATCGACCACAGTGTGCATCATAGTGTGTTGTACAGTAAATATTTTATTATTTAGCGATATTTTGGACGCTTTCAAAGTGCTTATTCCACTTTTAACATAATCCGTTTCTTCGCGCATAACATCACTTGTTAATTTGTCAAATCGTATTTTGATGGGACGACAGTAACGTGTCGTCCACATAGCGTAATTTTTCCATATAATCTTGTTATTCAAAGTGCATACGAGTTGTTGTGGCATGCATGAGGTTTGTATTATATTAAAATGTTTATCGTCGTACGCGCTTTGTTGTGTACCATCACATCCCCACTTACAGTTCATTTGTAGCGATTGCCGTTCGGATACACTTAATCCTTGTACATCTTTATCTAAATGCATGAGCAGACGCCGTGCGGTATGCTCCATTAGTGCTTGTATATTTATTTCGGCCACATTTACATCACAATGATATGTTGACTTCCAGTTGGGGGAACATTTAGTAGCCAATTTTTGTAATTGGTTGTAAGTGGGAAATAGTGGAGTCAAGAAAGGTATAGCTCTTAAGCTTTCGTACGCTTCTTTGTCCAATCCTATATCCGTCATTAAAGCAAGTCCTTTTAATGGAGTTAGTGGTATTGGCTGCGACATAGCGACTTCTTTTTTTGGCTGCTGCGACATAACTGCTCAATGGTAGGTACCTGAATTGAGAAAAGAAAAACTTGTGAAATCATGACATTTTATGTTCTTAATTCGAACTAATGGATCCATTTTACCTTGTTATGTTAAATTTATGACCCAGTTGGTTTTAGAAGGGCCTTTTAATTAGTGGAATCTACCATTCGAAATCTTTTGCGCGGTTGCTAATTCAAATTATCAAATTTTGCAAGGTATAAATTATAGAGATGTGTATTTTCAGCAAGAATACCAATTGGGTTTTAACTGTCGAGTTATCGGAATTCAGTTACGTCGTACGCCGGCGTACGCCTATTGTCGTATAGCGTGGCCAATGTGTTAACAAATTTAACACCGTTTTTACCACAGCGCCTTTTAAACAACAGAACACTAAAGACAGGGTTGCTTTGGATCACAGTGGATCTCACTTCAGGGACTGGATTCTTTAAATGAAATGTCAACTTTTTTCCCCTACATTTTAAATGGTAAACAAGCGTAAAGGATCATTTACACGGGTCGATTTTCTAGTCGATTTTTTGTCGATCTAGCTTCAAATACGAGGTTGTAGACTAGAAAATCGACCCATGTAAATGAGCCTTAAATTTCAACTCAAAGTTTCAACTCAAAGTTCCTGCTAACCAGCGGCAGACAAAACCTTGGCAAATTAATGGGTCGAGCTATCCAGAAAAGAGGATAAAAAAGTGTGTAATTTTGTTCTGCGTGGTTTCTTTTCTATCCTGCCGGGCAACTGTGTGTTCAGCGGAAACTCAGCTGATACTACAACCTGAAGTAACTTGGCATCACCTCTGCCAACCAGCGCTAGCCAGGTCGAAAACAAAATCAAAAATTGAAGTATTATCGCGCATAACGTTCTAAGTTATAAAATCAAAATTTTTCAGGAGAGCAAAAAAACGCTAAGTCATAGGGCCATATTCATAGTCGAAATAAAGTAGGCACCAAAGATAGCGTCAGCATTTTTGACAGATAGCTCAAAAAGCCGACGCTAACTTTAGTGCCTACTTTATTTCGACTATGAATATGCGCCATATTTTTTAAATTTATTGTTCTCATCTGTCTGCTTAACTTTTTCTTTTATATCTTTCATATTATCAGTTTTACATCTTCCTTATGATCTTCAAGTGCCGTTACGAATAACTTTCGACGCTTCTACGCAAAATACGGTATGTCACTTTAAATTTACCTACTATTTTTAAATGCATTTTTACAGTTTTGGTGTGTTAAATTTTAGAAATTTTTTTATCTGGACAATGCAAGAGAGCAATACAAAATGTTATATGCAATAAAATCAGTTTTGAAAAAAAAAAATGACACTTAGGACCGCTTGCATAAAAGTCGATAATGACTACTCGGATTTTGTATGGTTAGCTGTCAAGTTAATCACTGATTAGGCGTTATCGGCTTTTATACAAGTGGCCCTTAGAACGTTAATCGCAATGATGCTTCAATTAGTGCTATGCAATACCAAAAATGACTGTGGGAAAAGTAGGCATCAAAATACCAACGCATAATTCGATAAACTCGATAGTTCCAAATTTCCAACCCTAACTAGCAGCTTCAATATGGATAGAAAAGGCTCCTCGCTGAACAAAATTATCCACATTTTTATCCAACCTTTTGGGAAACGCGACCTGGTAACTTCCCAGAAAATTATCTGATGATGGTTAGCAGGGTATACTTTATATCATTAAAAAAGTCCAGTTTGCCTTTTTTAAGTTTTAGTTTTTTGAGGTAAAAAATGAAAAACTTGGTGTTGTGTTAACAAGGTAATCCGAAACTACAATTTAAAAAAAAAAATTTCAAACCGTAATTTGGTAAAAATTGTGGTACTAAAAAATTGATTGAAATTCGATAACTCGACAATCGGCTATCGTTCAGCAAATACACACCTCTATCATTTATACCTTGCAACAAAATTTAACAATTTGAATTATTGGCAATCGCGCAAAACTTTAAAGGAATCTACAGCGCAAAGATTTAAACTGGGAAAAATGTAAAATAAAACGAATAGCATGCTTAACGTTATAAGATCCATTATTCATAAAATTGTTTCCAAACTATATCGCAGCAAAAAAAGTAAAACGTTCACACGAACAATTGCAAGAAATGGCTCTAAAAGGTTATGTTTTAAACCCAACTTATTTCTATGACAAATATGTGGCAGAAATAAATATACAAGCACTAATGGATCACACCGCACGACGTTTGCTCATGCATTTGGACAAAGATGTACAAGGATTGAGTAAACCGGAACGCCAATCATTACAATTGAAGTGGAAGTGGGGCTGTGATGGTACAGCAGAAAGCGAATACGATGCCGAAGAACGATGGAATATAATACAAAGCTCATGCATGCCGCAACAACTCGTATGCACCTGGAATAACAAAATTATATGGCAAAATAAACTAATGTGGACAACACGTTACTGTCGTCCAATCAGAATACGATTTGATGAAGTAACAACAAGTGATATAATACGTGAAGAAATTGATTATGTTAAAAGTGAAATAAGCACTTTGAAAGCCTCCAAAATAACGCTAAATAACAAAGAATTTACTATACAACACACTATGCTGCACACAGTAGTCGATCAAGAGGTATGTAACGTCGCAGCTCATACAAATGCCACACAAAAATGTTACGTATGCGATTTAACAACAAACGATTTCAATAATTTAACGTTGGTAAAAAATGTTGAAAAACCCACAACTGAGTTGCAAGCTTTTGGTTTTTCCATTGCGCACATAAGGGTACGTTTATTGGAGAACTTGTTACATCTATCATATAAGCTGCCATTAAAAAAGTGGGAGATCACTGACGACAACGACAAAGCTATTGTCGAACAGCGCCAAAAGGATATCCAAGACAAATTTAAAAAACAGCTTAAGTTATTAGTTGATGGGCCAAAATCTTTAGGCAGCCACGGTACTTATACTGACAGCTATGCAAGCCGCAGGTTCTTCCAAAACCCAGCAAAGACAGCTGCAATAACTGGCATCAAGATTGATTTGATTAAACGTTTCAAATGCATTATAGAGGTCATTACATGTCATCACAAAATTAATATGGACGCATTCGTTGCATATACACAGCAAACGGCAGAACTGTATGTAGCGCTATATCCTTGGTATCCAATGACACTAACTCTGCATAAAATCTTAATGCATACACGCAACGTAATAGAGTATGGTATTGTTGCAATTGGACAAGCAACGTGCGTTACCGCTAAAGAACAACTTAAGAATTTGCCTTCATCCAAGAGTTATTGTTTAGTTGCGGGAGAAGATATTAATGAAGAAATATTTAAGGAGTTGATGGTACGTTCTGATCCAGTAATTACTGGGTTGTCAACCTTCTTGACGCGTAAGAAAAAGTTGCGCTTGTTATTAAATGACACCCAAAAGATGTTACTGCCTGTTGCATCCGATTTGACACAAGACAGTGATGAAGAGGATGAAGAAGACGACTCTGAATTGTCCAGTGATGAATATTGAAGTTGCTGCTAAAAGCGGTTTAGTATTATCTAGTATTAGTAAGATATATAAGCAGTTTAAAGTATTTGTGTTAATTTTTTCTTAAGTTTTTCTTCAATTAACCTATGCTTATGAATTGCCAATAAAGAGGCAGAATTTTGTTTCATGTTAAATTTTAGCAAATGTTTTCAATCTTGAATCAATATATCGCTCATTTGCTGCAACATCGTCATAACTAAAAGAATTTGATATTACAGAAAACGCATTTTTAGTTTTTGAATTGATGTATATTTGTATGGGATATGTAATTAAAGCAAATGGCTTCTATTGCGATGCTGCGTGAAATGTTAAAACCTCGGATATAAGTTGATCAAACTTATTATTTTCGATATATTAGTGATGTTAATTCAAAATTCGAGGTTTTTGAGTTATGGCGACGTTGCAGCAAATGATTGATATGTAACCACTAAACAATTAATTTCGACTTTTTTCCGAAGTCTTTACGTTGCGTCGAAAGATTTTTTGCTTTCGAAGTTGCTGAGAAATTTATATGGGAGGGTTGACGCGACTTTGTTACGAATTTTTCGAAATAAAATCGGTAGTTAAAAAAAAATAATTTATATTTGAAAAGGTTTTGGCAGGTATCGAACCGATGCGCCTGCATGTTTGTACTCAAGTGGTATCCACTCATCTAGAGAGTACAATGAAATTCTTTGGACAATAGTCAATAGCTTTGATTTCATAACTTTTTTTTTATCTGATAACCAAAATTCACGAAATGATTAGTAAAGTCGAAATTCTTTCAATTTTCTTCAGAAAAATTTGATATCAGACTAATTCGGAAGTCTTGGTTTGGTGGGAGCCCACGTTAACTTAAATAATTCGTAATCATTTCGTGAAATCAAAGTGTAACAAAAATTTGGTTATCAAATAAAAAAAAAAAGTTATGAAATGAAAGCTGTTGACTATTGTCCAAAGAATTTCATTGTACTCTCTAGCTGAGTGGATAGCACTTGAGTGGATAGCACTTGAGTACAAACATGCATCGCATATATATTTATGAAACTTTTTAATTTAAACATTACGGCTTTTCTCTAATTTTTTTCAAAAACTTGTGTGTTTTTATGAAAAAAATTAAAAAAAAAAACATTTTAAATAGCCCAAATTTCGTTTCAATAGTTTTTTTAAGTAATTTTTTTCTTTAGAATTTTTTTTTAATAGAATTCTTTTTGTTTTTTTCATGTTTTTTTTTGTAATATTTTTTTATTTTATACATATTATTATCTTTTTTTTCAATACATCACTTTCATTAACATTTTTTGTTTTAAATTATTTTCTTTTTCTAAAATTTTTTTGTACAATACGATTTTTTATAACAATTTCAACATTTATTTTTTTTAAATACTTGTTTTTATATTTGTTTTCTCTTTTTAATAATTAATTTTAATTGCCTTTTTATTTTTTAAGATATTTCTTTTATTTTTTTTTTTAATATTTTTTATTTATTTTTTTTTTTTTTCAAAATTTATTTATTTTTATGTTTTTTTTTTTTCAATTCTATTTTTCGATATTCATCAATTTTTTTCTTTATTTTTTTTCTTTTTTTGTTTTGTAATATAATTTTTTTGCAATATTGTTTTTAAAATATTTTTTTTTAATTTTCAAATTTTTTTTTGCGTTTTCTTAAATTTTAATTTTTTTTTATATTTGGGGTATTTTCTCTAAATTTTTTTTTCATATTTTTTTTTTTTTTCTATTAAATCTTTCATCTTAATTTATTTGGTTTTTCTATTTTATTTAAATTTTTAATTTATTTTAGTTTAAATTAATTAGTGTTATGTGTTAAATTTTATTTAATTTTTTATTAATTTTATGTTTTATTTTATTTTATTTATTTATTTTTTTATTATTTATTGGATTTATCTAATTTTATTTTGTTTTCTTATTTTAGTTAATTTTAATTCAATTTCGATAGTTCGACAATTGGTTATCGTTGAGCAAATATACATCACTATAATTAAAAAAAAAAAACGGAACTTGCAAGCGCACCAAGGGATTTAACATATTTTGTAAATTAAAAAAAATTTGCATTGAATATAAAAATACCGTTTAAATTACGAGCCGATTAAAAATCAACTGCACAGCGATTCAAACTTGAAAAAAGGTAAAATGTAATAATTAACGTATAAGATCCGTTATTAAAAAAAAATATATATGTACCTAAATATGTAAATTGTTAAGGTTATGCCGCGGCCAAAAAAAGTAAAAAAATCACCAGCATCACCAATGCAAGTTCTTGCTTGGATTACTGAACTTGGGATTAATAAAAAAGAATTATATGAATCCTTCACAAGTATTGCAGCCAATCCTTCACGTGTCCTCCCTTACGAACGATTGCAAGAATTGGCTAAAAAATGTTATCCCAATTATACAAAAGTTTATGATTTTTTTGCCGAAATAAATTTACAAGCCTTAATGGACCACACGGCACGACGTCTGCTCATGCATTTGAACAAAGATGTACAAGGATTGAGTGAAGCAGAACGACAAGCATTACAATTGAAATGTAAATGGGGCTGTGATGGTTCTGAAGAGAGCGCTTACGATAACGAAGATGATAATATAATACAAAGCTCATGCATGCCGCAACAACTCGTATGCACTTTGAATAACAAAGTTATATGGCAAAATAATGTAATGTGGTCGACACGTTACTGTCGTCCAATCAGAATACGATTTGGTGAAATAACAACAATGGATATAATACGTGAAGAAATAGATGATGTTAAAAGTGGTATAAGCACTTTGAAAGACACCAAAATAACGCTAAATAACAAAGAATTTACTATACAACACACTATGCTGCACACAGTAGTCGATCAAGAGGTATGTAACGTCGCAGCTCATACAAATGCCACACAAAAATGTTACATATGCGATTTAACAACAAACGATTTCAACAATTTAACGTTGGTAAAAAATGTTGAAAATTCAACAACTGAGTTGCACGATTGGGGGTTGTCCATTGCGCACATAAGAGTACGTTTGTTGGAGAACTTGTTACATCTATCATATAAGTTGCCATTAAAAAAGTGGGAGATCACTGACGACAACGACAAAGCAATTGTCAAACAGCGCAAAAAAGATATCAAAGATAAATTTGAAAATGAGCTGAATTTATTAGTTGATGGGCCAAAAACTGTAGGCATCAGCTCTTATAATGACGGTTATGCAAGCCGTAGATTCTTCCAAAACCCAGCAAAGACAGCTGCAATAACTGGCATCCAAATTGATTTAATAAAGCGTTTCAAATGCATTTTAGAGGTTATTACAAGTCATCACAAAATTAATATGGACGCATTCGTTGCATATACACAGCAAACAGCAGAACTGTATGTAGCGTTATACCCTTGGTATCCAATGACACTAACTCTACATAAAATCTTAATGCATACACGCAACGTAATAGAGTATGGTATTGTTGCAATTGGACAAACAACGCGTGCTATTTCAAAACAACAACGCAAGCATGTGCCTTTCTTCAAGGGTTATCACTATTATAAATCATTTTCGAAACAAGATGCTAATGAAAAAATATTTAAGGATTTGATGGTTCGTTCCGATCCTGTAATTGTTGGTTTGTCAAGCGACTTGACTAGTAAAAAAAAGTTGCGCTTGTTACTAAATGATACCAGACAGATGATACTGCCTGATCCAAACGATTTAACACAAGCTAATGCTGACAGTGATGAAGAGGTCGACGAAGACGACTCTGAATTGTCCAGTGATGAAAACTGAAGTTCCTTCTAAAAGTTTTAGTATTATCTATATATTGATATATATTATTAGTTTATATTATTTGTGTTTTTTGTTTAGTATGACCTTCATGAATTTTTAAGCTAAAAGCTTATAAGGCCACAAGCAATAACTACCTGCGGGGATCTGTTTTTTGTTTTTGCTTCAATTTTGTATTAATCTATGCTTATGAATTCCAAATAAAGAGGCATAATTTTGTTTAATGTTGAACTTCCAGTTCCTAAATGGTTTCTATCTTGAACCGACAAACATATTCGAAACTAATATGGAAACGTTTCAAAAATGCACCAACACTGCCGGTAACGTTCGAAAACAGTCAGGGTTGCAGGAATTTTTTATGGACACTGGAGATGGTTGGTCGTTGCAGCAAAACTATCACTAAAACAACAACATTAACGTTTCACAAAGACGTATGTATTCTAATTGTTAGCCTTAACCAATGACTAATTTAGTCTAAATGTAAACTAAAACTAATCACTTTCCGATGTTTCACATAATCCACCCTCAGGTGCATTCTTGATACGCGCTATCAATTCCTTAGCTGGATTAAAAATACCATTTGTCTGCTGTGAACAAATGAAACAACGTTGCGACTTTTTATAATTTTCCAAAGCGCATTTTTCGCAAAAATAATGTTTGCATCTAAAAAGAAATATTGTTAAAACTCATGGTCATGAAATAAATGCGTCAAAATTCTCAACTCACTTTGTAACCACAGGATTTTCAAAACTATTTCTACATATAAAACATTTGAATGGTAGCGTTTCCTCATCCGAGTGTATTTCATATTTAGTATCATCATCATCTGATTCCGCATCGCCACGCTGTTGCGAAGCATGATCCAATTCCAATTGCCAGCCATGCTTGTAATCACTGCGATCATGTAAAAATTTACAACTATCACCGAAACCACAAAATCCTGTCTCCTTATAATCTTTACAAACATCCGGTTGATAATCCCAACGTACAGTGGCACGCAAATGTGCTGGCGCGCGCATTGGTCCTTTGCGCACCATACCCGAACTGGCATTACCTTGCGCTGTGCCCTCCTTTTTATAGTATTGTGCATAATTATTTAGACCACGATAGATTTTGTCGTCTGCTTTGCCTTCGAGTTCTTCATTAATTTTCAACATTTTCTCATGTAAAGCTTGTGCATCACGATCTTGTTCGGTTTCGATTTCATTAATGGATGTAGCACCTTGATCTTGTGGTCCATTTGGCAAAGCGCTCTTTTTGGATCTATACGAAACTCCAACTTTGCCATCATCTTCGCTAGCCGTATCCGAGGATGTATCATTTTTACGTTCACGTTTTTGTGCCATTTGTTTGGTACTTTGGAAATTGGGATTCACTCGCTTGCGGCGTATATCGTTGCGCACAACTGTTGTAGATGCTTCATCTTCGTTGCTTTTTCCTATTAATAAATTTGTATATGACCGCTAACATGAGAAATTTGGGAGTACACAAGTGCACTAACCTGATTCAGAGCTGCTACTTTTCTTTCGTCGGAGTGCTGTTTGTTTACGTATATTTCGTTTTTTGAATCCAAAAGCGGAGCTTGTAGCCACCTCATCCGCCATTGTAGTTGGAGTAACTAATAATTAAAAAATATAATTTTTTTTTTTTTTTTTTTGGGGTTTGATTTGCTGTGGCTGGGATTAATTCCTCATATGCCAGGTTATATCCAAAAAGTACGGTCAGTTTCAATTATATATCTATTCAACTTGTACGATTTCATTTATATTAGTATTTTTCAAATATTAAGATTATCATTCAAAATGATAAATCGACACCAAAAATTTTTGGTTAAATTAATTCCACATGGTTGTGGAGACGAAATCACAATTTTTTCATTTTTCCTAATAAGATCCGTTATTTATATAAAACAGTTATACTTTAACGACAGTATACATTATTGAGACGGTTTCACTTTAACATATTGACACGACGACGTCTAAAAACGAAGTGAAATATAATTTTTAACAAATCTTGTTTATATTGAAGTGCTTGTTGTAGAACAGCTGATTGAAATGTCAACCAATACGACTGCGTGCGAGTGTGTTCGCCAATATGCTAAATTTAGCTTTAGGGTGATCCTGCATGCAATTATTACTACGAGCCTGTTTTGTTAAATGTTTGTTGATGTTTTTATTTTTTTTTTAGTGTTGTTAACCATATAAAATTTGACATTTCATTACAAACTAGAGTTCCACTAGCCTGCTAACCATCCTCAGACAACTTCCTGGGAAATTACCAGGTCGCGTTTCATAAAAAGCTGGATAGAAAGGTGGGTAATTTTGTTCAGCTAGGAGCCTTTTCTATCCATGTTCAAGGTGCAAGTTAGGGTTGGAAGTTATGAACTATCGAGTTTATGTTGTTGTTGTTGTAGCGAGGTGTAGCCCTGCCTAAATGTCAGACAGGGTCACCTCGAGTGTATTGCTCTTGGCCGGGTCGATATAAGAAAACGCCCGGGTCGTTTCTGCACGATGGGTACAGCACAAGTACTAGCCGTGTAGGCTATGTAGGTCATTTAGCGTTACCCAAGGTGCACCAACTGGGAGGCGACCTACTTTTACACCGAGTTTATCGAATTATGCATTGGTATTTCGATGCCAATGACCCTGCTAACCAGTAGCTGATAAAATCTTGAGAAATTTTTGGATAGCACTAGCCAAAAAAGAGGATAAATAAGTGGGCAATTTTGTTCAGTGAGGTTCCTTTTCTACCCATATGGGAGCTCCTAATTTGTGTTAGAAAATTATCGAGTTATCGACTTGGAAAGAGTCGTCTTTTTGCGTGGGGCATTTTCAAAATGTTTTCCCCCGCCACTTTGCATGTCGCAGCAGCGAAAGTGGTGAGCAGGCTCAAATGCAACTCACTTTATTTCATCGACTTAATCGAAATCCTCTGCAATATGTCGACAAAGTCGATGTATTATTGGGGCTCATTTATATGGGTCGATTTTTATCGAACCACTTGAGCTCAATCCATAAATACAAGGTGAAGATAGATCGAATTGCTGTTAAAGGTACGGGTACACCTAGCGAAACGACCAAATAGTTGCCTTTTTGATCAACATTGTTGTGTCGCGTCATGTTGTTGTTGTTGTTGTTTTAACGAGGTGTAGTCCTGCCCAACGCGTATTTTTCCTTAGCCTAAATTGTCATCAATATCTTCTAACGGTAGTCCAAGGAAACTAGCAGTTTCAATAGGGTTGGACCAAAGAGAGATGAGTGTTAGAAGAGTGGGCTCAGAAGAGCAAGAAAATAAGTGATTAGTATTGTGGGGGGACGAGCCGCATGCCGGACATACATTTGGCACATCAGCGTTCAGTCTAGATATGTAGGAGTTTAACCTGCTACAATATCCAGAGCGTAATTAAGCCAGAGTGACCCTTGTCTCTCGAGGAAGATGACGCTGCTCTACAGAAATGCCTGGTGTTGCGCCATGTAAAACATTGTTTAGCGGACAGAGCGCAGAGTAATGGCCAACAGACGTTGTATGGATATGCCTCAAGGCCTGTTTATGCACCTGTAGATCAAACGGCGTTGTTATATAGTGTCGGATCTCATCAAAATTTTTACCTAAATGCGACTTTATGGTCCTAGGAGGCGGAATGAGTTCAAGCAATTGTCTACTGGGATGCTGTGGTTTACAGCAATTCAGTAGGTACTGCTTGTTTAGCATTTCATTATGCTCCCTACCTGGAAGCATTTCCACCTCATTGTGTATATGAGATATAGGTGACATGTCATGTCGCGTGGTTCTGCTCTCGCTAGGTGTACTCTGCTCCATAAGAACGCATGCAAAGAATATTTGGTCGCATAGTGTCGCGTCGCTAGGTGTACCCTTAGCATAAAGTTAGATTTACACTGCACCAAATGCGTCACTCTTGGCCAAGTTTTTTCGAGACCGTTCATCCGCAGATTGAATTTGATCACCAAGTTAGGTCAAATTAAATTAAATTCGTCTTATTTGGCAAACAATTATTTGGCAAACATTCTCGAAATAAAAGCGACGCATTTGGTGCAGTGTAAATGTATCATAACACGGTCGATTGAGAAAAATGTTAGAAAAATCGACTCGTGTAAAGCATCCTTTACAGATCGACTATCGCAAAAAAAATCGATATATCGCCAAAAAAAACCATCGATAGTTTTGCAGCGCTAACGCTAGACGTTATCTTTAGCCAAAATACGCAAAGTGGTGAAAGGTCATTGGATTAACTTATAAAATAATACTATCTTTAATAATCAATTAATCAGCATCTCGCAATGGCACTTAAGTTATTATCCACGGTTAAGTGTTTCGCCGGAGAGCAGCGCGTTTATTCACACATCTCCGAAGTGGTAGGATGTGAAATGAAATTTGGTGTTTATGTGCCACCAACAGCTGTTGAATCCAATACAGAATGTCCTGTACTATACTTCCTCAGCGGCCTTACCTGCACACACGATAATTTCATACAAAAATCCGGCTTCCAACAGTATGCGGCCAAACATGGCATTGTTGTTGTTAATCCAGATACATCACCGCGTGGTTTAAATCTTCCTGGCGAGGATGATAGTTATGACTTTGGTAGTGGAGCTGGCTTCTACTTGGATGCAACGGAGGCGCCATGGAACAAAAACTACAAAATGTACTCATATGTGACACGTGAACTAGTCGATTTGGTGAATGCAAATTTGCCGGTACTACCTAATAAATGTGGCATTTTCGGACATAGCATGGGCGGTCATGGTGCGTTGATATGCGCTTTGAAAAATCCCGGTTTATATCAATCAGTATCTGCTTTTGCACCCATAACAAATCCCATGAAGTGTGCATGGGGTAAAAAAGCTTTCGCCGGCTATTTAGGTACAGATGAAGAGACGTGGAAGGAATGGGATGCTACAAAGCTGGCAGCTGCATATGCTGGTGCGCCATTGCAATTAATGATTGATCAAGGCTCTAAAGACAACTTTCTTGCGGAAAAACAACTGTTACCAGAAAATCTTTTAGCTGTTGCCTCACAAAATGATCACCTGCAATCAATTTATCATCTGCGCGATGGCTATGATCATAGCTACTTTTATATAGCCACTTTTATTGAAGAGCACTTTGATTATCATGCTAAATTTTTAAAATCTTAGTTGATGTATAACACACCTGTCATGTACTAACTAATATATAATTAAAGCATTTAATTAATGTTGAGTTCAAGCAAAAATTTTTCATTAAAATACTTACCTAGTACCCTGTAAAAACGTTGGAGTACCCACACTACAACAAGAAAAATCTAATTCCATATAAAAAGGGTGCTCCAATTAACATGGCGATGTTCTAGGCCTTGCTGGTTAGGGGTTTAGAATATGCCCGAGGTAGGCATACAGGTCGTAAGAGGCGACTAATATGCACAAAAGTTATGACGTGCGAACTCGATGGTTGATCTACGGATATGATGCCTCACCTCTCATTACCCATCTTCTCCTTCCTCACGGATGGAGGGATGACATGACCTAGAAGGTTCAACTGGTCATACCAAACCGCTACCACGACAGTCGGGCAGTACCGCAAGGGAGTACCGCAGCGTACCGGGTTCATATCTGGTCAAGGACTGTCAACTGCGGCATCACTTCCCAAAACCTTCGGCAAGGGTTTTTGCTGTTAACAACAACATGTCCTAGGATTGGACCATCTAATCCAACTTGGAGTACTTCATCGCGTACTCCAAGGAACGACCACAAAGGGGTCTTTTCCAAAAGAAGGTCCAACTAGACTACTCCAGTTGGAGTAGAAAGCGTGGCGAGAGAGGAACACCTACTCTAACTCTCGCTTTACATTGGAGTACTCTATGGAGTACAAATTGTATACAGGTGGTCCAATCCTAGGACATCGCCATGTTAATTAGACCACCTTTTTTGTATGAAATCGGGCTACTATTGGATATTCCGGCATTGGAATACTTTGCCGTTTTTGCAGGGTACTTATGGACATTAGATAAGCTCGGCATAATTACATACGTTTTTTTCTCATTCAATATGGGGTGTGTTGGGGGAATGGATTCCAAATCCCGGGCCTTACGCGCCATTTTTTTATCACGAAATACCGGTATTATACTCATTCAAACCCCGGAATTTCGGGAGTTTCCGGGATTCCGGAACACGTCCAAAAATGTCGGGAGAGGTGTCGAAAGACGAGTTTGTACTTCGATATCGATAATCCGAGAGCGGAACCCATGTTTTTTATGTGCGGATCACCTTGCTTAGCTGAAATATCTTTTGACCGAAATGAAATATCGAGTATTCGTTTTCGGATTATGCATACCAAGGTCAAACCGCGTCGTTTGATAACTTTCCCGACCTTTTTGGACAGTATCTGAGATGATCCCGAAAAATTCCGGGACCCCGGGATTGTCATTTTAAAATCCGAATTGTCAAAAAGCATTGGAGCTTGAACTTTGGGAAGACCTGAACTATGTTAGTCTTCCACGCAGAGAACGAACTACGTTAGTTTTCCACCAATTTACCCACGGTGAAAAAAGATTACCTAATTTGATAACTAATTATCAAGTTCGATAACCGTGAACAACAGAGCAACGGGTAGACTAAAAATTAGAGGCGGAATTACGGCATACGTTCGGTGATCGTAAACAGGTTTTTAAGTCACAGCAACTTTGAAAATGTTCAAATTGCTCTCGTATGACGTCATTTATCACAATTTCAGTTATCATATATATACATTAGACTGGACCAAAAAAAATTCCGTTTTTTTTTTTCAAAAATTATATTGATTTACTATTTAAGAGAGGTGAAAAAAATCAAGTTTTGAAAGAGTAACTGTACAAAGTAACTTTTTTAGCCCACTCAATTTCCCTTAATAGAAAAAATTGGAAATCGAAAAACATGCCAATTTTTGAGGCTAGAAAACGACTAGTCGCAGAAAATTTTGGTCTATGCAACTTTTGCAGAGAATTCGATTTCCTTCAAAAATATGTTCAGGTAAATGGTGTTTTACAGCAATAGTTTGCCGTTTTTACACCAAATATGAGGTAAAGTCTTTAAAATCCAAACTAGCGATGATAGACCTCTAGACTTTAATTTAAAAAACTGAAAAAATTACAGTAATTTTTTTTTTCAAACTTCTTAAAAAGAAAATCAATCAGGCAGGTTCTGACAATTCACTTTCGAGTAAAATTTGTGAAAATTTTGTCAAAGTACATAGTATGTAATTAAAATTTTTTCACAAAATTTTACTCGGAAGTGAATTGCAGAACCTGCCTGTATATAATTTTTTGAAAAAAAAAAACGATTTTTTTTTTGGCCCAGTCTAGTATACATTAATAACCACACGTAAGGAAGTCAAGTTTCGGATGAATCCGAACATTAAATACCTAGTAATGACATTTGTATTATGGTATCTTTGTTTACGTTGGATTATAGTTTTATCTTAAAAATAAAGAAATTTTTTTTTCAATTTTTTTTTTTCAAATTTCAAAGCTTCATCTTTTACACTAAACATTATACCTTTTCTGTAATGGAATTCGAAAATTTGATATGAGTATCTCACAATCTGCTCAATTTCTCTTGTGTTCAGAGACCATACGAAAGAAAAGCTAAATTTCACGAACATTTTACATACATATGTATATATTAAAGCTCTGCATAGACATTCGAAAACAAGACATTCGAAAAAATCTTAACTACATGCAAGACACTTTGGGGGCACTTTGTGTCACTTTCAGACTACTTATGGACCGCTTTGTGTCAGTTTTGGTCCACTTTCGGAGCACTTTGTGTCACTTTTGGACCACTTATAGACCACCTTCGGACCAGTTGCGAACCACTTTATGTCACTTTCAGACCATTTGTGGACCACTTTGTGTCACTTATTGACTACTTATGGACCATTTTTGGACCAGTTGCCGGCCACTTATGGACCACTTTCAGATCACTTTGTGTCACTTTTGAATCAGTTGCAGACCACTTTGTGTCACTTTCAGACCACTTATGGACCACTTTGTGTCACTTTCAGACCACTTGGGAGCACTTATGGAACACTTTGTGTCACTTTCAAGCAACCATTGTCAATTAATAGAATTACACTGTGTGACACGCAAAACGAATCATGTTGTTGTTGTAACGAGGTGTAGCCCTGCCTAAATGTCAGACAGGGTCACCCCGAGTGTATTTCTCTTGGCCGGGTCGATGTAAGAAAACGGGCCGGGTCGTTTCGGCACGATGGGTACAGCACAAGTACTGGTACCGTTCTCGTAGAACCGGCAATACAAGAAACTAGCCATGTAGGCCATGTAGGTCGTTTAGTGTTACCCAGGGTGCACCAACGGGGAGGCGACCTACTCTTACACCCCGAACCGCAATAGTCTTCATTGGGAGCGACGATATGAAAGTTACCAATTTACCAACGGTGAAAAAAGACTACCTAATTTCATAACTAATTTCCAAACTCGGCAACCGTGAACAACAGCCTCGGGACGTCCTAGGACGTGAACAGCAGGGCGCCACAAAACTTTTATAGAAACTAGTGGGCCGATGTGTTTTTGTCTACTATCTATATTCAAAATGTTATCCAAATCGGTCAAGCTGTTCCCGAGATAGTTATAAGATAAGATATGTATACCGTTACGCTCTACCGGGTATACAAATAACATTTTTTTTTTAAGTTTTTAGATAACGAAGCTTTGCCAAAAGATAGCTTGTTTAGGCGCTAGCATTCAGCCCTCATATAGCTAAGTTCAACGAATTTTATTTAGTAGTTCGTGAGCTTCCCAAGTGCGACGTAGCTTTAATCATACAAAATTTCCATAGCGATTATTACCTTTTGCAACACGTCAATAATGGCTTTAAAGCTTCTGTCCAGTTCAAAGAGTTTCGGTGGAGAGCAACGCGTTTATTCACATTTCTCCCAAGTTGTGGGTTGTGAAATGAAATTTGGTGTCTACATACCACCAGCAGCTATTGAACCAAATACTCTATGTCCAGCTCTATACTTCCTTAGTGGTCTTACCAGCACACACGAAAGCTTTATACAAAATGTCAGCTTCCAACAGCTTGCCGCCAAACATGGCATTGTTGTTATTAATCCAGATACATCACCGCGTGGTTTAAATATACCTGGTGAGGATGATCGTTTTAACTTTGGCACTGGCGCTAGTTTCTACTTGGATGCAAGTGTACCGCCATGGAACAAAAACTACAAAATGTACTCATATGTGACACGTGAACTAATCGATTTAGTGAATGCGAATTTTCCAGTGCTACCTAATAAATGTAGCATTTTCGGGCATAGCATGGGCGGTCATGGTGCGCTGATATGTGCTTTGAAAAATCCTGGTTTATATAAATCGGTTTCTTCATTCGCAGCATTATCAAACCCGACAAAATTTGATTGGAGTAGAAGAGCGTTTTGTGATTATTTGGGGCCGAATGAGGAGTCATGGAAGGAATGGGATGCTACCGAGCTGGCACCAGCGTACGTTGGGCCCCCGCTGGAAATTCTGATAGATCAAGGAAGTGTAGATCATTTCCTTGTAGACAACACATTGCTGCCAGAAAATCTAATAAAAGCTGCCTCTGAAAATAAGCACTTGCAAGTAGTTTATAAGTTGCGCGAAGGTTATGATCATGGTTATTTTTACGTTTCCACTTTTATGGCGGAACACTTTGATCATCATGCTAAATTCTTAAAGGATTAGGCCCGTTTTCTCAGCTAGCCGTTAAATTTAACGCTTCCTGGAAAAGGAACTAGTCCACATACTATTCCGAAAAGGACTAGTATGAAATAGACTAGTCCAAAAAACATTGAACCTGGACTAGTATGATTTCAACCAGAATTTTCATGACTTATCCTTTATTTTATTATTTTTTGCCTTTATTTTCATGTTTATTCTTAAGAAAGCAGCGACTATTTGTAAGCATCTGTGAATTATAAGAGAAAAAAGAAGCAAACGAAACGAATGAATTTTGTATTTTTTAACTGGTATGATTTCATCCAGAAAAATTTAGGTGTATACTAGTATGGAATGGATATTTCCTGTCTAGTATGGGTTGTTTTAGCAACCCTGGGAAAATGTACCTATGCGATTGACCTCAGTGGGTCGTAGTTTACACAGTTCCACAGTGGGCTATAGTTCAATAAATCTACCCTGTAGGGAAAATCTCTAGTTCCAACCTAGTTCTTTTACATGTAATCAACTGGCGAATTTGACATGGCGATGTCCTAGGCGGTGGAAATTGTACCCCGCTGCATTACCTTTTCGACAGTTCCGAACTAGTGGAAAATTCAACAGTTTGGATCTATGTAGTTCGTTTATTGCTACTATTTCTATAGTTCATATTCTATAGTTCGATTTGACGTTATATTGACGTCACACTCATTTTTTTTTTTGTTTCTGTAATAAAATTTTACTTTGTCGATTTATATTCTTACTTGCTTTTGAGGTAGTGACAAATTTTTATTTTTTTTCAATTTTGAATCGAGTATAGTGTGACGACATTAAAATCGAGAATTTTGTCGATTTTTTACACAAAAGGGGTACTGAACCATTTCTAAATTATACAAATTACATGTAGTTCTTTTATAGGTACAATTTCGTTGGTTCCAAACCAGACCAAACTCAACACATTTAACATCATAACTCCTTACATTTCACACAACATCAATCGCTTGTTTCGAACTAGTGAAAATTTAGTCACAATCACACTAGTTCTTATTAGCCACTTTATCTCTAGTTCTTAACCAGAAATTGGTGTCACTAGTGACTGACTTCCCTGCAGGGTATAAACAGAAGTAAATTGTGATAAGAGTTAAAAGTACCGTTCGGCTTGAAAATCAGATTTAAAAAGACAAACTTTCAGTGCAGACGAACCTCAAAGCAGTTTTGATCAAGAAATGTCGACAAAGCCGTTTTTATACTGTTTCCGATAAAAATGCAGTATATCTATTCTCTGCTAGACATGAACCTAACAGTTTTGTAATATTGCCTTTAAGAAAGTGATGGTAAATCGTGATGTAATTATAAAGCAGCTGATCAAAGAGCTGATATTTACCTAACGATTTAACATCAAGTTCTTTCAGACAATATGACAAAACTAATGAATGGTTTCATTCATGTCTAAAAGGCTAGCTTAATGCCAGTATTCTGTAATTCTTTCTCATATCCAGTCACAAAATTTGTGATATTTTATTATCTAAAATTTTAGTGACTTGAGATGATTTCGGTATTCTGTAAGAGAAAGTCACAAGAAGTTCACTAAAGTCTTTCTATCTCTTATTTTAATGTGAGGTGAGTACACAAATTGCCTAGATTTTAAGTAACGCATTTGGGATTCGTGATGTAGGTGTCGAAGTAGCCCAGGCGTTAAGCGCCCGGACAATCACGCTAGAGGTCACAGGTTCAAGTGCCAGTCCGAGGACAGTAAATTTTTATTTTTTTTTATTTAATTTTTAAAAATTTTGTGAGGTTAAAATTGAATATTTTTATTTAGGTCATATTTGTATTTTTATTTCCTCACTTTTTGATCTATTGATGATTGGTTTATCTAGTTTTAGGTTTAAGCTTTCATAGATGAATGTAAGTATGAGAAGAAGAAGAGATAGACCCATCAATAGGTATACCGAAATGATCAGGATGACGAGATGAGTTGATTTAGCCATGTCCGTCTGTCCGTCTGTCTGTCTGTCTGTTTGAACGCAAACTAGTCCCTCAGTTTTTGAGATATTTGGCTGAAATTTTGTATGCGGCCACCATTTTCGAATATAGAGCTAGTAACGTGAAATTTTTTTTGAAATTTTTTTTCATGAACATGAAATGGTATTATAACTTTGGTCCGATGTTTGTAAGTATGAGAAGAAGAAGAAGAGATATACCCACTAATAAGTATACCGTTATGATCAGGACGATGAGTTGATTCGATTTAGCCATGTCCGTCTGTCCGTCTGTTTGTACGCAAACTAGTCCCTCAATTTTAGAGATATCTCGATGAAATTTGGTATGGAGGCGTTATTTTATATGCGAATAATTATTCGTCGGAACCAGCAAGATCGGACCAAAACTACTCATAGCTCCCATACAATCGATTGTTCCGATAAACGGATTTCGGGCTATAACTTCTGTAATTAAAGAGCTAGTAACGTGAAATTTTGTAGGTATTGATGTTTTATATGTGAAATATCGATGTTGAAAATCATTGAGATGAGATAAATATTTCATATAGCTCCCATACAATCGATTGTTCCGATAAACGGATTTTGGGCTATAACTCCTATAATTATATAGGTAGGGTCGTGAAATTTCGTAACTATTGCTCAGTTAGAAAGTGAAATATCAACATTAAAAATCAATGAGATTGGACCAACAAAACACATCGCCCCCATATAATCGATAGTTCCGATAATTTCGGTAGGAGCTAAAGTTAAATTCACACAGGCTGTACTGAGGATCGAACAGTGAAAATCGTGACGCTTATTTATGAAAGGTATATAGCCTTCCGCACAGCCGAAGACAGCTTTCCTTACTGGCTACAATTACAGATCTCCTTACAAACCACCCTCTGGAAAGAAAACCTAGGGTGACCCGAAAAATCTGACTTCAGACTAGGATTCAGCACACTCAAAAGATCCGGAAACCGTTAAGAAATCCGGTGGGGTTTTCAAAAACTTCAATTTTGTTGTACAGTGTAATTAGTCGTTATATGATCCGTTTAAAGGACAAGTGGTATAAGTCCAGTTTTCGTGTTTTTTTTAGTTAGGCATGGCGCCATGTAAGGGAAAATATGTTCTAACGCGGTAACTCCTAGTTCTTATAGAAACCGAATAAATAGCAGAACTAACTTTTGAAATTAAGGGTAACCCCTATTTCTTGACAACACAAAACCTTGAATATCTCAGTTCGAGAAAAGGTGGACTTATACCATTTGTGCTTTAAAGCGGCTCATATCTTTGATTTGAAGTGGTAAGAGAAGAAGAGGTCTTCAGTCTATAACCAAAAATTTTTAAAGGTCAAAATTAAGACAAATTATTACAAATCATAAAATTTTTAATTACCATTTACAGAGTTCAAATATTTTAAACCTAAAAGACCTTAACTGAATTTATGACTAAATTAACCTATGCAAATTTTTCATTGGTGGCCAAAATGAATAAATAAATGAGCAGTTCAAGTGTCGCTAACCCACAGCTACCTGTGCCGTGTCATACAAATAATTTCTATGCCAATTTCATGCTGGATGTATGCATGTACATTAGGGTGGTCCTTATTTTCAAATGTACAATTTTTGCCAGTCCCACCCCCTTGATCGGTTGCACCACGGTGAACTATATCGCACAAAAATTTTTGCCCCGATTGGAATTGGTTTAGGCGTGTCGC
>CAXKVI010000001.1:165173726-165185600 GCA_964058755.1 Campiglossa producta
CTAAGAAGCTGTGCATCGGTGTGTGCGGTTGGTGCGTTTTTTGGTGAGAGTTTAAGTAAAAGTGAAAGTAGAACAAGTCAAAGTGGGCGTAATCATAGCGCTGAAGGCGTCAACATTAGTAGGATTACCCAAATTTTGTAGGTATGTATTGTGTTGAATTTATGTAAATATTTGGTTTCAAAGTATTGCGTCTAAATTTATATGAAATTCTTTGCTTGCAACATTGATTTAATGCTTGGGTGCGGTTTTCCTTGACTAAACGTGCCTGAGGTTTAACATGTTTTTGTTTTTCATTTCGAATAATTCTTGTTTCAGCTGTGTTTTTATACCCAGTTGCATAGGAAAGGTAGATTTTAAGGTAAAATTCATTTGAATAATACCTAAACGATATTTTTTTAGAATTTTTGTCTTTTGTTAAAAGGAATGAAATTTTATTTATTTGATTCGATTTATTTTTGTTTTAGTTTTTTTTTTAATTTTATTTCATTTTATTTTATTTAATTTTACTTTATTTTATTTTATTTTGTTTTATTATATTTTTTTTTTTTTTTTAATTTTATTTGAATTTTTTTAAATTTTATTTAAATTTTTTAGTTTTTATACCCAGCGTACAAGTTTTGGTACAAGGGTATTATGATTTTGTTCACAGAACGATACTACGTAACGGCACAAACTAATCGAGATAGCTATAGAGTTCCATATATGAAAGTTCTTAGATTGAAAAGAGGAGTTGATTAAGGCATGTCCGTCCGTCTTTCCGTCCTTGTACACGTTAAATTGGGTAAAAATTGCAATTTGCGTGGCAAAAAAAAACAAAAATTTTTTTTGGGATCGCCTTAAAATATTTTTAATTCTAGGGGTGGACTGGAAAAACTTTTTTTTTTGTAACGACATACTCCCCATACTCTTCTGTTGACCCTAAGATGGTGTTTCCACGAAATCCCCAGAAAGACCGTGTTTGCAGGTTTTGAGTTTGAAAAAGCCGCAAGTGTATGCAAACCCAAAGCAAACACGCTTTGAAAAGGGGTTTGAAATGAGTTTGGGTAATGAAATTTGTATGAGAATTTCGAATGGTGTTTTGTTTGCTTTTAAACACGCTAGGAAAATAGTGTGTTTGCTTTTGGTGGAAACACCGTATAAGCTGGCCTTGTCCGGCGAGGGGTCTTACGAACAAGATGAACAACAAAAACAATAAAAGCACCAGTGCAAACTCAGTGAAGCCAACAACGGCTGATGCTAAACCTCCATCAAGTGCCGCTACCGAAACCAATTTCTCAACGTCTGTGGCAGTGGTCTGACGATCTGGACTCAGGATTTAAAACCTCCTCTAAGAACACCCCGCCTGGGTGGGTAAACTTAGCCTTGCTGAAGTGACCAAGGACAGCATCCTCATAGGCGTCATTGACCGAGTTAACGACCGCTGGGCCATACCCTAAGGACC
Source organism: Campiglossa producta (assembly GCA_964058755.1). Lineage (NCBI taxonomy): Eukaryota > Metazoa > Arthropoda > Insecta > Diptera > Tephritidae > Campiglossa > Campiglossa producta. The sequence continues at coordinate 165,175,168 of CAXKVI010000001.1, forward strand.
AGGGGCTGTATGTCCGGAACGCAATCGGTAGTGCCCTTCTTGAGATTATGGATGAGTATCCGGGTGCCACGGCGATAGGTTCTGATGCGGTATTGCACCGGGGTCAGATCAAGGTATTCGCTTGCGAGGATGTGAAAACTATTGCACTGTACAATACAGCAGCTGCAACTACTAGATGAGATCTATCCTGGAGTAACAATCGAGGTTGTCGACTGGACGGACATTCCGTCTCGGCTAAGGGCAAGGACATGGATTCTTGCCATCCCTGATGAACCTGAGAGAATTCTCGGATCATGAACCCGTCTTTCCCGACGCAGGACTGGAGTGTCAATCTGGTTGAGGATGCGGTTGAGCCTGATAAGCTGATGGTCTTCACCTTAAATAAGAAGGCACTCGAGCCATTTAAATGGTGCAATGGACGAGTGCCCTACGGCATGGGTCAGATCGTGATCCACGTATATCGTGGCGCTGCTATTTCGGCTGCTCCGGAGGACTCGGACTTCGCAGTGCCGGTTATTTCATTTTATTTTATTCTATTTTATTTAACAAAATTTTTTTTTTAATTTCTTTTTTTACTTATATTTTATACTAGCTGACCCGGCAGACGTTGCCCTGCCACAAATTTAATTCCCTGCATGTTTCTCTAACCCGATCCCTATATTTATTTTAATCCATATCCCTATCTCCTTCGTATAGGAGGAACCACGCCCCCTTTCTCGTTATCCCCAGGTTTTTTTTTTTGAGGTGGCAGGGATTGATCTTATATAACACCTCACAAAATTTCAGTGATCTAACCTAAATACTTCCAGAGATATCGACTATGAAGTATTTTATTTGTATGGGAGGTGCCGCGCCCCCTTTTCGTTATCCCCAGTTTTTTTGGAGGTGGTAGGGATCGATCTCATCTAACCTCTTACCAAATTTGAGTGGTCTAACATTAGTACTTCCATAGATATGGACTATGAAGTCTTTCATTCGTATGGGAGGTGCCACGCCCCCTTTTTCGTTATCCCCAATTTTTTTGGAGATCGCAGGGATCGATCTCATCTAACCTCTTACCAAGTTTGAGTGGTCTAACATTAGTACTTCCAGAGATATGTACTATGAAGTATTTCATTCGTATGGGAGGTGCCACGCCTCCTTTTTCGTTATCACCTGCTTTTATGAAGGTGGTAGGGATCGATCTCATACAGCCTCTCACCAAATTTCAGTGGTCTAACATAAATACTTCCAGAGATATGGACTATGAAGTATTTCATTTGTATGGGAGGTGCCACGCCCCATTTTTCGTTATCCCCAGTTTTTTTTTGGGGGTGGTAGGGCTCGATATCATACAGCCTCTCACCAAATTTCTGTGGTCTAACATAAATATTTCCAGAGATATGGACTATGAAATATTTCATTTGTATGGGAGGTGCCACGCCCCCTTTTTCGTTATCCCCAGTGTTTTTGGAGGTGGTAGAGATCGATCTCGTACAACTTACGATACTTCCAGAATATCGACTATGAAGTATTCCATTTGTATGGGGGGTGCCACGCCCCCTTTTTCGTTATCCCTAATTTTTTTGGAGGTGGAAGAGATCGATCTCGTACAACCCGTCACCAAATTTCAGTGGTCTAACCCGAATACTTCCAGAGATACGGACAATGAAAAATTCCATTTGTATGGGAGGTGCATGTGATCATCCCTGGAAGATATCCAGTGCGTGTGTAAAATTTGGTAAAGATCGGCTCATTCGTTTAGAAGCCAAGTTCGTCTATATATAGATAAATAATTTGAATTTTATATATATAGATTGTTTTGTTTCATTCCCACGTTGTCGTTGCCAAATGTTTGCGCTACCAAAACAGCTGCTTTATCCAAGCAAACAATGCATTAAAAAATTGTTTTAAATTCCAGTACTAAAAGTAAATTGCTTCCAACGAGCTTCATTCTATTGTAAACTCGTTTGAGGTTGGCAAATGTGTGCGAATAAAAAAACGTTGCAGACAAAAAACAGAGCTATGTTGTTAAAAAAGTTTTTGGCATAAAAACGAATGTTTGTAATTGAAATAAATAAAAACAACAAACATTTAGGATTTCAATTAATTGAAAGTGAAACTTTAGCATTTGCAATTCGTATGTAATTTATAAAAGTGCTATAGTTTCGAGTATCAAAAAAAAAAAACTTTACTTAAACCAATAAAAAAGTTAAAAAATTTTTTCGGAAAGAAGAGACCAAAACTGACATTAGTTACATTTTTGAGACTCCTTCTATACTAATCACATTTCATTCAGGGTTTCATGAAGCAAGCGTAACTAAAGGGTCGAATACATAAAGCTTTGTTAACCTCGCCTGACATTTGTTACCTCAAAACTTTGCGTCCAACTTCAGAGGTATGCTACAATGAACGCCTTGACGCTTCTCCTTTATACATTTGTTTTCTTTATTTATTTCTTTGCATTCAGAGTGTTTTGGTTAATTTATTAATTTAATAGAGAAAAAATGAAATAATTATTATTTCCTCCAACTTTTTATTCATTAATTAAAGCGAAGTCATCAGCATCTGATTGTCAAAGCAAGCAAAATTTGAGAGTTTGCGCCAAATTTTAACCTTGCTTCAACTTTGAGGTCTCCAATGTGCCATGCTTGGTTTAAATACGTATACTGAAGTTTTCTGTCAAAGTCAAAGTTTGAGGTAAAGCCAAAATAAAGTTTTATGTAACTGACCCCTTAAGTTTTTATATAGTTCGTTGTGTTCAACGTGCTATATGTAATGGACTCTAAAATGCTTGTGAAACGTGCCAGGCAACGCGACACTGTTCACTGTGAAGCCGGTTTGTTGATTTTATCCTATTGCTAAATAAACTTATGCAATTTTCTTTATTTACTCAATTTATGCACTTTAAATTCATTCTGTTTTTTTTATTTGTGTTTTCTTGTTTATTTATTTACTCGTTGTTATGTTTGTTTTCTTAAGTTAGTATTCAATGGAGCATATTGATATTTTTTTTAATACGAGTATTGATGTGTAATATGCGCAATTTTTCATTTCATGCTTTGAATTTAAGCGCTCTCAGGCGTACAAATATTGTGTTTACTTAAGTTCTTGTGTCGATGTAAAAAATGTATACATATGTGGTGGCAACGCTGTTAAATGGAGCTAAGTTGTGTTCGATTCATTCTCAGAAAAATTATATCTCGCTTTCTGTAACAGTTATGTATGACGGGATCGGTTCAAATTTCCGATATAAATTATTCGAAATAGTAGCGTATATATGCAAATAAATAGAGTAAAAGTAGGTGGCAACTCTACACAGAAAAAAAAAAAAAAGTGGCAAACCCGTGCAAACTTTGTGGCAACGCTTGAGTAGGAGAGCTTTAAATGTGGCGGTTTACCGATATTAGAGAGTTCATCCAAATGATTGAAGTCATTTTCGAAATAATCATTTAATGGGAGTAGGCGGCAACCTTAGGTGGTTACCCTACCTGGAAACATTTAAGGGTGAAATACATAAAGCTTTGTTAACCTCGCCTGACATTTGCTACCTCAAAACTTTGCGTCCAACTTCAGAGGTATGCTACAATGAACGCCTTGACGCTTCTCTTTTATACATTTGCTTTCGTTATTTTTTTCTTTGCATTCAGAGTGTTTTGGTTAATTTATTAATTTAATATAGAAAAAATGAATTAATTATTATTTCCTCCAAATTTGTATTCTTTAATTAAAGCAAAGTCATCAACATCTGATTGTCAAAGCAAGCAAAGCAAGCAAAATTTGAGAGTTTGCCAAATTTTAACCTTGCTTCAACTTTGAGGTCTCCAATTAGCCATGCTTCGATTAAATACGTATACGGAACTTTTCTGTCAAAGTCAAAGTTTGAGGTAAGGTCAAAATAAAGCTTTATGTAACTGGCCCTTTATTGTTTAAATGCGACGCAAAATACCTTTTGATTGATATTGGCACTTAATTTTTTATAATTTCAGATAGGTGGCAACCTTTTAAAATCTTAGTGGTGACACTTATGTAGTAGAGCTACAAGTTCATCCAATTGAAAATATTTTGCCGTTTTCATGATCCATTTAAAGTACTTTTCTCGATCCTATTTCCCACTCAAGGGTTGCGAACGAAACGTATGTCTGTAAAAGTACAAACAACCATCCTAAAACCGACGCATTTTGTCATGCTTTTTGTGTTTTTTACACATTTTTTGATATGATTTCCGATGTTTTTGGTGCCATTTTCTGATGTTTTTTGGATCTTACTTACTTACTTAAAATAGCCTAGGCGATTTTGGCCGTCCAACATGTTACGCCAGTCGGTTCTTTGTTGAGCCAACTGGCGCCAATTAGAGACACCGCGTGCTCGCAGGTTTGCCTCTACTTGGTCCTGCCATCGAAGTGGTGGTCTCCCTCTTCCTCTACTTCAAAGTGCGCACAGTAACGGAAGGAAAGTTTGACGTCGATGTAACCGAGCAATGGAAGCATATCTCTCACTCACTGCGTACCGCCGCTGAGGCCACTATAGGTTTCCAGCGAGCCCGCAAGAACAACTGGTACGATGAGGAATGCAAAGCTGCCTCGAGGAGACGTTGCGAACGGGCGCAACCCGCAGTGTATGGCAACGCTATCGTGAGACAAAGGAGAGACGCCTTTTCAGAAAAAAGAAAAGTGAGGCCGAAAGGCGTGAGTGTGAGGAGCTTGAGATGCTGGCTGACAGGAATGATGCCCGAAAATTCTATGAAAAGATCCGGCGGATGACGGAAGGTTTTAAGACCGGGGCCAGCTCCTGTAAGGACAATAATGGCGACCTGGTAACCGACGTACAAAGTGTACTTAAATTATGGAGGGAGCACTTCTCCTCACTGCTAAATTGCGAGGGAGACGTCGAACCCGATACCCCAATCCCTGACGATGGAAAAGTCGTCCCACCACCTGACTATGATGAAGTGAGGATAGCTATATCCCGGCTCAAAAACATCAAAGCGCCTGGAAAAGACGGACTACCCGCCGAGCTGTTCAAACAAGGAGGCGAAGAGCTGGTAAAAAGCATGTGAATAGATTCGAGGGGTGTCTTTGTTTGTCGTTAGGACAAGTTTTGATCTCTTTGATAAGACACCGCGCTCGAATTTATATTTATTAAAGGGAAGAAATAAAAAAAGTAGAAAAGCGAGAAGTTCTCGTTTAGTATAAGGCCGTTTATTATGAGAAATTATGTTAACAAAGTTTATGAAATTACCTTATGTGTGACGTGGAAGAAGTCCTGGGGCTGATGTGTGTCCGTTGGCAGTTGGCAGAAAAAGAGGAGGTTGTCAAGTCGTTGACAACCGTTGAACCGAAAAACATCCTCCGGTTTTAAGGGGAGGTGGACCCACACATGCGCACCCACTTGCATGTATGTGTGTGCTGACAAAACACGAATAGTCATGCATGCACATGCCGGTGGGTGGCTTGGTGTGGGTGATTGGAAAATAAACATTAGGGTGGCACATTTTTTACTATTTTAGGCATCGCGCCTAAACATGCCGGCCCCCTTGCGACACGCAACATTCTGATCAGCCCCGGGATTTCCATCACGCCGTCTCTTAGGCTAGGATCTTAAAACTAGTGGTGTGCTGGATAGCACAGTGCCCGCTTGCCTCCTTCGAGCCACCTCCTCGAGTTGGGTTCTGTTACCACTGGTTGTTTGGCCGTGTCGTACCTAGCTGTTAAGAGAGGGAAGAGACTTGAAAAAAAATAAGTTGGTATATTTCTTGCCATGGAGCCATAAAATGAGAAAAAAAAAGAAAAAAAAAATTTTTTTTTTTTTTTTGTTTATTAAAAAATTAAACTTACAACTAAATTTACCCCTAACTTACATACTAGTAGAGCCCGACAGCACAAAACCAAAAATGGTGCTCTGGGCAATAAACGAGCCGAACGACGGTGGCAGTGTGTTCGGTAGGATGAGGTTTGCGTACACATCGCCGCCGAGTACGAGTTGGATTGGCGCGGCTATATAAAATTGCGGATCAGCCAGCTGGATATGCTCGTATGGAGCCGCCACTCGAGCATCGATGGTTATGGCTGGGCTGATCCGTTGTAGATGGTCAACACATAAGGCATGCGTCGTCACCGTAGTCTGATTACCGTGCTTCCCTCGAACGCGGAGAAAGCAACCGTGCTCCCCGCCAGAGTGGGTGGTGGGCAGCCCTAACACTTCCGCCAGGCCTCGGTCGATCACTGTGCGGGGGGAACATGCATCGATAAGCGCACGGATGTACGAAAACCCACCCCCGGCTTCCAGTTTCACGAGCGCGGTGGGCGAAAGCGTTATCATGGGGCGCAGCGCCGGGCCCACCCCGGCGAGAGCACGGTTCAGTCCGTCTCGGAACCCTGTAGTGGCTGGCAGCTGGCGCGGCTGGGTGGCCAGTCTGCGATCCAGGTGGCTCGTAGAGCTGTTGGTGCGTAGTTGGCGCGGCTGAGTGGCCAATCTACGCTCGTTGACGTACTCGTCTCGGCGACTTCCATGGTGGTTGTGTCGTAGCTGGCGCGGCTGAGTGGCCAGTCTACGCTCGTCTCGACGACCTTCTTGATTGTGTCGTAGCTGGCGCGGCTGAGTGGCCAGTCTACGAGGTTCTGCTTCGTTGGCACTGCGATTGCGAAGCTGGCGCGGCTGGGGGGCCAGTCTTCGCTTGCGGCTGTTGCGGTGTGCGCGGCGGGACGGAGGGCTGTTGTCGCGTTGATGTAGCTGTCGGCGCTCGTGCGCTAGAAGGGGTCGGAACCGCCGTAGGTCCGACACCCCTTGAACCGGTTCGATGATTTCGCCGTCCTCCTGGGTCAGCCCCGTCTCAGAGGCCTGGATAGACAGAACCTCTTCTCGGCTGTCTTCTTCTTTGTGCTGGGTTGCTTGCTCGGCTGGCCACGCTTCTTCCCTCTCGGCTTCTTCAACTTGTTGGGCCCAACTCTTATAGGCCACCGGCTGGTCATCAGTCTGGAGGTGGAGAGTGGTGTGGTGTTTGTCACCACATCGTCGGCACCTGGCGTCGCTGGTGCATTCCCTAGCCCGATGCACCATTGACAGGCAGTTGTCGCAATATCCCGCCCGGATAACCTCCTTCAGACGTTGCAAGGGTGCCATTCCGTGATAAACATCACACGCCCGAAGGGGGTGGTTTTCACCACACAAGGGACACGGTTTCGGATACCGGGCGGCCATACGAGCGGCGCGTTGGCGTAGGGAAGCATGGCGAGTCATGCTGCCGAAGACCGAGAAAAAAGAAAAGAGAAAAAAAATGGCTTGAATAATGTATACGGTTGCCCATATACATACGTGGGAGGAAAGTGGCGAGTAGCCGAAGTGACAAAAGGGGAACTTGAAATGACGTATCTTCAAGTATTTCCAGGCGGAACCTGCTATTTCCTAATGTTTGGGCCTAAGTGTAACGTGATCTGACCGTTTTTCCCTCCCTGGTGGCAATGAAGTTGCGGCGACATGTTGCCGTCCAACTGTTTGCCGCTTTACGTGAATAACACCTGTTGCACCCTGTGTGTTTCTTTTCCTTTTTTTTCTATTATTGCTGTAGTCCGCTAGATGGCGCAAGTGACATTAGTTTTCCGTACGGGCAACTCTTTTCTTGCTAGTGTTGCGCGGAAGCAACATTTTCGGTACCCGATTTGATACCGATCCCGGTAGAGAGTGGTTGAGTGGCGGTTTAACTTTTGTTGTTTTGTGGGCAAAACAGTCCTGCCCCCCAGAAAAACAAAAGAATATTAAATAATTTAAGTAAAGAAAACGCAAAAAATGTGTTTTTTTTTTTTTGTAATATTATTCATTTATTTTTATGAGGGGAATTTAAAACAACTCTATTTTATTTTCTCCATATTGTTTATTCCTCGGTGATTTTGGCCGACCGAGTGAGAAAAGTTATTTTCTATCTTGTATTTATTTTTCGGTATGCGGTCCCGCGTTTTGGTACATCGGGTTTTCGGTACCCGATAGTTATACCAGTATTACATCACTAATGCAATATCCGAAAATTATGCATCACTAATTGGCATGCATTTTACAACCCTGCCTAATTTGTCAGTGAATGAAATGGAATTGTCGGGAACACAAAAAAAACAATTCCATTGTTCGATTTTTCTTTACGGGTGTAGAGAAAAATCGAACATTTCATTCATTTCCGGCAACGCGTGGCAGCAGCATGAAATCAATTTTTGGAAGAGCAATTTTTTCGTATTTGGACCAATTGCACCGCTTTATCAGCGGATTAAAACATTTACGCAATGGATCCCACAACCACCCGACACAATCCAAGTTTACGAGCATGTGCTGAAAATAAGCGATCGCTGTAAGACAAAATACTTCAGCCGGCTATCAAAAGGATTGATTGCAAACCAAGAAAAGTTCTGCGAACCAAAAATTGTATGCCATGGAGTTGGACGTAGTTGCCGACGTGGTGTTTGTAATGGAGGCTACGGCTGTGAATGGTGCTTACATAAATGAGCTCAAGAGAAATTATATTGTGCCAACAATTGACCACTTCACAAAAGGCTGGTAAGTGGATCATTTACCGGACAGCTGCCGATGTGTGTTTCTAACCTATATTTTTTTCTTTTTCAGGAGACGCGATAAAGGATGTAGTTGTACAATTTGGCCCTGCAAAGGGGTACCGTCGTTACCTATGCCGTGCATGGTAACTTTTCTTAAATCGCTCGAGTTGGTGCGTCCGGACTCCATTACCGGCAAGGTGCACACCGTATCGTCTGTAGAGATTATTGGTTGCAGACGCATTGTGCCAGGGCAATATTTTGCTATAGATCCTAAAGGGCGTGCGGTTATGATAGGTGCAGTTGAAAAGCAAAAAATTGGCTTACATACTCAATCGTGATACACAAGCGCGTCTCACTATATCATCGCCGGTGGAAGCACATAAATCGAGTACGCTGACATATCATATGGTTGGTGTGGATGTTGGATTTGATAATCCATTGTTTGCATGCTTGGAAATTAACTACGAGGATGCGGATAATGATCCTACTGGTGATGCTGCACAACGCACTCAACAAAGCCGCAGTATTGTCCATTCCCATCCGGGTAAGGTTTTGACTTAAATAATTCCATGGGATTAAGAATTTCTTTAGTCAATGGTGATTGTTCTAATTGATATATCGCATTAAATGCACCAAACTCCACTCGTATAATATCTATCATTGGTCGAATTGTTATTGGGTTACAGTAATTAGCGCGCAGCTCTTCCACTTGTATATCTTTGGCTAACACTTCGTACACAATGGTGGTCGTTGAAATACCTATCCGTTTTGATGACATATAAGCGAACATGGTACCTGCCCCATCCCAAGACAACTAGTTCACATTTAGTATCTGAGCCTTTTGAGGGACCGTAACGTGCCAAAATTATAAAGTGATCCTTAAATTCTGTAACTCGATCAGCTTTTACATTGAATGTCTTAGTTTTGATTCTAGTTTTTTTTTTTTTTTTTCACGTTCAAGTACACTTATAAATTTTAATTTCATCAAAGTGCAATCATCATTGCTGGTTGCAGACGCCAAGTCGGGTAATGCCATCAAAGAGAGTTAGCTGTGCCATGGGTCTAGAATACGGGTGTGCAGGAGCTGATGCGTTGCATACGTCAACAAGCTGATAGATTACTGAGTGGCTTGCCAAAGCGCGAGATGACAGCCATGGCGCTCGGTTTGGCGCATTCGTTTTCACGGTATAAATGGAAATTTGAATTGAAGTGAACCAAATACACTGGGATGCGACACAAGCCGATTGGATAGCGGTTTGCTATAAGAAGGTATACGAAATTTTGCGTGTCTAGCATTGCATATTGCATAAGCAGTTATTAACGTTGATAAGATGCAGCACACAAAATATCGTATACCATCTGCCACCACAATAAATTATCATGACCCCCACAAAAAAAAACAATTTCTTTTTTATTTTTTATGCTAAAAGATGTAATGTCTATCAAGCATCAATGGCATGCATGTTGGCTGGTGCAGATTTCATTAAAACCTCCACCGGCAAAGAGGCGATCAATGCAACACTACTACAATGTATGAAGAGCTAGGAATTTGATAAAGTCTACAATCTGAATGTGGTATGCTGCTACGGTGGTGGTTCTAAATGGGAACTGAGTAAAGCGTTGGAGAAGGGTGAGTTATTATCGCATAATAACGTCATTTTTATAAAAAAAAAATTTGTTGTCACTTCGTTATTCAAATTTGTTGTCACTTCGTTATTCAAAAGTTTAGACGTTTTGAGAACAACGAAAAGCCTTTCCCCTCAAACATTTTGGGAGTGCTCATAACTTAGGAGTCCGATATGAGTCCTAAATATTAGAAAAGTATGAGCCACCGAAATAAGATCATATAGGAGTCCTTTATGACTCCGATTTGATAAAAAATTATGAGCTGTATACTGAAATAGTTTATTTAACAAA
>CAXKVI010000001.1:165185800-165188300 GCA_964058755.1 Campiglossa producta
AATCTGAAGGGGGATAATAAAGCTGAAGCAAAAAATCTTCGAGAAACATTTGATAATAGCAATTTTGGGTACCCTTATCAAATCAGTTTATACATACATACAAATAATTGTTTGTATTATTTTATGAAAAGAGGATAAGAATATAAAGAGGAATGGGAATACGTATGGGATGAGGCGCGTGAAAGTAAAAGGTGTGGATATGAGCAGAGTAGGCGGTAGAGAAAAAGGAAGAGGGAGTATAAAAGAAACTGAATGTGTGAGCGGAAGAGGAAGAGAAACAGGAAAGAATAAAAAGCATCTGAAGCTTCTCCTACTCACAAACTCTAGCTTTACTCTTCTTCTCCCTTCTCATATTAATTTCAATATTACACCAACTCACGCAATCTCACAACATGCCTTGTAACCATAGCAACCTTAAATGATTTTCCATATAAGCTCAGATGGTTTACATGCTCTTTGTTATCATTTGCGAGTTTAAGTGAATTGTTTTCCATTGAATACGATTTAAATGTAATACAAATTGCAATTCATGTACATATATGTATGTATATACATTTGTTGTTGTGCTCGTGTTGTCACTTTCAATGTAGCAGGCGTGCCAATATGTTAGCGCACTACAAGCAAATGCCTCATAATTACATACAACACAAAGGCGCTTGTCGCCAATACAACAACCCAACACTATGACAACAACAACACAACACCATACCAAAGTTATAATCATCTTGTCAACAGTGGCCAGCCTTACGGGCGTTTGTTTCCTTTGTAGGATTTACGCTTTAAATAGACTGGCCAGGGTTGCCACTTTGTTAAAGAGAAACACCCAACTGGTGAATTTTGAGCGTGTATTCTGTGAAGAAATCGCGATGGGTATTATGTTGGACTACTATATACCGGTTACTGCTCCTAAGGGATCAGTTGAACATCGGTTGCAGTTTCTGTTTCGGTGTTGTAAACTGAAATTGATAACAAAAAAATTGATCCTTTTTTTCAATTTTGGTATTTATGAATTTTCACCCCCCAAAAACATCAAAGGTGGCAACAATGACGTTCACAGCAGTTGCAAGCAATACAAATAATAATACATAAAGTTTTAAATTTTGCAATTTTTTCCCGCAAACGCAACAAGTAAAACACTCATACTATTATGAGTAAAGTGAAGTTGAAACTGTGAGGGACTTCGTCTATTTGGGAACCAATACACTGAACCAAAAAAGTTCGTGTATCCAATGAAAAAGTACATAGATTTTAAGAATTGGTCGTTAAAAGCTCTCCAAAGAACTTTTTCATAGAAATTTACGAATATTTCTTAGAATATAAGAACTTTTTCTTAAAATATGTAAACAAATCCACAGAAAGCATGAATTCTTTAATAAATTGTAAGAAAATTTTCTTAGAATCTATGAATTTTTTCTTTTATTCTAAGAAATATCAGCATGAACTTCTATGAAACTTTGTTCGTAAAAAACATGTACGTTTTTGGTTCAGTGTATCAACACCGAAAATAATATCAGTCTAGAAATCCAGCAGAGAATCACTCTTGCCAACAAGTGCTACTTTGGACTGAGTAGGCAATTGAGAAGTAAAGTCCTCTCTCGAAGAACAAAGATCACGCTCTATAAGTCTCTCATCATACCTGTCCTGATGTATGGCTCAGATTCATGGACAATGTCAAGAGAAGATGAGATGGCCCTTGGAGTATTTGAGAGAAAAGTTCTCCGGAAGATTTATGGTCCTTCCCGTGATGCCAACGGCGAGTATCGAAGGAAATTTAACGATGAGCTGTACGAGCTCTGCGCAGATCTGACCATAGTCCAGCGAATTAAAGCCCAAAGACTCCGCTGGCTGGGCCATGTTATGCGAATGGACAAAGAAGCTCCAGCACAGAAGGTTTTCCTATCGTCGCCTGAATTCGGCAGCAGAGGAAGGGGGAGGCCTCGACTGAGATGGAAACAACAGGTGGAGGATGACTTGAACTCCCTTGGGGTTTCCCATTGGCGTCAGTTATCGCTAAAAAGGAATGACTAGCGTGCTTTGATATGCAACGGCCAAAATCGCTTAGGCGGTTAAGCGCCAATAAATGATGATGATGATTATGAGTAAAGTAATTTTTATTTTCGATATTATAAATAAACAAATGTATTTTATCATAAAAATTCAGTTGACTTTTACTATAACTACAAATTCGGGTAGAAATTTAAAACTGAAAATGAGGTCATTCACTAACTCTCTAACGTGTTGACAGTATGTACTGTTATCAGTTTTTATCGATATTCGTTTACTTTATTTGACTTTATTTTAATTTTGTTTTTATTTTTTATTTTATTTCAATTTACTTTATTTAATTTAAATTAATTAATTATATTTATATAATTTTTTTATTTTATTTTATTTTTAAAACATTTATATTAAGTCGCTTTTTTGTTTGCCCCACCTTTTTCATACGAAATTTCGGAATCTTGCAAAGTCTTTTTAGGTAGCTTCCCGTTGAGCTAGACAC
>CAXKVI010000001.1:165193300-165198300 GCA_964058755.1 Campiglossa producta
ATTAATATAAATGTATTAAACAGTTTAATAATGGTAAGTATTAATTAAAAAGTAAAAAAAAATTTGGTACATTCAGCGCGCCTCTTCCCAGCCAGCAAGATACCTTACATTTTACGAACATTGCGTTTTACGAGCTATTCTCGAATCAGCAACAACTAAAAACACAAGCTTTTTTTATTTTGTCAAAAAAAATAAAAATTTAAATTTCAAATTCAATATTTAGAAAATACGAAGTACGTTTATGATCAAAAAACGGACGTATAGAGATTCATAACAGCCTAACCTAATATAAACGCACGGACTGAGTTTTCTGTCAAAAATATATATTAGGTTAGGCTGTAAGCGAGTGCTTCTTCGATACATTTACGAAGCCTCGAGGGCAAAAAACATTTTAAAGCGAAACAGTATTCGTATGCGAATCGAAAAAGTATTCGTAAGCGATATTTTATTAGAGTTTTCTTCGAAAAACATCCATTTACGAACTCGTTTACGATAATTTTGCTGGCTGGGTTCTTCCTCTAATTTTTAAACATTGCTTTTAAAAAATGATCTTAAAACTATTAAAGCGTTTAATGTTTTGTCTGCGAGTCTTGACCTGAACTTATTGCAAATGTAGCCCGCCGTTGAAAAGCATCTTTCCGCCTCAACACTTGTGGGCTGAATTGCAGACAAATATTTATAAGCTTTTTTCAAAAACATGCCTTTCTCTCCCCCATTAGAGAACAAGTCTATTTCTTTAGATAATTGTAAAGCCATACCATATTTTTTTTTATTGGGACAAGTTTGTGTACTTTTCATTAAAAGGTTATTTAATTTTGCTTTTAAATCTGTGGGCTCGCTTATAATTATTTCTTCCGTTTCATTATTTTCGACATCGGTGGAAGCTTGACTTAGTAAAAGTATTTGCTTTAACTCCTCTTTTACAGTGCCCATAGATAAGCTTTCACCGAATGCGTACTTATTTTTAAAAAAACTACTGGGATCGGTCAAAAAATTAAAAACGTCCGAAAACCTAGTGCGCCGCTGCTTTATCCTTTCTACCAATTTGTCATGCATAATAGCACTTAAATTTGAGCCATCTGTTTTAATTTCCTCCAACATAAAATGCAAAGCAATATCGGCCTTGTGCAAATCCATATCACGGCTACATAATGCTTCTACCGTTACCTTAATTGGTTTCAAAATAAATGTAACTCTTTCAATGATTTCAAGCTCACTTTCTTTAAGGAAAGTGAGCTTGAAATCAATTGCGGCTTTTTGTATACAATGCTTTAAAGACTCCTCTTCCGCCTTTGTTTTATGTGCAACAAAACCTGTACGAAATAAATTTCAATTTCATTACAGTGATTCTTTATTTAATGAAAATGAAATACTTCGTATAAAAATGGATGAGTGCGAGGTATTCCACTTCACCGAAGTTATAAATATATCTATATTTACCTGAAGTGGACGGCTTTTCAGTCATATTTAATTATTCTTATTATTCATCAATCAATTATGCGCGCAAAAATAACAATGAAACCAGCTGATTTCTACGTCAACAGTGTTGTAAACGCTAACGGAAATTTCAGTGTGGTTTCTTTGCTATACAAGAGGGATTTTTCTCACATCCCGAAAATCCCGGGATTGCTGGAACACAATCCCGGGATTTTCGGGAGCTTAAAAAGGGTCGGGATCCCGGGATTTCGGGATCCCGGGATCCCGGGATGACATCCCTAATATGTATGTATCTATGATATCTCCGACCATCAATCACAAACTGGAATGTTTGAGAAAAATGCGTTTCGACCAATCTGTTCAACCTCCGGAGGTCATTTGTAATTTTATGCGTCGCAATAAGAAATAACTAAAAGAGCAAATGCTAAAATGAAGAAAGACACAGACACACACACATACATACATACAGCAGATACATTTCTTTTACAAGCGAAGTCCTTTTGCGCAGAAGAAGCATGCAATTGAGATACATAAATATATAAATATTTTGAAGTAATGTTGTTGAGAAAATGTATAAAAATAGTCACCAAAGTGAAGAGATAAAATGAAACGCCTAATAAAGTGTCAAAGCATATTCTGTGTTAATAAAGGAATCACTTAAATGCGAACTTGATTGTCAACGTAATTACGTCGTAAATTTTACGGTATACGTAGTAAACAATTAACGGCATACACACGTAACTCAACAGCAATAAATAACAGGGAATGGTATCAATGGGGACAAAATATGTTTTTTTTTCAACATGATCCATGTTAAACTAACAAGAAATATTATGTTAAATTTGCATCAGATAATCAGGCAGATAGTACTGTTTTAACAGAAAGACATGGTGTTTTAAAAGGAATTCATGTAAATTTAACAAGAAGTCATATTAATTGAATAGGGAATCATGTTAATTTAACACAAAGTCAAGTTTTTCAATGTTAATTTAACAGGAAGTCATAATAATTTAACACGAAGTGTAATTATTCAACATGAGCTTCATGTTAAAATAACATGAGCGATAGTGTTGAAAAAGTCTTAAAAAAGTGTTGATTTTACATAAAAATTTTTCTGTGTGTACGTTGGCCCAAAATGAGATACACCTTTATGGGAGCTTTATGTTATGTTGGTACGATGTTCTTGGTTTCGATTTAAATGATTAATATATTTGTTAAATCACACCCGCTCACCATATTTCATTCAGATATCTCCAAAATTAAGGAACTAGTTTGCGTTCAAACAGACAGCACAAAGCTATGATACCATTCCATATTGATGAAAGGTATAATGATTCTGCTCTAGCAACAGCTCACAATATTACTCATACGCCTAGTAGCACCACAAATGATATAACATTTAGTTCCCACCTTTAAGAAAAATATATCTTAGAACTTTAAGGGCGGATTTCTCGACTGCCTGTTAATGTCAAAGTCACTTTGACAGCCAGCTCATTTGCCCATTATTTTAACTCACCCTCCGATAAATTTATAGTGAGCATTAAAGTTGACGGTTAGTCGAGAAATCCGCCCTAAACGAGCTAATCTTGTATATTTGTCTATCCGGTACTATCTCGGGGACCGCTTGACCGGTTTGGATGGAATTTGGCATATAGATAGTATGATTGATTCTAAGACTATCCACTTGGGGGTTGCCACTTGTGGCGGTTCACAGGGTTGCCACCTATCTCAATTTTTGTATATTGTGGAGCAAGATATCCCAATATGGGTATCAAATGAAAAGTATTTTCGTCGACATACCAACTAAAATATTTTCAAATAGGGTTGACACCTTACCGAAGTATATTTGTGTATCCGGTACTATCTCGGGAACAGCTTGACCGATTTGTATGAAATTGACATATATGTATGTAGATAGTATGATTGATTCTAAGACTATCCCCTTTGTTTGTTAGAACTTGGGGGGTTTTACAGGGTTGCCACCTATCTCTTTTTTTTTAATACCGAATATTTTTTTAATAACGAATACAACAATATGGCTTTCAAATGAAAGGTATTTTTGGCGACATACCAACTAAAATATTTTCAAGTAGGGTTGCCGCCCAGGGTTACCATTTTACCGTATTGTATTTGTATTTTTTGGGGTCTTTCTGGGATCGTACTTGAATTATTTTAGCATTATTTTTGATCATTTAGGGGTAATTTTGGCATAATTTTGGATTCAATTTTGGGGTTATTTTCGGATAATTTTAGGCTCATTTTGGGATAATTTCAGGGCAATTTCGGGATCATTTTAGAATAATTTTACTGTCATTTTGGGGTCGTTTTGGGATTTTTTGGGACCATTTTCGGAATCATTTTGAGATCATTTTAGGGTAATTTTGGGATCATTTTGGGGTCATTTGGGATCATTTTAGGGTCATTTTGGGATTTTTTGGGATCATTTTTAGGGTATTTTTAGGATCATTTTGGGATCATATTTGGCTTATTTTAGGATCATTTTGGGATCATTTAGGACTAATTTTGAGTTCATTTTTGGATCATTTTGGGATAATTTGGGGGCCATTTTGGAATCATTTTGGGATCATTTTGAGATCATTTTAGGGTAATTTAGGGATCATTTTAGAATAATTTTACTGTCATTTTGGGCCGTTTTGGGACTTTTTGGGACCATTTTCGGGATCATTTTGAGATCTTTTTAGGGTAATTTTGGGATCATTTTGGGGTTATTTTGGGATTTTTTTGGGATAATTTTAAGGATCACTTTGGGATAATTTTGGGATAATTTTGGGGCCATTTTGGGGTTTTTTTGGTCCATTTTCGGGATCATTTTGAGATCATTTTAGGGTAATTTGGGATCATTTTGGAGCGATTTCAATAAAATATTGCATAGAGATAGTATGCTTGATTTTAAGACTGTCCACTTGGGTGTTGCTACCTTGGCAGACCCATTCCCCAGTGGGCATATGGGGTCACGACTGCGCTTTTCAGTCGGCCATCTTGAATTCGTCCATGGTTGCCCCCCAACACAGTTTTTTTTTTAAATCACACCAGCGGTAAAAGTATAGTATGGTGGAAATTCTGTGGCAATTTATGACGTAGCAATCAGCTGATTTTGTCAAAGCAGGCAAATTCATTCTAACGGTATCGATATTGGCACAATCGTCTCTACTAGCTTCACGCTACTTTTTTCTTTAATATTAGCTCTGATCCCTTACTTTTCTGACTAAATCTAGTAGAACTGTCAAAATCAGAAAATCTGCGCTCAGTGCGAGAGCAATACCAAGGCGTACTGTCAAACTTGTTCGCTTGACAGTTCTACAACATGTAGTCAGAATTGACCAGCAAAAAATCTGCTGACTAAATCTTGCAGCTCTCTCACTGGAGAGGTCTAAATTTTCTGCTCTCACTAATCAGAAAAGTGGCGTACGGGATCACTTTCCTGTAGTTCGTGACTGTTTCTGACTATTTCTGACTGTTTCTGACTGTCAAATTGGTGTAAAGGATCAAAGCTATTGAGAAAGGTATTCCAACATTGGCATCTAGGGTTGCCACCTTACTGC
>CAXKVI010000001.1:165205800-165210800 GCA_964058755.1 Campiglossa producta
TACCGTATGTCATTTGTATTGTATATTTTTGGGATCACGTTTGGATTATTTTAGGATCATTTTGGGATCATTTAGGGATTACTTTGGGATAATTTTGGGGCTATTTTTGAGATCATTTTTGGTTCAATTTTGGATTAGTTTGGAACAGTTTTGGGGTCATTTTCGGATCAATTTGGAGTCATTTTGGGATTTTTTTTTGGATCATTTTGGGAGCATTTTCGGTCATTTTGGGAGCATTTGAGGGAGGGTTTTTTGGGGTCGTTTTAGGATTATTTTGGGATTATTTTACGGTCATTTTCGGATAATTTTGGGTACATTTAAGGGTGTTTTTGGGTTCATTTGGGAATCATTTTGGGATCATTTTATGGTCATTTTTGGGTCGATTTGGCTTCAATTTCGGATCATTTTGGGTACATTTAATGGTCTTTTTGGGGTCGTTTTGGGATAATTTTAGGATTAATTTGGGATTATCTTAGGGGCATTTTGGGTAAGTAAAGTTAGCGCTAAATTGATAGCACCGAGCAAGCTCGGTCACCCAGGTACTAAAAAAATATTACGAGAAGAAAATATTCGACAGTTTGTTCCGACTTTTGGAAAAAGTACAGTTTGGCCTCTGTTGGGCACCAGAGTAAATATAAAACTTGTAAGTGTTAATAACAGCGCCGAAATCTCGATGACCTTGTATTTAAGAAAAATTGCCAACATACACCAAACTATTTTGACTTGCAAAAGTAAACTCACACACACACACAAGTAATACTCGTAAAATCAAAATACCATAAAATGCGAACAAAAAGTTCTTAGAAACGCAATTGCTCACTGACCGAATTCAATGTAGTGAAAAAGTGTCAATATTTTATGCTTTTGCCATTTGACTTACGCGCACACATACGAACTAACACACATACATTTTTTTGCCAAATGCATCACACTTTCGCTTAATGTTCACAATGATACGGGAGAGATTATTTAATGTGCTTATATTCATTGTTGGCGTGAAGGAATTGTACAAACATGCATACATACATACATATGTACATGCCTGCGTATATGGAATACAAAAAAATTATTATCTGAATGACCTTCATCAATACATTCTGAAGTGATTTTTGCTATAAAATTTTCGTCCTTTGAACTTGCTCTTTGGTTTTGTTTTGCCTGATGAAGCAAAAAGTGCTAAAATATATATTCAATATTTTTATTTTGATAAATCGTATTGAAATGTCATTTCTCATGGGATTAACATAGCATGACACTTCTGTCAAATTTGGAAATTATACTTATCTGTATGTAGCATACTAGCGGCCGCGTTAGCCCCCAAAGAGAATAAAACTGAACTTTTTACCAATTTGTTGTGAGCTATTTCTAATTTTTATACCCAGCGTACTAGTACAAGGGTATATTAATTTTGTTCACATAACGATAGTACGTAACGGCACAAAATAATCGAGATAAATATAGAGTTCCATATATGAAAGTTCTAAGATTGAAAAGAGGAGTTGATTACGGAATGTCCGTCCATCCGTCTGTCCGTCTGTGTACACGATAACTTGAATAAAAATTGAGATAGTATTTGCACGAAATTTGGTATACAGGTTACTTTGTGGTCAAGGTAGGTTGCTATTGAAAATGGGCGAAATCGGATGATAACCACGCCTCCTTTTTCGATATCGAAAATTTCGAAAATCACACAAATTGACATATCTCGGCAGCTGAAATGGCCAAAATGATATAATTTTATAGGTGAAACCCCCTGGACATTCTCTTATGATTTTTGGCCCCGCCCACTTTTAAGGGGGGCATTTTTGAAAATTCGACTGGTCGTAACTTTTAAACTGATAAGGATAGAACGATGGAATTTTGTACAAGGTATACTAGTATCGTTGAGAGTATAACTGATGAAATTGGATAAAATCGCCCTCCAACCAAGACCAATTTCAATATCGAAAACTTCGAAAATCACCTAAATTTACATAATTCGGTAACGGAAATGGCTAAAATGATATAGTTTGGTAAAATGTCATTATATTATAATTTTTTGATAAATTTGTTTAAAGAAGGCGTGGCACCGCCCACTTTTCAGGGAGGCATATTTGAAAATTTCACGGGTCATAACTTTTAAACTGATAACGATAGAACGATGAAATTAGGTACAAGGTATACTAGCATAATAGGGAGTATACCTGATGTATTTGGACGAAATCGCTTCCCAACCACGCCCACTTCCGAAATGGAAAATTTCAAAAATCATATGAAAACTACCACTGTGTATTTAATGTTCGGTTTACCCGAACTTAGACTTCCTTACTTGTTTTAATTTGATTTTATTCTTAAAACTTTTCGGTTTAAAGCTAAAACTTATTAGTTTGAAATTAAAACTTTTCGGTTTAAAATTTAAACTTTTTGGTTCGAAAATTAAAACTTTTTTTTAAAAATTAATTTTTAAAATTAAAACCATTTCAGTCTGAAATTTTTGTTTTCTTTTAATTTTTTTGAAAGCTTATTCAAGTTTGAACATTTATGTGTGCGATGTAGCTCAGTTTTAGAGCAGACGGGCATGCTGCATGATGACCAAATAAATAAAGCCCCACAAGCATTGCGATGGAATCGTCAGGCAAGTCGTCGGCCTGGTGCACCAGCGAAAACTTGGCGCAGAGCTTTGGATAAGAACTCGAAGACGCAGTATACACTTGGAGTACGATTTAAGTCGGTGGTCGAGGCTCTATGATAATGATGATCAAACAAAAGGTGCTATCGAATGCTGTTAAAAGCAATGGCCCGTAATCATAGTCGTTGCTTAACACGCGTGATGAGTCGCCTAAGGGTTAAGTTGTGCTTGAATGCAACCATTCAAGCACTCGCTGCATTTTGACACTTGTCATTGCAATGCTTTTGCACATCACTATTCGCTGACATATTTTTCACACCGCACGCGCCTTTTTTGTACTTGTTAAATTAATTGATGTTAATTAAAGTTTATTGTGAAATAGTAGCATAAATCGACTTGTGTTATTATTTGGAAGCAACGGGTAGTCCGCTACATCATTTTTATACAGTCCACGAGCAAACCGCACCAATATTAGTTAGTAACTCCAGCTAGCACCTGCAACGCACTCTCTTGCACGAATTACAAGTGCTCTTGCTTAGTCCAATCGGAAACCCGCCTCTAAATCTTCACTCATCTGAGGAACCCCGCATTAACACCAATTGAATCTTCACTAAACTTAAAAAGAAATTTAAAAATTTGGTCTAACATAGTCATGCTAAGCAAACATATTAGCAGAAAAGAAATTTAACAGGGACCCCTCATAAAAAAATGAAATTAAGCAGGAACCTCTCATGAAAAGAAATTAAGTTGGTTGGTGGTATGAAGAATTTTTTTTAACTTTGGCAGGATCACCCTGTGCCAGCTAACATAGCATATCTTTGTCACAAACCATTGCATATTTGTGCTAATAACCGACAGAGGGCATATTCATATACGGTCACCCATACAACCATAGACACACACCGCTTTATTAAAATGATAAAAAGGCATTTTCTTCATTTTAATTTTAAAACTCCATATTCGATATAAAATGTGTAAAATGTATTTTATCTTGACTATGACAGAACGATAGAACGATGTTTATGTTGGAATCATGTTAAAGTAGATTAAACTCTATTCTAATTCGACTATGACTACGAACCAATGTGATTTATTAAAATATCTCCACTGCTTTTGGAGATATCTCCTAAAATCTCAAAAATAATAGAAAGAACGAACGTTTTAATTCCAATGTTTTGCCGACGCAGTTGGTTATATTTTCTTACATTTCACCCGAACTTCGCTCGTTTTAATCTCCCTTTTTTGCACACCTTCATAATATTTATCTTTATTTGCTATTCAACGCACAGAAATTTAATTCATTTACATTTTTTCGTACACATAAAACGCCACTGAGTTGGAATAAAAAAATTAGGCGAAACACTGGTGTTTCCAATTGGTATCAGTTGGCGTTAAGAACGGATGAGTGTGGTGACGTTACAGCCAAAATCACACAGACTGTAAAGCGCCAAGGAATAATGATGATTATGGCTTATTTTGTGGCTAGCAACGAAGTAGCTTGAGCAGTATCAAATAGCCATAGGTGATTAAGCTGTTTTAATTTTCGTTTAATAGAATATTATATATCAGACTCCCTCGCTATCCAATTCACATACGACAAGCGGAAATTGCTTTTTATCCTGGCGAGAATCTGTATACTATCTAAGTAAGAAGAATTTAAACTTAACATCTTCGCAGACAATGGCGAACATACAATTCTTCTACGTTAAATTGATATCCTTTTAGAGTAGCTTCCTGCTTAATTTAAGCTTTAAGCTACACAGTTCACGTGTGTTCATTTTTCAGAATTACATACTTAAAACTTTACTGACTTTAATATTGCTGTGCTCTCATAATAACTCGCGTGAAATACAGTACGCTTGGGCCATATATCTAGATGCATATGTATATGTACGATTATTATGTATGTAGATTATTCGCTGTGTTGCCAAAACTACATGTGAGACTCACGAAATTTATAAAACGCGAACATTTCAGAAACAAATTTAAGAGCTTTCACGCTTTTATATTTGGGCTATAACTTTTCACGTATGCATGTATGTATGTATGTACATTTACGTGAGGATATTGATAGATGCTGTTTAAAACGGTATCTATACACATTCACTACCTTAAAATACGGATATCGTAAGTAGCACAACCTGATTATTAGTCCAGTCAAAATAGACATAAAAATAGTGGTTAAATAGCAATAATTCCCACAGAGCCAAGTTCTGGTAATGAGCTTAGGTTCGCCGTCAGAAAGAAAACTTCAAAAAGTCCCCATCGATCCCATGTGAGCTAAACAAAATTATTCGGGGTCAAAGGTCAAAATTTTAGAATTTTTGGACTTTTCTCGAAAACGGTAAGCTTTTCGAAAAATGACCTGAGACCAAGTTGTAGACTTGAAAAT
>CAXKVI010000001.1:165215800-165514467 GCA_964058755.1 Campiglossa producta
CTCCACTTTTACTAGGACCAGTACTTCGGCCTCGGCTATCCCGGGTCTCCGAATAACTTAGGCCAAATTATAATTTTTGTGTGGGGAACGAAAAGGAGCGGAAATGAGTAGGTTGATAAAGAAAGGGGAAAGTTAATGGAAATGGGAAAGAAAAGGGTTAGGGAAAGAAAATTGGAGGAAAAAAGCAAAAAAGGGAACCCAAAATGGAAAGGGAAAAGAGAAAAAGGTAGGGAAAAAATTGACATTGAAAGGAAAATGAAAACAGGAAAGGAAATGAAAAGTAAAATGGAAATTGAAGGGGAAAGAGAAATAGAAAAAAGGGGAAAGATAAAGAAAGACATAACTTGCCTTTATGATTCTCGTAATAAGCTCTAGGGTGGGATAACATCTTCTGGACCAGCCGCCTCCCCCCTCCCCCTCTCCAAACTTCTAGTATGTTTCAAACAGAAAAATTCAAAACATGAAAACACTTAATTTATGCAAAGCCTGTCAATGTCTTACCAGATGTTCCTGCGGTAGATAACACCACGCGGATACTTTAATTGATTGACGACCGAAAAAAACATACAAAAGTTCGTCTGCTTCATCGTTCTCAAACTAGCTTGATAACATGCACCCAACCAAACGACAAAAAGAAACTTTTTCTCAAGCTAATAAACCAAACTATTTGAGGGTGGGCGTGCGAAAATGCCTTAGAGAAAATATCGCAAGCTCATAAAGCACTAACTATTTACTTGCAACAGCTCAAGTGGAAACTCAAGGTAAAGAATAAGTCAGCGTGAAAAGTTTAATAGCTACAGACTTGCCACATTGTGACACCCGGCATGACATGAGCGCGCAAAGAGTGTGAACTGAAGATTACCTGAGGTTTGCGCGTGCTAATAGTCTGTCGCATATAAAAATAATTCATTTGGCGCGGAACTGGAGGCAACTAAGGGTTTTCTATTTACTTTAAGAAGTAAGCAATTGAATTATGAAAATAAAATAAAAATTTTCTGCACTTCCACTTCAACTTTGACGGTATCAAAAGAAAGTGGCAAATTAACTTGAAATTGAGTGTACGCTATTCACGTCGCTCTCACGCTCTCATAGTTCCCGTTGCAAAATTTGTATTTGGTTTCTTTTATCTTAATGTAATTTTCTTTTGCTTGCTCGCTTGCTGACTCAAACTAATTTTACAGTTAATGGAAATTCAATATAAATATGTCAATTTGAAATAAATTATTGGCAAAGCCAATTGTCAAGGCAAAGGATGGAGAACAATTTTTGTTTCTTACACATATATAGGTATATCTATACATACTATATGAAGGTATGTGTACAGGAACGGAGATGTAATTATGTGACGCCAGCCCTCACAAACTACATTGATATAATTATTTGACGGGGTTGTAGGTTGATGCCGACTGGCTGATTTCACTTGTCTTTATTTAATTAGGTAAAGATGCAGAAATAAGGAAATGGAAGTGAAAAATCTTAATTGACTCTTATTACTGGTTACGTGACTTCTGTGAAATTGACATCGCAGAGTAATTAATTTTAACTGCCCGAAACTAAGTGACAAAAAATTAAAAAAATAATAAAAAATAAAAAAAAAATAATATAATATAAATAAATACACAAAATAAAATAAAATAAAATAAAAAAATAAAATAAAATAAAATAAAATAAAATAAAATAAAATTAAATTAAATTAAATTAAATTAAATTAAATTGAATTAAATAAAATTAAAGTATATTAAATAACATAAAATAAAATAGAATAAAAAATATATAAAATAAAAAATAAAAAAAAAATACAATAAAATAAGATAAAAAAATTAAATAAAATTAAATAAAAAAAATAAAATAAGTTAAAATAAAATAAAATAAATAAAATAAAATAAAATAAAAAAATAAAATAAAATAAAATATAATAAAAAAAAAATAAAATAAAATAAAGCAAAACAAAACAAAATAAAATTAAATTAAAACAAAAAATAAAATAAAATAAAATAAATCAAAATAAAATAAGATTAAAAAATTTAAGAAAATGAAATAAAATAAAACAAAATAAAACAAAATAAAATAAAATAAAATAAAATAAAATAAAAAAAATGAAATAAAATAAAATAAAATAAAATAAAATAAAATAAAATAAAATAAAATAAAATAAAATAAAATAAAATAAAATAAAATTAAATAAAATAAAATAAAATAAAATAAAATAAAATAAAATAAAATAAAATAAAATAAAATAAAATAAAATAAAATAAAATAAAATAAAATAAAATAAAATAAAATAAAATAAAGAAAACCAAAATAAAACAAAATAAAATAAAATAAAACAAAATAAAATAAGATTAAAAAATTTAAGAAAATGAAATAAAATAAAACAAAATAAAATAAAATAAAATAAAATAAAATAAAATAAAATAAAATAAAATAAAATAAAATAAAATAAAATAAAATAAAATAAAATAAAATAAAATAAAATAAAATAAAATAAAATAAAATAAAATAAAATAAAATAAAATAAAATAAAATAAAATAAAATAAAATAAAATAAAATAAAATAAAATAAAATAAAATAAAATAAAATAAAATAAAATAAAATAAAATAAAATAAAATAAAATAAAATAAAATAAAATAAAATAAAATAAAATAAAATAAAATAAAATAAAATAAAATAAAATAAAATAAAATAAAATAAAATAAAATAAAATAAAATAAAATAAAATAAAATAAAATAAAATAAAATAAAATAAAATAAAATAAAATAAAATAAAATAAAATAAAATAAAATAAAATAAAATAAAATAAAATAAAATAAAATAAAATAAAATAAAATAAAATAAAATAAAATAAAATAAAATAAAATAAAATAAAATAAAATAAAATAAAATAAAATAAAATAAAATAAAATAAAATAAAATAAAATAAAATAAAATAAAATAAAATAAAATAAAATAAAATAAAATAAAATAAAATAAAATAAAATAAAATAAAATAAAATAAAATAAAATAAAATAAAATAAAATAAAATAAAATAAAATAAAATAAAATAGAACAAAATAAAATAAAGTAAAATAAAATAAAGTAAATTAAAATAAATTAAAAAAGTTAAATAAAATAAAATAAAATAAAATAAAATAAAATAAAATAAAATAAAATAAAATAAAATCAGGTATGTATACTCCCAACAATACTAGTAAGCTTTGTGCCAAGTTTCATCCTTCTACCGTAATCGGTTTAAAAGTTACGACCAGTCTAATTTTCAAATATGCCTCTCTTAGAAGTATGTGGTGCCACGACCACTTTAAACAATTTATCAATAAATCATAATAGAATGACCACGAAGTTCCAACTATAAAATTATATTATTTTGGCCTTTTCAGCTACCGAGATTAATTTATCAAGTCCTCTTTTCTCTATGTATCTCGATTATTTTATTTATTATTAATTATACCTTTGTACTAGTACTAGTATTCTGCGTATAAAAAACTGGTACTGGGTACGACATGGCGTATGAGTAACAATATTTCCAACAAACCGATATTTGTGTTAAAATAAGAAAACGCTATTATAATAGTTATAATGTTACTAATGTATTATAATTCATATTTGAATACACAATTACAGTTCCTTGAATTTGACAAATCGTCAAAGCCATGAACGCACAATTTACCTAACGACCGCCCTAATTTATTTTATATTCAACAATAAATTCATTATATATTCAACTTTGTATAGCAATCGCAAAACATTTACAAACTCACACAGACAAACACGAGCACACCTATACATCCACACAAAATTTGCAAACAAAAGCAACAATCAGTTTTACAAAAATTTTCTATTGAATTTTCCATATTTCTTTTCACAGATCACTCCTACAAAAGCATCAACGATGAAATTATTTGGGTTAGCATTGGGATGGGTGTTACAATAATTGTACTAATAACAATTGCGCTCTGTTATATCGCATACGAGAAATGCCATAAGAAACGTGAATATTACATTAATGCATAACGCGCTCTGACATGCCACATCATGTTAAATATCTTAGAAATGGTTGAATTTCATAGCAATTTAGAGTCATTTATGAGAATGAACACCACACACACGCGATGTATTACAAATGCAAGTAAAACGACAACGCCAACGCCAACAACAAAAACAACGTAACCGAAACTAAATTGGTACACGTTCATAGAGTGAGTGAGTGATAAGTGGTGTGTGGTAATTGTGCCGCACACACACACACACACACACACACCCACCCACCATGATCATAATGAGTATTGGTATGCAGCTGCACGTGTGCGATTGGAAGGCGTGTGCGGCGAGAGAGTGCGAATTGATGCTGCAAGTGAACGGAAAGCTATCTGTGGTATGAGAAAAACTGCCACAAACCATCTGCAATTACCACTACAACAATATTTACTATGATCCTAAGAATATCTACCTTGCATTTTCAGCACCAACAAACTAACGAGTAACAAAAAATCACGGTAAATGAAGGGAATGGAAACAAATAGAAATATTTGTATATGAAATGCAGGTATATACATTAGACTGGACCAAATTAAAATATTTTTTTATTTTTATTTTTTATCGATATTATTCTTCAGATTGGTGAAAAAAATACTGTTAAGTTTACAGATCTTAATCTTGTAACTTTAAACGAGCTAAACTTGCATATTTGTACATCCGGTACTATCTCGAGAACCGCTTGACCTAATTGAATGAAATTTCGGATAGAGACAGTATTATTGCATCTTCTACTATCCACTTGAAGGGGTTACAGGGTTGCCACCTATCTCAATTCTTTCAAATTATGGAGCAAGATATACCAATATGGTTATCAAATGAAAGGTATTTTCGCCGACATACAAACAAAATATTTTCAAGTAGAGCTGCCGCCCAGGGTTGCCATTTTACCGTATTGTATTTGTATATTTTGAGGTCATTTTGGGATCATATTTGAATTATTTTAGGACCATTTTGGGATTATTTAGGGGTCACTGTGGCATCATTTCGGGGCTATTTCGACAAAGTTTTGGGTTCAATTTTGGATCATTTTGGGATAATTTTGTGGTCATTTTCGGATGATTCTGGTCTCATTATGGGATCATTTAGGGGTCACTTTGAGATAATTTTGGGGCTATTTTGACATAATTTTGAGTTCAATTTTGGATTATTTTGAAACAATTTTCGCTTTATTTTAGCGTCATTTTGGGATCATTTTGGGATAAGTTTGGGATCATTTTGGGATCATTTGGGGTACAGTTAAAGGTTTTTTAAGGTCATTTTGGAATCATTTTGAGGGCCACTTCGGGATCATTTTGGGATCATTTTGGGATAATTTTAGGGTCATTTTGGGACTATTTTGGGATCGTTTTTGGGTCGTTTTGGGTTCAATTTCGGATCATTTTGGAAACAGTTAAGGGTCTTTTTGGGGTCGTTTTGGGATCATTTTGGGATCATTTTAGAATTATTTTAGGGTTATTTTGGGATTAGTTTTTGTAAGTAAAGTTAGCGCTAAATTGATAGCACCGAGCATTTTTTTAGAGGTCTATCAATGCTAGTCTTACTTGTAACAGTGTTGCCCCCTACAGTGTTGCCACCTATTTGAAATTTTCATTTTTTGTGAGGTATGACAAAATGGATATCAAACGAAAGGTCTTGCGCGTATTATTTTAACAAAAATATTTTTAAGTAGAGTTACCACCTAGGGTTGCCACCTGATTCCTATATATTTATCTTTTGGTACATCCACCATTTTCCCAAAAAGGAGTAGACCCCTGATGATGAACATTTCAACAAAAATATTTCTAGGTAAGGTTACTGCCCAGGGTTGCCATTTTATTCCATTCAAGCTTTCATATTCAGGGCCTGGGTTCTCTAACTACGATTTTTGAAATGTACACTTTTTCCCCCATATATTCTACCTGGTGAAGAATCTAGGCCTAGGAGTTGACCCTATTCGAAATTTTTTAAAACTTTGTGAGATATGCTAATATGGCCATAAAACGAAAGGTTTTTTAAAGTATTTTTCGTCATATTTGAAAAAAAATATGTTAGGTAGAGTTGCCACATAATCCCAAAACATTTCTTTTTTAGTATATCCACTATAATGTGTAAAACGACTTGAGCCATCTGCATGAACTTCCAAACATATGTTCATATGTACGAGTATTATAAGACGTTCTCAGCTCTCCTACTTACTTGTTGTCACTTGAGCGTTTTTGCAGTGTTGCCATCTATTTTAAATTATAAATTTTTAATTTTTGTGCGATATGCCAATATGGGTATCAGCCGATAGGTATTTCACGTTTTATTTTGAATAAAAAACTATTTCTAGCACCAATAAGCACCGTAAGCAATATGCTACAATTTAGGCTCTCCTACTGAGCTCTTGCCGCTGGGAAGTTTTTGCAGGGTTGCCACCTATTTGTTTTGCAAAAGTTTTGTGAGATATGCTAGTATGGGTATTAAATGAAAGATAGTTTACTTTGCATTATAAATAAAAAAAGATATGGTTACCCCCAGGGGTTGCCACCTAATCCATAAGCCATTCCCAAATTATTTTTCAAAAAATAATAAATTTTTTTTATTTGGACCAGTCCAATGTAAGTAAGTAAAATATTAAAAAAATTTATTTGGACCAGTCCAATGTAGGTACATGCATTTTTATCTATATGTAATTTCGATTCTCAAGGAACTCAACGTCAACAAATTGAAAAAAAAAAACAGCAAAATGCACACGAAATCGCGTTTTAGACACTCAAATGCAAGTGCAGGAAGGAAGCAATACCAGTTGCAAACGGAATGGAAATGTAGTAATAGCAACAACAACCTTGACTATTTCTTTACGATGCTGGTACTTTATAAATAAATATCAAATGTTGTTTTCAAAAAGATAGCGAAAAATTTAGCACTTGTAAGAAAACAACGGAAATGTATACAAATGAAAGCAAAAAGGAGCAATCTTAAACATAAACATAAAGGTTTATATACATTGTTAAATTGTGGATGTATGGAAGTATGTATGTAAAACCCTATAGGAAATAATTTAATAGCGGTAATATAAGTAAGTATGACGTTATTGTAAGCTATTCCGGGTCGCACGAGGTTTTTTATAGCTTGGTAATATCGTACAGACATCGAACTGCTAAATTTTCTACAACAAATTTTTGAGCCTATTTTTATTACCGCCAGTGTAGCTATATGGTGAAAGCAAAATGTGGTAAAAAGTCTAGTAAAATTTAAGTTAGACATCTACCAAGTGTTCAGTGAAAACTGCATTCCATTTTAGGCAGCAGTTTTGCTGTGATGCACCTACAAACAGTTAGACAGCCAGACCAAAATTCTAGAAACTGATGTTCTGGTAACTATTAA
Source organism: Campiglossa producta (assembly GCA_964058755.1). Lineage (NCBI taxonomy): Eukaryota > Metazoa > Arthropoda > Insecta > Diptera > Tephritidae > Campiglossa > Campiglossa producta. Next base: position 165,223,185 of record CAXKVI010000001.1, read on the forward strand.
TATAAAAAAGACCCTTATAAGTATTTTTATTATATTATAGCTCATACTTTCATATTGTGGTTCTTGTTCTTTGGTGGTTTATGATATCGCGAAATTATCGTAACGGACATTTTTTTCGAAATTTACTTTTTGATGCAAATTTGTTTTACATCTCTCTACGCATAATCTGTTTTTTTTTACCGTATGGAACTATTCATACAGAAATAAAAAAAAAATAAATAAAAAAATATTCTCCTGTAACATTTGTATTTTATCCCTTACGATAATTTCGCGAAAAGGGCACGATATTTATAAAAGATCTAATAATTCCCTACTGACCACTCTAGGAAAATAATTAAAACACCCCATACTCATATGTATTAAATGTTCAAGTGCACAATTTAGTTTGCAAAATATAGGGGAACTTATAAGAGTAAGATATTATAAAATACTTAGAACATGGTTTAAAATGAAGAATTTATTAAAAGAGAATAACAACGGTTGAGTGGGAGAGCAGCACACGCTGGCAAAACATCAGAAATTGATCTAAAAAGAATTGCTTTTAAAACTTGGTTGAAACACGCTCTATCTCAGAGTTTTGCAGAAGAGGGACCTATGCCTGTATCAGGACTGAGTTAGTGTATTTTCGAACCAGCATTCGATATTTCACACTCTTCCACTCAGCCATCGATATAATTCCTAAACTATGGCCTGTAGTCATAGTCAAATTAAAATAGAGTTTTATCTACTCAAACATGACTTTAAAATAAACATTATTTTATGTCTGTCAAAGTCATCTTAAAATTTATTGTTTGTCTAAAACGTTGTTTTAACTTTAAAATAAGAAAAGAATTAGGGCATAGTAGGGTGATTAAAAAAAAATTTCGATTTGGTCTTACCCGCTAAAAAGTTAGGTATTGATGAGAAAATAAGCCTTGCAAAAAATTAGCGCTGTAACTCAACCCTGCCTATTTTTTTCGCCCTCTTGTATGGAAAATGTGTGGGAAAAAATGGGATTTTTTCAAAGTGGCTTTCTCACAATTTTTTTGGCTGTAATTATTTTAAGATAATCGCACAGGGCTAACTGTTTTGGAAACTTTGAAGCCTCCATTTAAACAATAGTTAAAGTTTTTTCAAAAAAAAACTTCAAAAATTATGAGAAAAATCACTTTGAAAAAATCTCATTTTTCCCCATAGAAAATGTATGGGAAAGGGCGAAACAAAGCTACCCCTATAGGCTAGTTTTCATTACGTCAAATTTTGACAACTTTTATCGACTTTATCGAAATAAGCAACCAAATGTCGATAAAATCGATGAAATTTGACACCATTTGACACAATGAAAACCAGCCTTAAGGGTTAAGTTACAGCGCTAATTTTTTGCTATGCTTATTTTATCATTAATACCTAATTTTTCAGGGGATAAGACCGAAAAAAAAACAATTTTTTTTTTTTTTTTCATTTGAATCACCCTTTGGCATAGTCATAGTCGAGATAAAGTGAGTACTAAAGTTAGCGTCAGCTTTTTGACACTTTTTCCAAAGGCCTGCATTTCTTAGTTGACACAGGGTGATCTTGCAAAATATAAACAATTTCTTTATACCACCAAACAACTTTATTTTTCATAAGGGCACCCTGTTACATTTCATGTTAGCTAAAATCTTGGTTTTACAAGACTATCCCCTGAATTCTGTAAGCTATCTCTAGTTACTAATAGAGACAATAGTCACTAATAGAGACATTTCATGTTCCAATTCCATTTCGTCCATATCAAAACTCAAACGACAAATCTCAAATTTTGTGACTTGAGATGAGACAAAGTTACAGAATTCGGGTGTATGATTGACCAACATTTTAAATGTATATGTAAGTTAAAAAAAGATTCTAATTAAAACGCATTTTAAGCAACAACTATGAGTACAGGCCCATAGGTTTTATGAAGGAAGACGAAGTAAATTTAATAATCCCACAACTCAAAAAGCTTTAAATAATTATGTATAAGGCCTTTGAAAATTCAATTGAATAAAAATTACTTTAAACAAAACTTATTACAAACGAAATATAAAGCTGAATATTTACTCGTATTACTTTATAACTAAATTACTTTAATTAAATTTTAATTAAAAATGTAATTGTAGAATTAGTATTTATACATACATAAATATGTATTAAGTAGTATGTTCAAATGTGTAGAATGTCACCCTTTTCATGTATTCGAACATATGTACGTCAAAGTATAGCTGGAAAACAATCGATGTCACTATCTTGGTAGTATTGTCTCCAATAAAGGCTTAAACAAATATAGCTTTATAACTTTGGCGAAAACGCGCAACCCTACTTTTACGGGGTAAAAAGTATCTCACAATGATCGCGAAACATACAAGGAAAAATCAGCTGATTATGTCATCGCACTCAAAAAGATAGAACTTTATCAAGTCTCTGCGGTTGACGCGCGTTAAAAACAAGTTAGGCTTTCGGCAAAATCAGTCCGCCAATACGTCAGCTGCGTCACGTACGTCAATTTTAGAGCAATTTCTACTTTGACGTATCCGTCTTATCTGGCGTTACGCATACAAACATTCGCAGTCTACTTTGCTGTCAGTTATTTCGACGTACGTGACGTACGTCACGGATTGATTCTGCTGAACGCTTTATGAGACTGGTCGCTTCGAACTACGTACATTTCATCTCAGCTGTCAAAAATAAAGTGTCACGCAGCGCGGCGCTTAAGTTGTTTCTGTTTTCGGCTTAAAAGTAGCGCATATGAGGACTTTCAGTTCCGCATAAATAAAGCAAGAATGACGATTCAAGTCGGTGGTCGAGGACCTATGCAACAACAGAAGTTAAGGAAGTTTATGATGATGATGATCGATTATTCCGATAGTTTTTTTGGCGATGGCGATATATCGACCTTTCATGTTTTGTGGCTTAATGCATGAAATAAAATTTTAATTAATCTTCCGTAACGCTCGCCGTAACATAACTATATACATAAATCAGCTGATCCAACACTAAAGTTAGACGTAGAATTTTTGACAGATAGACCATTGGAAATTGTTTCTAAAGGCCACCGCTAACTTTAACTTCCTATGGCGGTATGGTATGACACCATGAATTGATAAAATTGATTTCCTTAAGCTTGGTTGGATCAGCTGTTTTATATGTGGTTATGGAGGGGTTATGGACGATTAACTGAACTTCAGTGTTCTCAAAAAAAAATATGTTAAACTAATTATTATAAAATTCTTTAACATTTACTAAAATTTGTCGATACTATCAATAATAAATTACAAAATATTGAAAATGTCCCAAGGTGGCAATGTCGATAGTATTCCAGCTCTACGTCAAAGGCAGGAAGCGAGCTGAGCGATAAAAATATGGGGTACGAATTTTGTTTTTAATTTCAAAAAAACCAGAAAATTTTCAGATTATCGCCCTTTAATTCCATTTGACAGGTTGACATCGAAACCTTTCGATTCGAATGACTTTTAGTGTGGAGTTTCCTTTCGTTATAGAAAAAAATTCTGCCAAAAGAGAAACCAAATTAAAAAAAAAATCTCAAAGGTTACAGTTCAGACGAGCTGGCTTTCATTATGTTGTCTATCAGCTATTCCGACAGAGCATCCCGTTGGGAACGATTAGGGAAAGTCGATAGATAATTCAACGACTTTATCGATATTTGAAGAGGATTTCGATTAAGTCGATGAAATAGTTGTCGACTTTCACGAATTATTGCCGGGAAGCTCCGTGGGAATAGCTGATAGACCCCTATGTGAAATGTTGGTAAATTTCATCGACTTTATCGACCTAATGAAACCCAGACCTAAATGAGGAAGTGATTCGGAGCATTGGCTTTTCTTATCAATAGTACATTTACACTGCGCCAAATTTGGCGAATTCAAATGAGCCAGTTTGACACCGTTTACATTGGCAAATTTGCATTTGGCTTCGCCTTCCCTGCAAGAATCTTCTGCTAGGACAAAATTTCACCTAAAGAAAATGCACTACTGCAATATTTTAAACACTTGTCCATTAATAATAATAGAAGCGTCAAGAAGGCTGCCGTCTTTTCCTGGTAGAATTGGCCAATTTTCTTTAAAAAAAAAAATTGTTGAAATTGTTATTTACAGCTGCGCCTAGTGCAAAAGTTATCACGCGTCATTAAACCATTGAAGTTCTTGCTGGGCAATTCTAAATGTGTAACACAGGCAGGGTTGCTATTTAGAGGAACTGTGGATTGTATTGTTCGGTAAATGAGGTCAAATGTGATGGAATTTCAAATTTGGAAAATGAGATTTGTATGGAAAAAATTTGGCAAATTTGGCGCAGTGTAAATGTACTATTACTCTCCTACTAAAAAAAAATTTAAACATATGCTTTTTTCGTTTTTTTTTTCTTATATATTGCGGTAATAACTAAATAAACTTGAATTTTTGCACAAGATAATTAGATTAAAAAAAAAAAAAATATTTTTGCCCCGATCACTAAAATCGTCTAGTTTACTTGTTTTTTTGTAAAAATGCACTGGGAAAAGTGATTAAACCACGAACACCATGACATTTACAAAAAAAGCTGTCAAGACACTTTTGATGGAGTATCATCTCATCAATAAACTGTAGAAGATTGTTTTTTTGACAGATGTTACCGTTACCGAAATAATTAAAAAAAAAGGCACTCGCTGCAGAAACGTATTCTCTGCATATTTTTTAATCATTTTTTAACCCTTTCATGACCACTATGAGTTCAAGATTAAGTAAAAAAGTTACAGACAGAAATCAAACCTGATATTTTTTGCACTCAACTCCCCCACCTGCCGACTAAAGGGTCAGTTACATAAACCTTTATTTTGACTTTACCTCAAACTTTGACTTTGACAGAAAAGTTCAGTATACGTATTTAAACGAAGCATGGCAAATTGGAGACCTCAAAGTTGAAGCAAGGTTAAAATTTGGCAAACTCTCAAATTTTGCTTGCTTTGCTTGCTTTGACAATCAGATGTTGATGATTTTGCATTAATTAAAGAATAAAATGTTTGAGGAAATAATAATTAATTCATTTTTTCTCTATTAAAATAATAAATTAACCAAAACACTCTGAATTCAAAGAAATAAATTACGAAAATAAATGTATAAAAGAGAAGCGTCAAGGCGTTCATTGTAGCATACCTCTGAATTTCGACGCAAAGTTTTGAGATAGCAACTGTCAGGCGAGGTTAACAAAGCTTTATGTATTTGACCCTTTATATGTAGAAACCGACTACCCATATAACAAATATTACAATTTTAAGCATTTAAAAGCAAAAAGTATTTTTAAAGTATATATACATGTACATATACAATAAAAAATAGCTTTAAGTACTTGATTGTATGATATTTACGTATTTATTGTTTAAACGATTTGTTAGCTGTCAATCTATTAATCGTTACCCAAAATGTTTGTTCACATGATTTTTAATAAATAAATTTTAATCTTCAGAATTATGACAAGAGTTATTTGTATTGCCGTGATATGTAGTAAGTATGGAATTTATGGAATTGTGTTTATCTTTTTTAAGGTTGGTTTTCATTAAGTCAAATCGTCTAAAATTTCATCGACTTTATCGAAATTTGGTTGCTTATTTCGGTAAAATCGATAAAAGTTGTCAAAATTTGACCTAATGAAAACCAGACTTTATACTCAGCGTACTAGTACTAGTGCAAGGGTAATATAGTTTTGTCCACATAACGGTACTACGTAACGGTGCAAAATAATCCGATTTTTTTTCAGCTTTCATGAACATGAAATGGAATTATAACTTTGGCCCGATCTTTGTAAGTATGTGAAGAAGAAGAGATAGACCCTTCCAATAAGTATACCGATATGATCAGGACAATTAGCTGAGTTCATTTAGCCATGTCCATTTGTCCGTCCGTCCGTCCGTCTGTTTGTAGGCAAACTAGTACACCCCTTTTTAGAGATATCTAGCTGAAATTTGGTGGGCAGCAGTTATTTTATGTGTGAAAAAAATCATTCGTCGGAACCAGCAAGATTCCATCAATACTTCTCATAGCTCCCATACAATCGATTGTTCCGATAAATGGATTGTGGGCTATAACTTCTGTAAATAAATAGGTAGGAACGTGAAATTTGGTAGTTATGGTTCATTTTGCATATGAAATGTCGATATTGAAAATCTTGAAGATTGGACAAATTTTTCACATAGCCCACATACAATCGATTGTTCCAATAAAATGATGTTTTAAATAACGTGACTTAAACTCATGACAGGTATAAAGCCTCTGGCGCAGCCGAAGACAGCCCTTTCCTTACCTCTTTTTTTAACCTATTTCAGAATTTTTTTCAAAAACGCTCTATATCAGAAAAAAAATCTCAAACAGTCCAACAGCATGAAGTAAGTTCTACTGTAACGTCTCATTCGAAAAACTTGTTTGCAAATGAAGTCATCAAAGTCAACGTTTAACTTTGCAAAACTGTTGTTTTTGCATCTCAAATTAAACTGTATGAACGTGAATGACATGTGGTGACATCTGACATGCAAGAAGTAGCTACGTGTAACACAGCGGGCGCCAGCTAAGACATGCTTGACAGGATAGATTTTCATGCTTTTACTACAAGCTCATGTTATGATGGAGGATTTTAAAGTGTGTGTAAAGGACTGAACCGAAACCGGAACCATAACCGTAACCGTTTAAAACCGTAACTGATTAAAACCGATTCATTTTTCGAAACCGAAACCGTAACCGTAACCGATTAAAACCGATTAACTATTCAAAACCGAACCTTAACCGTAACCGATTAAAACCAATTCATTTCTCAAAACTGGAACCGAAACCGTAACCGTAGCCGATTAACACCGATTCATTTTTCAAAACCGTAACCTATTAAAACCGATTCATTTTTCAAACCCGAAACCGTAACCGTTATTTTTATCTGAAAGAGAACGAAACCGTACCGATTCATTTTTCAAACACGAAACCATAACCATAACCGATTAAAACCGATTCATTTTCAAAACCGAACCGCAACCGGTACCGTAACCGTTTAAAACCGACTCATTTTTCAAAACCGAAAACGTAACCGTAACCGATTAACACCGATTCATTTTTCAAAATCGAAACCGAAACCGTAACCGTTATTTTTATCTGAAAGAAAACGAAACCGAAACCGAAACCGTCTCAAAATCCGGAACCGGTTACAAACGGTTTAAAATTTTGCCAATATATTCTCTTTGTGTACTCATTTTGTTTTACCAAAGCCTACCCTGAATAATTTTCATAGAAGATGGTTTAGCAACGTTACAAAAGACACGTTCTGGCCTCAATATCAAAATTCTAAAAGAGGAAATTGAACTATAGCCGAATGTAGCCATCGAAAAAAATTTACGAGATCCGAAAAAAAGTTTTTAGTGGCCCGTCTCAGAAAACATCGCTCAAATTAATGTTCCATTTTATAAATTTTCTAATAGAAAAAGTAGAGTTAATTTTTTTAATCTAAACCGGAACCGAAATCGAAACCGTTACAAAACCGTAACCGAAACCGAAATAAATGTTGAAGAACCAAACCGGAATCGAAAGCGAAACCCGTTACAAAACCGTAACCGAAACCGAAATAAATGTTGAAAAACGACACCGGAGCCGAAACCGAAACCGGAACCAAACCGTAACCGAAAGGGAAATAAATGTTGAAGAACGAAACCGGAACCGGAACGGAAATAAATGTTGAAGAACGAAACCGGAACCGAAACCGAAATAAATGTTTAAGAACGAAACCGGAACCAAAATAAATGTTGAAGAACGAAACCGGAACCGAACCCTCATACAGCTCATCATTAAATAAATGTTGTAGAGCGAAACCGAAACCGAAATAAATGTTGAAGAACGAAACTGTAACCGAAACCGAAATAAATGTTGAAGAACGAAACCGGAACCGAAACCGAAATAAATGTTGAAGAACGAAACCGGAACCGAAACCGAAATAAATGTTGAAGAACGAAATCGTAACCGAAACCAAAATAAATGTTGAAGAAAGAAACCGGAACCGAACCCTCATACAGCTCATCATTAAATAAATGTTGAAGAACGAAACCGGAACCGAAACCGAAATAAATGTTGAAGAACGAAACCGTAACCGAACCCGAAATAAATGTTGTAGAACGAAACCGGAACCGAACCCGAAATAAATGTTGAAGAACGAAACCTGAACCGAAACCGTAACCGAAACCGAAACCGAAACCGAAACCGAAACCGAAACCGAAACCGAAACCGAAACCGTACCCGAAGCTCGTTACAAAACCGTAACCGAAACCGAAATAAATGTTGAAGAACGAACCGAAACTCGTTACAAAATCGGAACCGAAACCGAAACTCGTTACAAACCCGAAACCGAAACCGGAACATTGTTTTAATCGGTTTCATGCCTTGGTAGTAGCGTTTGGGTTCGATTTGACCTTGCTCACTTTAGCATGAGCTCTTTGCAAAAATATAAGATGACGACGTAAAAACTAATCGGCTAATCATTATACAGTTAACGTAACCCTGATTATAATTAATTATCACTGCAAATCAATCGAATTTTAAGCGAAAGACCTATCGAAAATAAGAATACTCTAGGCAGCATTAGCAACTTTAGAGGATAATGCTGCTGCAGCCTGTATGGCATACACACATACATACATTCATAATTATCCCGTTTGAATAGAAAGCGAATCACTATTATAATCCTTTTTCAACAACCACACTCCTCACAGAAAAGCAGATTACCTCATATGTATTAAATATATGCACACATGAGTGTATGTATGTATATGCGAATTAATCTGAAATTCTAAATAAAGAAAAATGTCTGTGGAAATTCAACAAAGACGAGATAAAGATTCGTGGTAAGTATATAAACAAATACAGGCCACATATCATTGCCACTTCAGAAATGTTGCTCATACGCCATGTACGCCATTAATTTCTAAAGTCAATATAACGACAAGATTTAGTGGTTTTGTCTTGAACACGATAAGTCGGAAACACAGATTTCCTATTTAAGATTTATGTATATCTAGAAGTGGCTGCTGTTTAAGAAAATTACTCCAGGCGAGGAAGGTTGAAAATCGATAGAATACGAAAGTGATGCGGACCATACGTTTCTTTTTGGTTTATCTGGCTCGCCTACTAGTAGGCATGTAGGGGTAGAAAATAGTCACAAAATATGCAGAACTACTTTTCTGGAGCGATTTACAGAGATATTTTTCGTTGTCACAAAAATCTCATTAGAGGTTATAATGATAACCTGTTGGTTTAACGCCGCCATACCACGATTGCGACTTTCACTATTCGATTCTAATCTAACCTTGGGTTGCGTCTAGACGATTTTGTCCGTTAACTGACGCCAATTGGAAACCCCAAGGGAGTTCAAGTCATCCTCCACCTGCTGTTTCCATCTCAGTCGAGGCCTCCTCCATGATTTCGGGTGTCGATAGGAAAACCTTCTGTGCTGGAGCTTCTTTGTCCATTCGCATAACATGACCCAGCCAGCAGAGCCTTTGGGCTTTAATTCGCTGAACTATGGTCAGGTCTGCGTAAAGCTCATACAGCTCATCATTAAATTTCCTTCGATACTCGCCGCTGGCACCACGGGACGGACCATAAATCTTCCGGAGAACTTTTCTCTCAAATACTCCAAGGGGCATATCATCCTCTCTTGACACTGTCCATGATTCCGAGCCGTGCATCAGGACTGGTATGATGAGAGACTTATAGAGCGTTACCTTTGCCGAGAAAGGACTTTACTTCTCAATTGCCTACTTGTTGGCAAGACTGTTTATCCGTTGGATGTCTAGACTGATATTATTTTCGACCCACTTTTTTCGCTTCCAGAGAAGGCAGCGCTTACGACGCGGTTGCCAGCAATTGCACGCTCTTGTAATAGATTGTACCATTGCGGTTTAGCTCTGCTGCTCGAATTATCTTCTCCAGCATCAGGTTGAAGAAATCGCACGAAAGAGAGTCGCCCTGTCTGAAGCCTCGTTTGGTTTCAAATAGCTCAGAGATTCTGGCGGAGCTGTTGGTATTGCTCAACTTCATTTGGCAAAGCCGTCACACATCCCTACTAATTCCGATGATTGCCTGGTGTCGACAGCTCGGCAGAAGGACCTTAACACCTGACAAGAGGTGATGTCAGCCCAGCGCCTGCTTATCGGATCCGAAGCACACGTGCCGAGAAGTAAACGGCCAGTAGCGAATGCATTTTCGAGGGTTTTGAAGACAGCCAAGTCCGTTTTAAACCTACCCACTCTGGATAAAATATCGGCATAGTTTTCATTGGAGGGGAGCAATTGCCACCTTATAGAGACTTTTGGAGCGAAAATGTGATGGGTTGGAAGGAAGCCTTGTGATTGGTTGAAAAGCCCAGTTCACTACCGAAAATTCACGAACAAACCCAACGGCTAAACCCGACACATTTCAATATAACAAATGGTCCCCCCGAGCTAGCTGAATTGGTGAATACCGACCTTCTACTAGGATGACTCTTAGTAATGAAGAGGGTGGAAATTTGCACCCTCTGCATCAAAATAGGACGTTCTAGTAGCGGGTCCGTTATCGCTAGTTCAACCGCCCTTTTGGTGGCAATTGTCACCATTTGCTTGGGAATGCCATATCATAATTTGTATCTGAAAGTAGCTAGAAGCAGTCGCTGACCGTGCTAAATCATAAGTTTATTGCCTGAATTGTCGTTGGACTGTCGGAGTAAATATTAAGAGCCTTAATGGCGGTAACCTTCACTTGGCAAATGCATCAATGATCGGGTAGCCTAAATTTCGTGCTGGCCACGAGTTCCTGACCGAGACCACCCCCATTTTCCTCCCAACTCGTAAACAGGTTTGTCGGACTCCTACCCCAGATAAGGTCACTCGTCCCTTGCTGCGTGAAGGTTGGAATGACCATACTGCGCGAGCTTATATCCAAGGTATCGGAGCCTAGTTGGGTATGGGTAGGAGTAGTGCGCATGGTCCCACTGATCCTGACCACAGTCATTCGCAACGAATAATCGTTCACCAGGGATTATTCCAATGGTCGACAGCTGGCGATTATTATAAAGATTTATTACACAGCTAAGTCAGGTGATAACGCAGACCGAAATGTCCCGTAAAATACCCAGCGAGGGTCTTAGATCCACCCTTCTTAGATTGATGTGCCTGGCCGATGCTCTTTGTGAAGGTTCTATAAAGAGTTTGGCCTTCCTCTGTCCTAGGCTGCTAAGCCAATGCTGCCCAAACTGTTTGTTTTTCCAGTTGCTTATTCTCTCCTTTACGTGGGCCTTCGTGAGTCCACAAAAGGGTTCCGGATCATAAAATGCTGTTAGAACACCATGCTTTTTTCGTTGCGGCATGCCCTTCATGCCCTGGAACCCAACCTAACAAAACTTTGTTTTTGGCTCCCAGATCATTAAAGACTGCGACGCACTCATCGACAAGGTTCGAAGTTATAGTGTAAGACTGCAAGGCACGTAGGGCGGCCTGACTGTCCGACATAATGTAGATTCGGCTAGAGGATAGTCTTCTTCGGAGGCATTCTCTGTCACATAATTCTATTGCATGGATTTCCGCTTGAAAGATAGTGGGGTAGTTACCCATCGGTACCGATTTTTTGTAATTTGGTCCACAGATCTGAGCTCCCGTTTTACCATCTTTCAGCTTCGATCCATTCGAATCGGATGCAATAAGGATTCCCAGTGCCCTCGATCTACGATCGAAACTTCCAAGTTTCGCATGATCCTGAGCTTAGGAGTTATTGCGTCACTTACTTGCAATATAGGACTTTTTATGAAATTCTTGACTATCGTCATATGTCCTGTCATATTTCTGATTTTTAGATCGGAAATGTTTTGAAGTCTTAATGCAGCAAGTGTGGCCTACTTCTCTATCAGAATAGGGAAAGGAGGTATTCCCACAAGCGCACTTAAAGCATCAGCAGGGCACGTTCTCATTGCACCTGTTATACCGACACAAACTAGCCGATGCAGCTTAACTTAGTTGCCGCTGTTCTTTGAGCAGTCTTATGCCACCAGACTAGAGAAGCGTATGTGACTATTGGCTTCACAACTGTATTAAATGGCCAGTACGTCATTTTGGGAGAGAGCCCCAATGTTTTGCAATAAGGTCTATTGCAGGCGAAAAGGACCCTCGTTGCTCTATTAATGTTAACCTCCAAATGAGCATTCCATGTGAGGGTTTTGTCCAATGTTACTCCTAGGTATTTTGCTTCCGTCGAAAAACCTATGCGGCTGCCTCCTAGGGACGTCTCTAACATAGACAGCTTTTTTCGCCTCGTGAAAGGCACCAAGACTGTTTTATTTGGGTTGATAGATAACCCTTTGTTAGCACACCATCTTTCAATGATGCGCAGGGCTTGTTGCATGCGATCGGATATTCTTTCTTCATGCATTCCTGTTACGCAGACTACTAAGTCCTCCGCATCAAAAGATGAAGAAGCTCGTCTATAACTAGGGTCCACAGTAGAGGAGAAAGTACACCTCCCTGAGGGAATCCGCTTGTGACCACGATTGAGCCAGCACTCCCTCCTAGTTCAAAGCTGATTTTTCTTTGCTTTAGCATGGCCAGGACCCAGCGACTGATCATTGGGCTTACGTCCTTGCTAATCATGGCTTCCTCAATGGCCTGATACGCCGTATTATCGAAAGCGCCTGATATATCGATGAATGCACACAGGTCTATGTTTTTAGACTCTATGGCGTTTTCAATTGTGTAATTAGAGTAAGTAGTAATTCAATTAATAATTATCTACTTAATTCGCCTTGACCCATGCATCGCCCACAGGTTGGGCTAATATCGTTTTCTTGTATCTCTCTTTCACCACCAGAATTTATTAGCGACCTCATTTGTCGTGAATTTATGGCATTTAACCAACTTGTGTTGTCCAAAAACTGCTAATCATGATCTTAATTAAAACCGTTACACACTATTATTTCGCATACAATATTGTCGCAAGGAAACTTACCAAAAAAAAAACGATTAAAAATGAGTTGCAAGTTTTTGTGCAGACATTAAGCTGGTGAAAGTGCAAAATCGTGTATCTTAATTTTATAAATATTTGTAAAAGTTTGAAATTACTGTAACCCACAACTGGGTATAAGTTATTCCAACTCACTCTTACATATGGGTCATTCCATGCCAATTCGACAAAGTTTTTACCTGATTTTTGCTATCTTTTTCTACCCCCCGAAAGACATTTTTCAGAATTTTTTCAAATTTTTTCCTCAAATCAAAAAAGTTATAAGCTTTTAAAAAAAAAAACTTTTTTTTAAATGCTGTAACTTTTTCAAAAATCGACCGTTTGGGATCATTTTTTTTATTTTTTGTTTTTAAATGTAGTTTTTGGGAAAAATAAAATTTCTAATAGCCCAGATATATACTTTTTTTTTCGAAAAAAAAGTCCGATCCTTTTTATTTTTATTTTTTTTTTTAAACTCCAACTATTTATGCAATAAGCCCCGCTAATAACAAGATGTGCCGACAATCTCTTCATTTTTTTTTGTTTTTTTTTTTTTATTGAAAAACAATTGCATTAAAAAGTTATATAAAATGAGCCAAAGTTGAAAAAAATTTTTTTTTTCAATAAAAAAAATAGAAGAATACATATGTGATATAGATGAGCCAAGTTTAAAAAAAATTTCAATCAAACAAGAAAATAGAAGCGATTGTCGGCACATCTTGTTATTAGCGGGGCTTATTACAGAATTAGTTGGAGTTTAAAAAAAAAAATAAAATAAAATAAAAAAAGGGTCGGACTTTTTTTTCGGAAAAAAAAATTATATATCTGGGCTTTTTAAATTTTTTTTCCGAAAACTACATTTAAAAACAAAAATTAAAAAAAATGAACCCAAACGGTCGATTTTTGAAAAAGTTACAGCATTTAAAAAAACCCTTTTTTTAAAAGTTCATAACTTTTTTTGACTTTTGAAAAAATTCTGAAAAATGTCCTTAGGGGGGTAGAAAAAGATAGCAAATTTTTAGCGAAATCGAAGGGGGTCAGGTAAAAAATTTGTCGATTTGGCATGGAATGACCCATTTTAGTTGTTTATGACCCCTTTTAGTTTAGTTGTTTACTTTTTCCCATCAAGTACACACTTATGGTTTTTTTTTTGTACATTAGACCGTTATAGAAAAAATCATAGTTTTAAACACACTTCAAAGTTGATGATTGAAGGTCTCGACTGGTGAAGACTATTATAGGATGAATACTTAAGTTATGAATGGAACATTTTACCGCATTTACCGAAGTGATGTACCCGATACCACAAATGATGACGATACGATCTACTTTCCACTACTCAACTAGGATGCTTCCTCCGTCGTCCTCTAGGTATCCAACCCACATAGGAGAGGGTTACTTGGGTAATTTAAAAGTCCGTTGTGATAAAAACGATAATAAGATGACGTCTATGAAAACTTTAAGGGCCGCTTGCATAAGAGCCGGATAACGACTAATGGCTGATTAACTCGACTGCTAACCATACAAAATACGTCGATTAACGCCGCTAGCCGGGCGTTTATAATTTTGAATAACATTAGCCTCGATCGAGTAGTTCGATCTCTTTAGGGTTGTCGGATCGGCTGATTTACAGGGGTTGTGTTGCTGTCACCGTCTGGGCAGGACTTTCTCACGTTTCTGGGGCCGGAGGTGGGTAGAGACCGTATAGGCTTACACAATGGACCTATTTTAATGGCCTAAGTGTCGGACGGAGTCCAGTTACTCTGTCCTGCCCTTGCAACCTAGCCTAGCCTAACCTATCCTCGATCCCGGATAAGTCCACGGAGTACCGAGTGAATTCGGTGGAACCTCACTCACAATTAAATGAGCGTCATTGAACCTAATAACCTCCATAGATAGCGGCGATCTATTCAGGGCCCGACAGATTACACTTCCACCAGCGCTTTGGAAGGATTAAGTGGAAACCGATTCTAGATCCCTTGGTGTTTCAATTATCACAAAGCGAAGAAGCGACTTCTGCGCCTGGTTGGACGGTCAAACCCGCATAAACGGCAGCTGGCGCCAGATAAGTAACTTCTAATGAATATACCAACTAAGTTTCTCACTTCCACCCTAATCTCTGAATTCAAGTAACGAGATACAAAATCAATAGCTAAAAGAAAAGAATGAAAAGGTTGGCATAAAGCTGTTTTAGCTGGGAACACTAAACGCAGGAAGCTGGTAATATAATATTAAGTACATAGTCACGAAGACTAACTGAACGGAAGTAATTTCATAAGTGAAATGATGCGGATAAGTCTAATGGAATGATAAGAACTCAGAAGACAGCTAGCTATGTATGTGTGCGTGTAGGTGTGGCGTAACCCAGTACGAAATGAGCAGCGGAAATGGGCGGCATAGTTATTAAATAACGACGGCTCATTTTACTCATAACGGCTAATAATGTTAGGCTACGCTCACACTGCGACCGACTTCTGCCGTCCGACAGCAAACACACATCTGCACACATGTGTTTTAAATGAGCCGGGTGAAATCGAATGAAACTTGTTTACATCGGCTGAGCTCATTTCAAACACATGTGTGCAGATGTGTGTTTGCTGTCGGACGGCAAAAGTCGTTCGCAATGTGAGCGTAGCCTTACTCATTGATATGGGTGTTCTAGTGATGAACGGGTATTTAATGAACCGAATCTGACAAGTAGTCGCATTAAATAAAAAGGAACAAAATATACTAGATTAGATATAGATTAAAATAAAGTTATAGAAATTTAATTAAATTAAGCAAAATAGAATAAAGCCAAACAAAAATGCAAAAAAAAAATAAATAAAAAAAAATAAATAAATAAAAAAAAATATTAAATAAAAAATAATAATTAAGTTAAATCAAATTAATTTTAAAAAAATTAGAAAAAAAAAATAAAAACAAATAAAAAAAGAAAAATGGAAAATAAATTAAGTTAAATTAAATTAATTTAAAAACAAAAACTAAATAAATAAAAAAAGATATAAACTATGAAAGAAGAGAATAAAGTAATATAAAATTATGTAAAATAAAACAAAAATAATTTAAAAGGAGAAAAATATCAAACAAAATTATATATCTCAAAATTTAAATAATTAAAACTAAATAGAAAGGATTAAATTAAAAAAAAAAATAAATAAAACAAGTAAGGAAGTCTAAGCTCGGGTGAAACCGAACATTACATACCCAGCTGTGCACATAAAATGCTGTTATTCTTTGTTTTGTTTAGTTAATGGTGTTAAAATTAATAAAAATTGCTTAACTCATAAGTGGGCGGTGCCACGCCCACTTTCCATAAACTGTTCTGAAGTTATTAAGAGTCAAAATTTTAAAATTTCTTCAAATATACGTGGGCAGTACCACGCCCCCTTTTCAAAAATTTTTATAAAATCGGCCTTAGAACATCTAAATCAATACATATTGCAAATTTTATCATTGTAGCTGCTTCTAATATTGAATTAACTCATTTTATACGTTTTTCGAAATTTTCGATATCGAAAAAGGGGCGTGGTTATGGTCCGATTTTACCCATTTTCAATAGCAATCTATTCTGAACCCAAATAAGTACGCATGCCAAATTTGGTGAAGATATATCATTATTTGCTCAAGTTATCGTGTTAACGGACAGACGGACGGACGGACGGACGGACGGACGGACGGACGGACGGACATGGCTCAACCAAATTTTTTTTCGATCCTGATCATATTGATATATGGAAGTCTATATCTATCTCGATTCCTTTATACCTGTACAACCAACCGTTATCCTAACAAAGTTATAATACCCTGTGTACAAGTACAGCTGGGTATAAAAAGATATAGGGCCGTAGTCATAGACGAAATAAAGTAGGTACTAAAGTTAACGTCAGCTTTTTTGATAGATAGTTCATTGGAAACAGTGTCAAAAAGCTGATGCTAACTTTAGTGCCTACTTTATTTCGACTATGACTACGGGCCATAAAATTTAAAAGAATAGAATAAAGTAATATAAAATTATGTAAAATAAAATTAAAATAATTGAAAATGGGAAAAATATCCAACAACATATCTAAAAATTTAAATAATTAAAACAAAATAGAAAAGATTCAATTAAAAAAAAATAATTAAGTGAAATAAATTAGTTTAAATATAATAAATAAAAAAGGAAATAAATAGATAAAATAATTAAGTTATATAAAATAAATTTAAATAAAATTAAAAAAAAAATTTAATAAAAAAAAATAAAAAATAAAATAAAATCAAAATATAATAAAATTAAACTGAATTTAATGAAAAAAACTAAAATAAAAAAAACGACGCAACATTTACCAACAAAAGGCTTGAAGTATGACTACCAGTCGGTCCTTCTGTAGGATTGGCTTACTTTGCACCCATTACTGTCCAAATCATAAAAATACCCGGTTCTTTGGACTCGGTTTTTGCTTTTATACATCACAAATATTTACATAGGTTGAAATCCGTGATGTTGCGGTATCTTATGAAAGGTTTGTATATATTGATTCTATAATTGAGTGGATAACTATCGACATGGTTTCATGTTGTTGTTGTTGTTGCTGTTGTTGGTGTTGACGACAAAAATACTCCCAAAGTAGTCTGGTCAATATGGATATAAAATAGTGGTTAAATAAGAATAATTCCCACAGAGCCAAATATCCGCTAGGTGGCGCTGCAGTCGAAATATCCACAAAAACCATTTTTTTGTGGTCTGTTTTTGTAATTTTCGAAGAGAAAGCCGCTGCCATCTGATAATTTTTCTATAAAAATGGGCTGCAGCATCAGTAATATACATCTTAATTGCCCACTATGCCTACATTTTTAACAAAATAGACCTATTACTTTGTTTTACATCATTTTATTCAGCCAATTATAAATCAAATCTTTTAAATTGTCACTTGTACGTACATAGTAGATCAGAGGTCTTATGAAGTTATTTTACTAACCATACATTTCATATTTTAGGATAAATTGAGGCGTTAAGTACTGGGGCCTTATCATGTAGTTCGATCCGAAAGAAATGTCTTTCGCATTTGAAAACAAGTGAAGCATTTGACAAGTGTGATTTAATAGCTTTCGAATAGTATTTACTATGGAATCGAGTTACATTATAAGGCTCCTGAACGGCTCAATAATAAATTGTTTTACATGTACTAATTGATTTAAATGACAA
Source organism: Campiglossa producta (assembly GCA_964058755.1). Taxonomy (NCBI): domain Eukaryota; kingdom Metazoa; phylum Arthropoda; class Insecta; order Diptera; family Tephritidae; genus Campiglossa; species Campiglossa producta. Next base: position 165,241,353 of record CAXKVI010000001.1, read on the forward strand.
TCCTTGAATAGCTAATTCTTTAAAAATACATACATTAAAAAAAAGCATAGTGGAATATTACAGAAAAATAATTAAGTGTACTTATAATTCAAATTTCTCTGCTTAGCAACACAATTAAAGTTCTATAACTTGTCCTTCGATAATATTGCCATGGTGTTCATGAAATTCTTGAGATTCCGATTCATCTTGTTCCTGATAGACATGTGTTGTTGCATTACTGCCATCTCTATCTTGCTCCTGATAGACATGTGTTGTTGCATTACTGCCATCTCTATCTTGCTCCTGATAAACATGGGTTGTTGTAGTATTGATATCTCCATGAAAACTTTGCGCTGCCGCATTATTATCATCATATGCTTCCACTTGTATTAATTCGACAGGTTCTGCTTTTGTTATTATTGGCATAATTTCACCTTTACGTACGTGTGTACCTTTATGGTTGCGCAATTTGTATGCCTGTTGAAAGCCTTTACCGCATATGTCGCAGCTAATAGTAAAGTAAAGAATTATTTATATTTTTTTTTACACTTAATATGGTAAAAAATAAATCAACTTACACATGCGGCTTTTCGCCTGTATGTATCATCTTGTGGAATTTTAAGGTGTTTGTATATGTGAAGGACTTGCCGCACACATCGCACACGTATGGTCGTTCATTTGTATGAATGCTGAAAAGAAAAAAAAAAAAAACAAATGAAGAATGAATGAATACATTTTCGTAAAGCCGCAGCTTTTAAAATCCGATTAAAACAAGAGCAAAGTTGAGCAATGGAATTATCCACTTACTGTCGACGCTCTGAATTCGGAGCGGACGTCTATCGTAAAGCCAAAACTCATCAGTCGGTTTAGGTGTTTGAAACACAGTAAGCTAAATCCCTCCCCCCCCCCCCTCCCCTTCTGGTAAGGGGTTTAGAATATCCCCGTGTTAGGTATGCCTGTTTTTAGAGGCGACTAAAATCCACTTCCGCTACGGGCTACGGGGTCAAGAAATGGTTGCTAAGGCAGTCGGGTTAATACCCAACAAACCATGAAATTCGATTTTAAATGGAAGTACATAAGAGAACTAGCCACATTCTCAAATCTAGAAATTTAGGGTTCTCCAACAAAATAAGACATAAATCTCAAATCGAGAAAAGGATAGTTCTCTAGCAGAATTCTAATGTAATTCTCTCTAATGTCATTCCCTCCACTGGGATTCTAATTTGATTTGTGTTTTTGAATTGTTCTCTAATCTATCTCTAATCAAATTCCCTGCGGATGAGCGGCTTAGAATATGTCCGAGGTAGGCATACCGGTCGTAAGAGGCGACTGATATGCACATCGGTAATGACGTGCTAACTCGATTTAGGGATATGATGCCTCTCACCTCTCATTACCCATCATCTTCCTTACGAATGGAGAGATGACATGACCTAGAAGATTCCACTGGTCATACCAAATCGCTACCGTGACAGTCGAGCAGTACCGCATTCACTGTTGCCCTCGAAAAGACAATATTTAGAGTATTACTCTAGTTATCTAACTAAGGACTGTCAACATTAGTATAACTCTTTCTGGTCCGTCACGTAACTTTTTAGAAGTGGTTCTTCCGACAATCTGGGAAAGGCGAAGTACTGATACAACAACAACTAGGCTTGAGGCCATATTGTTAAAAGAGCAACAAAAAAGTTATTTTAGCAGCCCACAACTCATAGGTAATTAACTACTACTCACCGATGATGTTTGTTGCGTGTGGAGAGATCAGCAAATGCTGCAGGACAATAAGAACACTTGTAAGGACGATTTCCAGTATGTGTATTCATATGGCGTGTCAATTGTTGCGTTTGAGCGAAACGATGTCCACATATTCTAGACGAAGATTAATAAAAAACGAGCAATTATAAAATATTGCAATATTTAATATATGTACATATGTAGCAACTTGGGCTCTATTCGAATACTTACTCACACTCGTGTGGCCTGATACCTTTATGCAATTTAATGTGCTCGGTGAGACGTCCCTGTGATGGATATATATTACCGCATATATCGCAAATATATGTTGTTGGTTTAATTTTTTTAGGTTTAGGGCCACGTTTTAGACCAACTGGTTTTTTATTCGTGCCGGGTGACGTCTTCATAACCCATTGCTGACCACCAGATGCCGTTTCAATTTTATTCAATATCATTGGCGGTCTACCTTTAGCGGCCTTATTCTCCACAACTTCTGTCTTGACTTGAACAATATCTTCGCTATCGGAATAGGTAAATTCATCATTTACTTCTTCAAGATATTCAGCTTCATCCGAAAGTGCCTCCGCAGAACGCTACAAATTCTTGATTAGCTTTAGTCTTTATAATCTTAAATTCAAAACTTACATCAATATTATCGAATTCCTTAAATTCTTCAATATCATCATCGATTGGCACATAAATATCCAAAACTTCCTCGACATCATCATACTCCTGTTTGATTTGAGGCTCCGGCTCAACTTTAAAATTGATCTCTTCCTCATCAACCTCAATGGGTGCATAATCGTTACTTACTTCAACTACAGCTGATTCGACCACAGCTGGCGCAATAAATCTGCTTAGATGTTTGTGTGAACGTTGGCATGTAACACGAAATTTGTGTGCCACTCGTAAATATTTCAGGCATTTACCACATATTTTATCAGGATAATGGTCGAAACGTTGTATCTGTTAAATATAAACAAACAAAAAATAGTTTAAATAGCAATAGTTTGGTATTGCCACTACTGGGCGCTTCAATGGCACATACTGGTACTCCACCACAATCCAAAATCATTTGCGTCATGTCTTTGTCGTCATCCTTATCGAATATTGTTGTCATTGGTTCTTCAGGCTGCTGCAAGCAAACCCTACACACAATCCATTTTTCAGTTAAGCTGGTCTTCATATTTTGGTTTAATTATATTATTTGGCTGCTGTGTGCGCCGAGCACACAATTAATACTTTGTTTTTAATAAAATTTTACCATACGAGAACGCTGTGACGATGCGCTGCCAGTTTGATTTTTTCACTTTGACAGCTAACGTTCGCAGGTGTCATTTTGTTCGAAGTCCGAAAATTGCTTTTGGTACAGTTTGGTAGCGCGTCAATTTTGTAGGTGTGTGAGTTTGTGAGTAGTGTTAGGTAGTGAGAGTCCGAACGTCGGACTTTTTTTCGGTTTACATTTTTCCACCCAAAAATGAGAAAACGTAAACTAAAATTATAATTATAAAAAGTAAATTGAGAAAACATAAATTGTAGTGATAAATCGTAAATTAGAAATGAGAAAATATAAATTTATGTTGAATGAAAATTTTCCCATTACTAATTTACGATTTTACGTATTCTCATGACAACTTATGTTTTCTCAATATAATTCACTTTTTCTTATTATAATTTATATGTGAAAAAGGTGTAGTGGTGGTTACTTGGCAAAAACAATCAAAAATCGTTTACTCTTTTTTATTGAAAATCGTTTGACGGTCGTTTGTAGGTGTTTGATAGTCGACTAATGCCTGTATTCTGTAATTCTGTCTCATAACAAGTCACTAAATTTGAGATTTTGCATTAGATATAATTTTTCTGACTTGAGATGATTCCGGTATTCTATAAGAGAAAGTCACAAGAAATCTACCACAGTCTCTCTCTCGCTCATTTTAAGGTGTGGTAAATACAAAAATTGCATAAAATTTAAGTGTCCGGATTATGACGCGGGAGTTCGCAGGTTCAAGTGCCTGTCCGCGAACAGTAAAATTTTATTTTTTTATTTAATTTTTTCAAATTTAATTAACTTTTTTTAAACATATAAAAACTTCTAATTCGGAACTTCACTTTTTTTAAATTTTTCAATTTTTTACCCAACATTCTTTAATTAATTTCGTTTGTCACCTGGCTACAAGCAGATCTCAAATTAGTGACTTTTTTTAGACTACAGATGTGAGATACCTTACTGAATACCAAATTGTCTCAAAATTAAATTTGACCACGAAATGTCTCTAATAGTGACTAGATACTCCTTACAGAATTCCACCATAAAATTGTTTAATAGAGTATTCAATTTTTTGAGGAAAATTTACAGACCATGGAATGTGAAAATGAGTATTTTCGAAAGTTTCTAAATAGGTTTCAAGTGATAAATTAACATATAATCGCTGCGGCAGCAAAAACAGATATGTATTAATTTTTTTCAAAATTTTTTTATTTCGTATTTATTTAGCACTATCCATTCCCGATGCAACTAATGCTAGAGTGTGCTTTGATTTTTCATTATCAAGTTCCTCAAACAACGACTGCATGGACAAAAACATATATACCCTGGAAAAAGGCAAAAATCCTTAAAACGGACAAATCGGTCCAGGAAATTAAAAACCTAATGTCGAAAACCATTGAAACATAAAATCTTTAAAAAAAAAATTGGTAAAATATGACCCAGGATAGCGATAAACCAGCGCGGCGACGAGTCCATACGCAAAAACAGAAAAATAATCTGGCCTCGAATTCAATATTCGTGTTATCAGCTCTGCCGAAATTGTTGTAAAGCTCCTTATAATTTTTTTTTTTTTTTTTTTTTTGATATTCGATTCAGTCAGTTATATTTTTTTTAGTATTTTGCAACTTTATCAACAAAATTAGTTTGAGGTTTATTGTTTTATTCTTATTGTAATTATTTATTTCTATATTTTCTATTTTTATTAAAGCAGTTTACTTTTTATCCATTTTGTTTGCCGTAATCGTATTTTATTTTATTTTGTTTAATTTTTTTATCCCTTTTATTTGCTTTTTTATTTTTTTATTTTAATTTTAATGATTTTATTTATTTCATGTTATTCATGTAGGGGTCTATCAGCTATTCCGACGGAGCCTCCCGTTGAGAATAGTTCGTAAATGTCGATATAGATATTTCATCGACTTTATCGAAATCCTTTGCCAAATTTCGATAAAATCGATGAATTATCTATCGACTCTCTCGAATCATCACCAACTTGTAATTTTTTGTCACAATTTTTTAGGTTTGAGTTCGTATCAAGTTTATTCGGTTTTTTTCATTATTTATTTACATTTAGGCAATTCCCAAGAGGTGTCGTATTCGTGTATCGTTGTATGTTTCCAGAGGTTGTCAATTGCGTAATTACTTTATTTTATTAAATTTCACTTTTTTTTTTTTTTTGATTTTTTTATTTTAATTTTATTGAACTTCATTTATTTTATTTGTTCACTTTTATTTAATATATATGGTTTATATTTAAAACACGTCGATTGCTTGTACATTTGAAAACTTTTGTTTTCAGGTGAAACTATTCGAAATTCGATACAACCCTAAAAATCGTTGTTCGACCGTGCTCTAGTGTTGGTTAATGTGTATATCCATTAGAGATGTAACGGAACTAAGATTCTGATTCCGAAAAGTTCGGGTCCGATCCCGAAATTGGGCGTATTTCATGGTATTTATGTGTAGAACACTTTTCCGAGTTGAAATATCTCTTCGACTAAAATAAAATATCGAGTATTTTGTTTTATGCATACCGAGGTCAAAACGAAGCATGGCAAATTGGAGACCTCAAAGTTGAAGCAAGGTTAAAATTTGGCAAACTCTCAAATGTTGCTTGCTTTGCTCGCTTTGACAATCAGATGCTGATGACTTTGCTTTAATTAAAGAATAAAAAGTTGGTGGAAATAATAATTAATTCATTTATTCTCTATTAAATTAAGAAATTAACCAAAACACTCTGAATGCAAAGAAATAAATAACGAAAACAAATGTATAAAAGAGAAGCGTCAAGGCGTTCATTGTAGTATACTTCTGAAGTTGGACGGAAAGTTTTGAGGTAGCAAATGTCAGTCGAGGTTAACAAAGCTTTATGTATTTGACCCTTTAAGTATTCATAAATAGTTCAAGGTTTTTTGATATTACTTAGCCTGTTTAAGAGATATCCAAACCAATTTGGAGGGAGCATGAAACATAGATTCTTCTCTCGAATCAGCCGTTTTACGGAAAAAGGGCACATCTCACTCAGTGCCCTTTTCGCGCGAATTTTACACATCATTTATTAAATTAATTCGATATTTTTCATTCATCGTACCAGACCCCTTTAAATTTATTGCCCATTTGATCATATATTTAAAACACCATTTTTGAAAAACGACCCATCTGAAAACTACTTTCGTTTCGCATTAAAAAACCCATTTTATTTATTTCTTAAAATATTTTTTAAACATCTTACGTTGGTAAGGATGAGACATAACACATAAGATAACGATGCTAAATTCTGTAGACTACATTTTACTGATGAGTGCGTTCATGAGTTCGTCTGTGATGCGATTGTGTAAATTTTTTATCACAATATTTGCAACTAAAACAAAAAAATGATAAAAATTTATTGTATTTGCATTAAATAAAAATAGTATATATTCATACCTATAAGGTTTCTCTCCTGTATGTGACATAACATGAACCTTCAGCACGTTTGAATAGGAAAAGCCTTTGCCACAAGTCTCGCATACGTATGGACGTTCCTGTGTATGAATCCTGGAGTTGATAAGAAAAAACCAAATTGAAAAAAAAAAAAAATTTCAGATAAAGTATATATAATTATTTTGACAATGTGTACATACCGCTGATGCTTAATACATGTAGAGGGGTCCGCAAAGCTGGAGTGACAAAATTTACATACGAAAGGACGATTTCCGGTATGAGAGTTCATATGGCGCGCTAATTGTGGCGTTTGCGCAAATCGTTTGTGACAAATTCTACAGAAAAAAAAAAAAGCAATAAAGATAGAATTTTTTTTATTCAGGCACGACTTGAAATAAATATGTCAATTCTAATTTTTTCATTAGTGAACCGGTGCGAACCGTTTCACCTTTTCATCCATTTTTGCTATATGAGAGTGAGAAAATACGCAAAGTGAGAAATTGTTTAGAATCGACCTGTATAATTTTGCACTAGTGAAGCGGTGCGAATCGTTTCACCCTTTTAATACATTTTTGCTATATGAGAGTGAGAAAATAAACAAAGTGAGAAATTAATTTTTCACTACACCTTTTCAAGTTTACGAGAAAACAAACTTACAACTTACAATTCTCATTCATGCCAATTCTAAACAATTTTTCACTAGTGAACCGGTGCACATTTCTCATTATCAACTTTTGTTTTCTCAATATAAACTTACATTTTCTAATTCAGACCGATTCTAAACATTTTCTCACTTTGCGGATATTCTCACTCTCATATAATTTGTGAGCAAAAATGTATGAAAAGGTGAAACGGTTTGCACCGATTCACTAGTGAAAATTTGTTTAGAATTGGCATGATTATAAGCTTGAAAGGAGTAGTGAACCGGTGCGAACCGTTTCACCTTTTCATACATTTTTGCTTAGAAATATATAAATATATGGGAGTGAGAATATTCCATTTCGGGGGCTGAGTGAAAGGTAAAGACAATTTTATTTTTTTCGAAAACGTCCTTTTTAAGAATTTGTTTGAGCAACGCTCTGTTCCGGAATTTGATTCCAAAACGCCTAGTCTAAATTATACAAAAACTTTATGGATATTAGCACTTACTCGCATTCATGTGGTTTCTCTTTGGTGTGTACTTTTAAATGTAATGTCAATTTAGCTTTTTCTTTGTAACAATTGTTGCAATAACTGCATACATAGGTAGTTGTGTCTTTCTTTGTCCACTCTGACTGAGAATCTTCACTACCCTTGGTTTTATTTCGTTGATTTTTTCTCCTTACAGCTATGGACCTCTTTGTAACTTTGTGTTTAACAATGCCACTACTGCTCTCAAGATCACATCCTTCTTCTGGTGCCACTACTTCTGATTGATTTTCCGTTTCTGGTTGCTCATAATCAAACAATTTGCTATTATTACTTTGAGGCTCTGAACCAAATATTTCCTCGTTGTTTGAATCTTCGCATTGTGTATTTGAATAGTACGTCAGCTCAATGGAATTTCCTGTGGAGTTGTCCTCCAAAAAGTTCATACCACCGTCGTCGTCTTCCAGTTCAATGAACTACAAATAATACGTTAAATAATCCATTAGTGTGGAGCACTAGAAAAAATGCGTTTATTGAGTATAATGAACAAGCAATATGACCCTGGAAAGTAAGCTAGGATTTCATAATATTAGAATTTCGGGCCAGGGCTAAACGGTGGTCAGCATAAGAGACGTTTTCGAAACCTGCCAATATTCGTATAACCCTGTTTAGTTCATCAGGTCCAACGCAATGTTGTTGTTGTGGTTTTGACGATGCTCTATTCTTTGGTTAATATTTCTTAACCTAAATTGTCACCAATCTATTCTAACGAGAGTCCTGCGAAACATGTGCTTTGAACAGATGTTTTGGTACCGTGATGGGACAAGCCGTATGCCGAGGGCTCATTCGTCAAGTCAGAACCTTTTCGTATCAGTCCGTCTGCAGTAGAAGCGGTTTCATCGATTTTAGACAAATGCTTAACCCCCAGCCCGCAGGGAAAATGGGCTCTTGTTATTGTTGTTGCTGTGACTATCGTTTCCTTTGAGATTTCGCTTCCCTGTGCAACAACAGGTAATGGAAAGACGGTATTAGCCGGACGGGAGTGAAAAATAATTTTTCCGACTCTGTACTAATATTGTTGAGAGCCTGCTGGTGTACCTTTATATTACTCGGCGTTCTCTACAAGACAGCTATCAGATTCGCAATAGGCATTTGAAAAATCGGATGCCTCTATCGGCAATGTCTTGTATGGTTGCTATGTGGTCCCGGAGACTCGCGTTACTCTGCCGCCGATAACGGTAATTTTAGCTAACTTCCGGTTATATCAAAAAATTTGGCAACGCCAAATAAGTCACTGGATGCTGGCAGCGCTAAATTTAATTTTTTGTGTAAACATACATACATACTTTGCAATAGCGGACTTCAACTATCTAGGAATTTACCTGAGCGTCATGCGGCAACAAACTTTCCTCTGCCACTTCGTCACATTGATCCTCATCATTATCCATTACTTCAAATACATAACCAATTCCTGTTGACTTTTCAACATCACCTTCTGGTTCGTCCAGCATTTCTAGCGATTTCTCAGACTCGTTATTTAGAAATTCTGTTGTTAACTGTTCACTACATGGCTCAGAAGTTTCATCATTTTTCGTCACTGTTGTGCCTTTTACATTGCACTTGTCCATCAACTCCTGCCATTGCTTTGCGGATGTTTGGCAAAGTTTACGAAATTTCTTTGCTGCTTTGAGTAGTAACAAGCATCCTTGGCATATTCGATTCGGGCATGACTTGGTATCAGTGAGCTAAATTGCAAAATGGTTAATTAGTTTAAAATGTATTTTATTATCTATAGGTAATTATTACTTACTGTGATCAAACCATAGTCGGCAATTTCTGCAGGCAATTGTGATGCACTGCCCTCATCTCCAAATATAGGCAACATTGCGCCTTCGGATGTTTTTAAACATATTCGACATATAATCCATTTATTAGTTATGGTTTGCATAGCAATTTTGTAAATGAATCCTTTTGCAGACGTTAATAATTTGTACACTTTTTATGCTTTTGGCAAGTAGTTGAATAGAATAGTTGGCAATGAGCTGTAGCTAGCGATGCGCAATTCATTAATCGAAGTTCGAAAAAATCGATTGTTTCGAAAACAACGACTGTTGCCATTAATTCTTCTTGCTTGCAAAGGCATCGTGGCTGGGGAGTCCCGATCCGGAATCCCGGGTGTGCTGAGTTATTTTTGCCTCCGAAATCGCGAGTTTATATTTATTTATACATTAAACGAACTAATCTTGTGTATAAATATATATTCGGTACTATGTTGTTGTTGTTGTCGTTGTCGTTTTAACGAGGTGTAGCCCTGCCCAAATGTCAAAGAGAGTAACCCCGCGTGTATTGCTCTTGGCCGTGTCGATATAAAAAATCGGCCCGGGCTGCTGTATTACAAATATGGCGATTTCAAGCAGGGATGCCACTTAGGGTTGCCACCACAAGGCAATTTATTTATTTTTTTATATATCTCGGGAACGGCTTGACCGATTTGGATAAAATTTGGCATAAAGACAACTTGATTTATTCTAAGATTATATACATGGGTATTGCCACTTAGCGCGGTTTACAGGGTTGCCACCTATCCCAGTTTTTTTTGTAATATAAAGCTAAATATACCAATATGGGTATCAAATGAAAGGTGTTTTCTGCCGTACTCCAAATAAAAAAATTTCAAGCAGTGTTGCCACTTAGGGTTGCCACCTAACCGCAATTTATTTATTTTTTCGTATGTCTCGGTACGGCTTGAGCGGTTTGGGTAAAACTTGGCACATAGACAACTTGATTTATTCTAAGATTATTTACATGGGTGCTGCCACTTAGGGCGGTTTACAGTGTTGCCACCTATCCCAATCCTTTTTAAATATGAAACTACATATACGTATTATTAAAAAACCTGACAACCTCAAGCAGGGTTGCCACCTAACCGCAATTTTTTTTTTTTTTTTCGTATATCTCGGGAGCTGCTTTACCGATTTGTATAAAACTCGGCATATAGACAATTTGATTCGTTATAACATAATGTAGACTACCATAGGTGTTGCCACTTTTTTTTTATTAATATGGGCAATTGTATACTTTAGGTGTCACCTAGAAAAACACTTCGGAAAATGTCGGAAAAGGTACCAAAAGACAAGTCTCCGTGCCTGGGGGGAAATTCTCGTTCTATGAAATGATAACGTGAAAAAAAATTGTATGAATTTGAAGTTTCTTTTCATAAATTTTGTATGAAAATCCTTCCCATTTATCACTTCATAGAACATGAATTTGCCCCCAGGAATGTTAATCCGAAATCGAAAATTATTTTTTTTTGCTTTGTGAAAAGTTATGGTCAGAAAATGACCCTTCTAAAACGTCATATTCCCTATAAAAAAAAAAAGATCCGTCAAAATCAAAATTTTGTACAAATCGGAAATAATTTCTTGACATACTATGTTTATGCTTGAGAATTTTTGCATAAGACCACTGGGCGAGGCTTATGTCGCGCCGTAGACATTAGCCCGAAAAATCCATGAAAATGTAAACATTTTATTTTGCTAAAACAGGTCATTTGGTTGAATTATTTTTCGGTCTATCAACATCTATGGAACGACATAATCTTCGCGCAGTTATTTTGACACAAAACTTCCCATGGGGTCCCATACAACAATGCCCCTTTCAACATAAAGGGCATTTTTTTATTTTTTTTTTTTCAAATTATAAAGTTAAAAAAACTTTGAAAGTTGAAATATGTCCTTTTGTTTGTTCACTACTCATATATTCAAAGCGATTCAGAAACCGCAACCGATTAAAAACGATTCATTTTTTAAAACAGAAACCGTAACCGCCTAAAACCGATTCATTTAAAGTTTGACTGAAACCGAAGTAAGAAAAAATTCGTTCAGTCTCTATAAAACACAACAGCACTATCGATAGCAGCAATAGGCAATCGACAACCTACAAACACTAGCTGTCAACCATTTTTTTGATAGCTGTCATATTGTTATTTTTTTTTTATTATTCTCCTCATAGATGACCATTTGGCTATTTTTGTTAAAAGTTCAAACAAATTAATATTATACCAGCCAAAAGTTATGCAAAATGATGGATATTAAACTCGAAGTGAATTCATTGTCAATGTGTAGAATTTGCCTGCAAGGGAGTGAAGAAGGTGAAGAGATGACATCTATTTTCGATCAGGATGCGGAGTCTATATGCTTGTACGAAAAGATTGAATGTTGCGGGGGCATAAAGGTAAGGACTTTTCCCTTAAATAACTCAAAAATATTTAACAATTCTCAATTTTACTACAGATCCTCACCGAACCGGAGCTTCCAACGCGTATTTGTAAAAAGTGCAATGCATTTCTTACAATCGCGCATAAATTTCGTACAATATGTAAAAATTCAGATAATTACCTACGCGAATTCGTATGTAAAGATCCACAGTCGGTTGGAGATGAGGAAGATAAAACAGTATATCTGATGGAGTATTGTCCAAAATCGGGTGCTGCAAAAGTACTACAGCCACAAGCTGCTGACCAAGAAATAGATGAAACCCAAAATGTATTCAACTATGAACAAATAGATGAATATTCCGAATTTTGGATGCAGGCGGAGGATAATCAGGGAGATATAATTATCGAGGATCATGATGAGAACACACAACATGCGCAAGACATAGTGCAGCAGCAGCATCAACAAAAATCTACACCAAGTTCAACAAAGAAAACGCTGGGCATGACATCAGATGGCGCAGCTGTAATACATGTAAACAATGAGAAGCCAGTCAGCAAAGAAAAACAAATGCATATATGTGATGTGTGTGGTAACGTGTATCCACGCAAGTATGCACTAGAAGCGCATATGAGACGTCATCGTAACGAGCGGCCGTACGAATGCGAGTAAGTTTAATGCGATACACTCGAAATATGTTAATTTGTGCTAATGTTTTTGTATATTTATTAGAATCTGTAAAGCAGCATTCCATCTAAATTTCCAACTAACGCGTCACATACGTAAACACACTGGTGTACGTCCATATTCGTGTCAATATTGTCAACGTACATTTGCTGATCGATCCACAATGTTGAAGCATGAACGGTAGAAGAGAATTTCGCTCAAGCTATAAACAAGATAATATTAATTCACTTTTATATATTTTTTCTAGCATACATCGCAATGAACGTCCATACAAATGTGGCACCTGTGGCAAAAGTTTCACCTATTCCAGCGTTTTGAAAGTGCATATGTTGACACATACTGGCGAAAAACCTTTTAAGTACGTATTGTAGAGAAAACCATACAAAGTTTGTAGGAACTATGACCCCGAAATTTGAACAATCGCCCGATCCTGGGCCCCTGCGAAACTAGTTTTGTTTAAAAAGCCACGTTTGCGACGAAGATGGCAAATTTCAGAAAATTCAGAAGTGGAACGTGATCAAAAACACTTTTCGAATTATTACATAAAAGAAAAATATTGTGCAAGAATTTTACATAAGGTCTTCTTCCCCGCAACAGCTCGAAACATTTTAGATTTCAAGCTACAACTTCTAAACCTTCTTTCAAAGTTGTAGAATTTCACTCCGATTATGCGTTTGGCTTCATGCGAAATCGTTAAAACGGGCTAATGTTCCAAGTAAACCGGATTCATATCCGTTGGTGTGGTGGTTGTGTTGCCGGTATTCCACACCAAAGCCCTAGGTTCGACTTCCGATGCAGGTAGCATAAAATTGGATTGAAAGAGCTTTCCTAAAAGGGGGCGGCTCTCGGCAATTCTCCGATCGTTTTTTTACTATAAGAAGCTCGATGAATTTCCTCTGCTTAGAAGATACCGTTTGGAGTCGGCGTGAAAATGCTCTAAAATATTCCACTTTCCAATTAGGTATTAGATCGATCTCTTTTCTGATAATTTCTTTAAAAAGTTAAGAGATAAGCAACAGATTCGAAACTATTTCCAGCATGTTTTGACATATTCCACTTCTGAATTTGGTATTAGCTCCCTACTTACTTTGATCATGTTCAGGATTATTTCTGGTTCTTGTTTATAAACGCTTTGGGATCTTTTGCTTCGATGATTTAAGTTTCTTCGATCGATCGGTTCGCGTAAAAAATGGCTTTTCGGTTAAGTCCCGTATCAGCGTCGCCTTTAAGTAGGACGCGCGAATGAAGTTAATGAGAGCTTTCAAGAGTGTTAAGGACAGGCTTTCTACGACTTTATGCATACATAGGCCCGGTGTTTCAATGCGAGTTTTAACCTAGTTTAAACGTCCACTTTGTCTAAGTTAAAACGCTAGTCAACTTTGTCTGTGGCTTAAACTTTCACTAAAAACCGGGCCATAGTCACATAATTATTTTAAAAAAAAACCTTAGCTACATACAATATTACTTCTGATCTTATCCTATTCACAGTTGTGGCATTTGTGGCAAACGTTTTGCACGAGCACATCATCTTCGAGCGCATCTGGAAACGCAACTTCATCAAAATGATCCCCGCTCCAAAGCGTTGCTAAAACAAATTAAACGAGACGAGGATTTGGGTAATAGCACCGAAGAACAAGTGACCATTGAGTAAAAGGGAATATTCATGAAAATAAAGCTGGTTATACATTTCTAGACTGTTTGTGCAAATAATTGCAATTATAAACCTTTCTCATTCACTATAAATGGATAATAGAGTATTTCACTTCATTTTTTGTATAAATACACATATTATGTTCTTTTAAAACTAGAATAAGTAATACATATATAAATTTATATTTTCAAAACCAGCTGGGAACTTGAGAAAGCTTTTTCTAATTCTTCTCAAATTTTGTTACGCAAGTATTCATTTAGACATTTTTAAGATTCTTCATTTTCATTACGGTCTTTTGAGCGTATGTAGTTGTCTCTATATAGTTATTCTAGACAAACATCTTTTATACTTCGCTTTAATAAACTAACAGCAATAAAACAAATTTTGTACTTTAATTACACTAGATGCATATGCCAAAAGCTTGCGATAGAATATGGAGATTAAGTAGGGTACCAAGAGAGTTGTTGGATGCTGGTACTACACCCCTTGTTCGACAAAAACACAACTGTATATAAGAAAAGCACAAATATATTTTAGAAAAGGTCAGCTATATTTCAGAAAAACACAATTGTAGTTTCAGAAAAGTTCAAGTTAAATTCAGCAATGTATTTCAAACATTTCTCAGCAGTAACGGCAAATGGCATACAATTACAAAAGCATTAATGTATGAAATTGAATTCAGAAAAGGGCAATGTATTTCAATGTACTGTACCTGCACTTTGGCACAGTTTCTAACCCTTATAGAAATATTAAAAAAAAAAATTTATTATGTTACAAAATATTATTGACCCTTTCCAAATTACATTTGGTCTTCTCTTTTTTAATAATTCTTTATATTTTTAATACGTTTAATTTTTCTTGAAACCCTTTGAAGATTTTCTAATCTACATTTGCCCTTTTCTGAAACATACAACAAATATTACATTTTCTCAAATATTACATTTAAAATCAATGTTGTTCTTTAAAAATATCCTTTTCGTATGTACTCCGCTCTATATTTGTCTTATTTCATAATTGGATTTGCACAGCAAAAAAGAACACGTTTATGACGCCGCGTAGCAATTAGCGTCAACTTTGACCCCCGATGATTTACACATTTATTTGCCCAGCATACGTATTTTATCTTTGATTAAATTTCGCAATTCCGTAACCATAAGCTCATGTGATTCTTTGAATATTGATGCTACATCGCCGATAAGTGTTGCCTCGACTTCGGGCTTGAGCGACATGTCTGCCATAAATGAGTTGAGTTCACGCGGTAACGTTGGCGTTTTCCAGTTAGCTATGTTGGGAATGAAAAAGAAAAGATGATTGTGTCGTTATAAAAAATCCAAATAAATTTATTATGAAAAAAAATGTGCTTAAAATAATACTTACTTATCGACTTTTCCATATTTTGAAATTGTTTCTTCAAATGGCGTATTAGCTCAACGATTAATTGGCAGCGTTCCTTTTCACTTATATTATTATCCGGACCACTCTTCTTACGCGGTTTTATTTTGCCTGGTTCTTGCAATTTTTCATATATCACTGATAATACAAATGCGTATAATGATAATATCTGGAAATATAAAGAAAAAAATACAATTAGAGGAAAAGCTGTATTTTTTAGCTATTTTTCTGTACACCTACCTCTAAACATGCCGCCACCTTACTTTGCCATTCACGTCGCCGCCATAAACCATCCGCAGCAGCATCACTTTCCGCTATAACTTGCGCACAATATTGTACAACTTTCGTCGCTATATCGCTAACAATTTTACATTGTATTGGCAAATGACCAGCACCACTGTATAATTCCAATATAAGTTGCGCCAACGCACTAAAGAATTCCTCATATGGTACTTCCAAAAATAGATGCAGTCTAGTTGGCAATAGATTGACTAGAAAACGATTTGATAATGGTTTGTAATTCATTTGACGTAAACGTAGATAAAGACCATCCCATGAGTCGCGTAATAACTCTATAGTTTCGGTATCTTTTATATTTTCTACATCATTGGTGGCAGCACTGTGATTGCTATTGCTATTACTGTTTGTAGTGTTACTGGTTTTTTGTTGTTGATTCGCCTTTTTGCTGTTTGTATCGTTAGCGGATTTATCTTTGTCCACGATAACAACATCTGAGATTTGCGGTTTCGGATAGAAAATATCAACAAATGATGCTACTAAACGTAAAAGCAATTGACGTATTTGTAAAACTTCAACTTCTTGATCGAACGACTCTTTACGTTCGCTTTCGACATCAATTAAATGCACCGGATCCCAACGTATCAATGCGCTCAAATCGCGATTATCAGACAATTCATGCCATGATATGCGATCATTTGCTGGTTCAATACTCATCGCAGTGTAAGCAGCTAAATTATGTCTTACATTACCGTACAACATAACCAAATCACTTAATTGCGCTTCGACTGAAGTGCTTACATAATGTATGCTGTTTGTAAGACGCTCTTTGAAATTCATAAACTCTTCCAATTTAGAGAATGTACAAAAACGATATGTTAATGCTATATATTCTAGACGTTCCTTATAGCTGTTGGTGAAAAATTTTAATGTTGCATCGAAAACTGTACGCGCCATTGAAAAACGTCCGCTCAATGGTAATAGACTACAATGTATATAGCTCATTGAGTCCAATTGTATTTGTTTTATATCCAAATAGTCATACATTTCTTGTGCGCCCAACATGCAACCGAACATATGATAAATTTTTAAGCTAAGCAATTTTACATGAAAATTGCTGGTGCTATTACGCAATGTATACTGTAGCAGGCATAATGCTTCGAAAATGCGATCTGACTTTTGTTCTCTTAAACTGACATCGTACATAACATTTGCAGCTAATAGCGAATAGGGATCAGATGGGCCCATATCGGTTGGTAATAAATTTTTACCAAAATTACTCAAACCATGTTCATAGTGCAGTTTGAGTGCTGTATATAATGCGAGCATGTGTTCCGTTTCCAAATCTAAGTGTGTGCCACATATGCGTGATATTTGTAAAGCACAAATATGTTTTTGCATTTGTTCTTTCTGAAATGTTTGCGAAAAAAGAAATTGTTATTCAAATTCGGTTCAGTAGAATTTCAAATTATAAAGCTTACATTTTGTGGTAACGTAGTTGAACTAATTCCACTTTGTAGCAATAATTTGCTAGCTACCTGTTGACGTTGCTCCATGCTTATCGAAGGCAGAAAGAGCGCGATGTCATGTGTACAACAGGGTTTATCACCAAACATGCGAAAATATTCAATAATCAACTCAGTGAAATCACCAAGTAATGCCACTGCAGCCATACCTTGCGCACGCATACGTTTATGTAGTTCTAAGCGTGCTAAATATGGGCCACGTACTTTACGATAAGCGGACTCGGTCATCTGCAATATGAGAAATACATACATACATACATATGTAGTTTGTTTGTTTAAGCTTTGATTTATGTATTTACGCACCTGACACAGAAAATCATGGCAATCATCCAAAACGCTTAATGTACTCGTCTCTTCCTTTCCGTTATCGGCATTTTCAGTAATTGCGGACTGTGGCGGATTTGCTTTAAGTAATTCAAAACAGCTAGTCAAATGATCCTGATGGTAATCCCAACGGTCAGGGCTTGGTGACAAAAAGAATTATATTAAAGGTTAGTGATTTGTTGTTTGGTTTTTATAAAAATACAAGAAATGGTAGTATACTACATAGGTAATAGTGTAGAAGTAAGAGGAAGTCTTAAGTAACCGAACATCTGTGAACTTGACCAGCAAAGTTGTTAGTAAAAACTTTGAGTTCCTCTTGAGCTCATCTGCGTTACATGGCCTTACCACTTTAGCATGGCCGATTTAGATATAACGGTTATATGAGGCTACTACTATTCACAGGGGTAATCAAGTGGAATTCTATGGCTAATCTTCGGATATGATGCATCCCACCTATCACAACTCTTTCTTACGGAAGGAGGGGTGCCATGAAGGTGTTCCTGGTCATAAATCGCTACCACGTCAGTCGGAAAGTACCGCAAAGAAGTATCGGAGTACCGAATTCATACCCGGCCATGGGCTGGTAATTCGACAACACTCGCTCAAAACCTTCGGGGAGTGTTTTTGTCGTTAAAAAGAACAGCAAATAATAACACAGTACAACAGCCAAAAAATCTCAAAGGGCTTCTCATCGGTCTCTAAAGCTTTCGGGTGTGCTGAAACCGAATCTGAAGTCGAAATTTTCGGGTCACCCCAGGGTTTTCCCTCCAGAGGGTAGTTTGCTCAGATTTCGGTGGCAGTAAATTTTTTTTATCTCTAAATATAATAAAATTGTAACAGGTCTATGTCTGTACATGGCAGATATCAACAAAAAATTGATTGGGGGAAGCATTATTAAGCGAGTGGGATCCAAATCAACCATCTCTACATATAATAAAATTGTAACAGGTCGAGTAGGATCGAAATCAATTAAAAATTTATGTGTGTCTGTCTATCCGTATGTTTGTGGCCACATCACTCTGAAAGAAATGAATGGAATTGAATGAAACTTTTTTCGTTGGATTGCTCGACGCTCAACTTAAAATTTAAGATATTATTTTTTGCGATATCTCAACCGGTTTTGGGGTTATTGCCCAATATGTGGACCAGGGGTGACCAAAAATGTCTTAGTACAATATGGGTGTCAAACGAAAGGTATCAATGAGTGCTATAATATGCGATGTGATTCATTGAAATATCTGAAATGGTTTGGGAGATATCTTGAAATTTCGATAGCTCGACCGGTTTCGGAGGTAGCGACGTACATATATTTCCACAATATTTCCCGTAAGTGCTGAACTGCAGCCTTTTTGTTGGATTCTATTCATTGCTAACCCAGCTGCAAAAAAAACAGAAATTATACGCATACAAAGTCGCGGGCACCAGCTAGTTTTTAAAAAAAATTGCTTTTAATATTTTTAAATTTTTTTTTAATAGCTTACTGTACCAAAACTTTTTGCACTATGAAACATCTGCTTACCGCCAAATATAAAAACAGAAATTAAATTATGCTTCCTTGACCCAAATTGTTAAATTATTAAAAAAAAAGCAAAAATGTCAACTATCGATCTCTTTACAAACCATCCTCTGGAGAGAAAACCTAGGGTGGCCCGTAAAATCTGACTTCAGATACGAATTCAGCACACCCAAAAGCTTCAGAAACCGTCGAGAAAGCCGGTGAGATTTTCAAAAAGTTCAATTTTGTTGTACAGTGTAATCTTTCTACGCCGGCACCCTAAAATGAGTCATAAATAAAATCTACAACTACTCAAAATCCGATGAATTTGGGGCGTTTTATGACTCTTTTTAAATAAACTTCCTTTTTGCACTCTTTTTAAAGCAATTTTCGTATTCCTTTGGAAAAATTCCTTCAATTACTTTCTCTAGGGAAAATTTCAAGTACTGGAAATCATCTCTTTTACCAATTGGCATGATATTGTGAAAGTCAAGGCGATTTCATACAGGTGGGTTCGAGCGAATTCAGTTCTACACGCACGCGCACACTCCTTGTAACTGGAAATGTCAGACAAAGCAACAACATAAGCGATTTGGCAGCTCCGATTCGATTTTCAAGATAGAAGAAGAAACCATATGGCGGGAGGACGCTACCTGTATGAATTCACCTCGGTTTAAGTCATTAATTTAGTAGATAATTTTTGGGAGGGAACAAAATCTGTGCGGAATTTTTCTACATTTGGATGGTTTTTGAAAACCTTTTGGACACTTTTTGGAGCTTTTTACGGATGCTTTGATAAACTTTTTTGCTCCATATTAACTGTTTTTGGGCCCTTTTTGGAATCTTTTTGGTTGCTTTTTTTGTCTCCCAAGGCTCCGTGATTCTTCATAAAAAAATGATTTTCTTGAGGTTTACTAAATAACACTCCAAAACTGCTTAAATTACGGACTCTTTTTGAATTATCATTTTGGAACGCTCCGACTTTGATTAGCTGGGAAGTGAAAGTACTTAATCATCTACAAATTCAACTTACTCATCCCTCAGCAAATCCTTAAGCAACTTATTTGTCTCCTGCCACATTTCCAATTGTTTTAACAAGTCGATTTTCATATAAACAGGTGCACCGGGATACAATTTATCACATAGCTCGCTTTTAAGAAATTCCAATGCCTCTTTATATTTTTGTTGCAATTTTAAAATATGCAAATAAAGGAAAACTTCTTGCTCTGATTCCAGTTTATTTTCATTAATCATTTTCTCAACCATACGTTGTGCTAGCGCTAAATAAATTTTTGTTTTCTCTGGATATATTTTTTCTGGACCACGTATACCCTATATAAAAATATAAATAAAACAAATTAAGCGCATACTAAAAATCTATATTTAACTTCATAATTTTGCTTACCTGTAGCACCACACTCATAACGGCCCAGAAGTAATAGGCAGTCTTTGGCTGGGCTTTATATAATTGTAGCGCAACCGATTGTTGTGATTTGAAATCCTCCATACGTACATAGGATATGAAGAGATGCGCCAGTAATTCCTCGTTGCCTGGTGATTGTTTAACCGCATTATTGTATAAATTTACAATTTTATCCACTTGAAATTAAATAAGAATAAAAATTTGAGTATTAAATAAAATAAATAAAAATGTGTATAAATTAAGTACTTGTTCATAAATATGTAAAGGTAATTTGTCGCTGCTAGGTATAGCGCCTTTTAAATAAATATGTATTAATAAATCTGGTATGTTTCAAGTGTCAAAAAATGAACACGTCTGGCTGCTGCTGATATGAGTTGTCGTGTGCCACGGCAAGCGGCGTTTGTGTGGGACTGTGTGCGTTTTGCTTGAATTTTGTCGCTTGGTTGATAGTTTTTAGTGCATGAAAATTTTCGTCTATGAAAAATATGCCTATGGCGGCACCCATGATGCCAAAATTAAAATTTTAATGTGTGCGATGAAAAGCATTTTCTTAATTGCGACATACGCTACCTACGAAAGTATTGGCCTAGTTGGTTTTGCGTAAAAATTTTGTAAAATTTTGAATTGTGTTGTTTTAATCGCTGACGAAATTTATGTAAATAAATGTTGTTGTTTATTTTTCGTAACATCAGGGATCGCATATAAGGAATAGTTTTGGAGGTTTAAACTAAATTAAGGTGCGAGTTCTAAAACAAAAATAGGTATTGTATATCTCATCCCTATCCCTAGAACGGTTTTGGTTTTAATCGGTAAGCGAACTTTTTTGGGACCATTTCGGAAAATTTTCTAGATTTTTTCGAAATTATTTCGAAACTTTATCGGTGGCATTTTGTAACTTTTTCGGGTTTGTTTTTTTTTTAATCATTTTGGGACTTCGGTATCATTTTTCTATAATTTCGGTACTTTTTCGGAACCAGAGAATTGCTTTAGAAATCATTTCTGAACTCAAAACAAAATCTATAAAGTTCCAAGATGATACCGAAGAGTTCCGAAACGATCCAAAAATAATCCCGAAAAAGTTCCGAAAATAATACCGAAATGGTCCGGAAGAAAACTTAGATTGATTTTGAAAAAATCCCGAAATGGTCCCCAAAAATATCCCGGCATATTCCCGAATAAAACCGAAAAGTTCCGCAGACATTTTTTTGGTCGGTATACCTGCAATCGACCTTTTCAAATTTACTACTTAAACCGTGGTCTCACTACTAAGGCCTGATAAACCAGATAAAATAGGCGAGTCATTTCGCCCGAAATCATTCCTCTCGCCAGTAGTGAGGACATTCGAGACATTGTTATGTCCTCATTACCCACCAAACCCCATGTAAGCCGATCACCAGCAAGGACTCCGCAAATGAGTAGCATAACCACTGCTAAACGTCATAAACAGTCAGATACTTTACGTAATAATCAAGAAAATACCTAACGAAAGACGGCATTGGTCGCGCTTGACCAGGATTCCTCCTTCGCCTAAAGGAGTCTCGATGTTGTTGTTGTTGTTGTAAAAACTTAAACATTCCCCGAAGGCTTTTGGTAGTGTTGTCGAATTAACAGTCCTTGGTTGGATATGAACCCGGTAAGCTCCGGTTGTTGTTGTTGTAGCGAGGTGTAGCCCTGCCTAAATGTCAGACAGGGTCATCCCGAGTGTATTGCTCTTGGCCGGGTCGATATAAGAAAAGGGCCCGGGTCGTTTCGGCACGATGGGTACAGCACAAGTACTGGTACCGTTCTCGTAGAACCGGCAATACAAGAAACTAGCCGTGAAGGCTATGTAGGTCATTTAGCGTTACCCAGGGTGCACCAACTGGGAGGCGACCTACTTTAACACCCCTGTGCTCCCTTGCGGTACCGCCCTAATGTGGTGGTAGCGATTTATGACCAGTAAAACCTTCTAGGTCATGTTACCGCAAGACTTCAAAGAGCTAGCTGACAGTACCTGAGAAAGAAACCCTCACATACAAGTTTATCATCGGTACTAAACTCCGCGTGCCAGGGCTAACAGACACGCACTGGAAGAAGTTGCAGGCCTGGAGAACAACGCACTCCGAACTGCCACAGAATGTCTCCTTATGTCATCAGGGGCCTTATCATGTAATTCGATTCTATAGTAAATGCTATTCGAAAGCTGTCAACTCACATACAATTTTTTCAAATTCGAACGAAATTTCTTTCGGATCGAATTACATGATAAGGCACCAGATCATAATTTATCAGAGAGGCAAAAAAATCCTGAATTGCATAACCGCATCATCCTAACAGGCAACTGCTCGATACAGTTTCGCTTTTCCGTATCGCAAGGAAAACCTCGTAAGCACTATGAATACGATACAACATAACAGCGCCGTTTGATTCAAAGGTTCACGACAACAATTCCCACCGATTGCTGCAGAAGAGCGCAATCTCTTAAGTGAGACTACATATTGTTACTCTAACCCAACTCCGATAAACGTTCTGTTGAAACTCTTACATATCTAGACTGAACCACAAAGTGCTTAATGTTTTCCTGCCATGCGACCCATCTCCTCATACCACCAACCAAACTGGGTGTGATGTCTTAGTTTCTTCGAAAATATATAGCAGGCTTGGGCAACGTCGCCCGGCGGGGGAAGTTTTAGACCATTATACTCACCGTCATAATAATATTTTTTATGTTAGATTACAAAGCACAGTTCTCTACTTCTATTGGATCATAAGACCTGAGCCGCAATATGCTGGTATATAGTAAAACAGCAATAATACACAAAACAAACTTACATTGTTCCAACTCCTTGTAGCAAAATGATAACACTTGCAACGTTGGATCATCTATCGGCTTTTCATTGCTTACAGATTTTAACATAATCTGGCTCTCTTCATATCTACCAAGACGTAGTAGAGCCAAAGCCTTCAGAGCTCGTGCACACCACATATTTGGATGCTTCTTAAGAACCTTTTCGGTTTCTTGCAGAGCCTTACGATTGTTGCCAACTTCCAAGCTATCTGCAAATTTGAAAATGAAAATAACATTAATAGGTATAAAAGTTAAGACAAGTCCTATTAAATTTAAGTATATAATCACATATCTACATAGAATTATATCGGAAATATATCTATGTAATTATATATGTTATACACGTGCCATCCATCTATTGACTTACCATAAATCGGCCGCAAGCGCCTCTCAAAGACGGTTACGTCCTGCTGCTGGGACATTTTAGTGCTGAATAATTCCCGTTATTGATAATCAACAAAGTTTTGCGAAACTGTTTTAACTTCTTTATTAATTTTCTCAAAGCTGCACAGTTTTCAATTTGTAATAATGACTTAAATTAAGCCTACTCACTTCACCTTCTGCAATTTTAATTACACAAAGTAAAACTTGACGTAGAATTTGAAAGGAATATTCTTTTATTAACCGTTAGGTGTTTCACTGTGGTTTATGGATGAAAAAATGTGAAATATTTGTTTAAACTTATCACGTTTAATTAATTTTCTATCAAAACTTTGCACATTTGCCGCTTCTCATGCACGTTGATACCTATAAGCGAATGCTAGTTCGATAACTACTGTTGCCTTTTTTTATTGCCGTACACTTGTAAAATTGTTAAGAGGATTGTTTTAAACAATTTTTGTTCTCAATTTTGTTAATTTTTTTAAGTAGATATACAGAATATAACTTTTTAAGCTAATTTTCGCACATCACCCCAAATTTGAGAAGCATACGGCAGAAACTGCAAACAAAGTATAAAAAGATAAATGTCAAAGAGGAAGCTTAAAAAAAGAAAGAAAGAAAAGCTGGTGCTGCCATCGAACTTGAGTTTGTTCATATTTTATAGGCCAGTTTGACACCGTTTACACTGGCAAATTTGCATTTGGCTTCACCTTCCCTGCAAGAATCAGCTACCAGGACAAAAAACTACCGAAAGAAAATGTACTACCCTTATGTTTTATGTTTAAAGAAGTCTTTTTCTGGTAGAATTCGCCTATCTTCTTAAAAAAAAACTAGTTGAAATTGTTATTTACAGCTGTGCATAGTGTAATAGTTATCACACGTCAATTAGCTTTTAAGGTTCTTACTGGGCAATTCTAAGTGAAACATTCGCAGGGTTGCTATTTTGAGGAGCTGTGGATTGTATTGTTCGGCTAATGGGATCAAATTTGGAAAATGAGATTTCCCACATAGCATTTGGAAGATTCATTAAGGTACAAATCACCACACTGGATCTTTTTCGACTCCTTTTTATGACTAAAAACTGTTAGGTCAGTGCCACGATCGAAAAAAGGCTAGCAAATGACTCCTTCTTATGAGCGAAATATGATTTATTGAAAATTCAACAAAAAAAAAAAACAGAACGATCATGCATTGATCATAATGGCGATCGAAATATGATTGTGTCTATTTTGTTTTCTGCCGTCTTTGCTTCTAACGACATAATTTTTCAAACAATTCAAATCTTGAAAAATCGCTCTTCAATAAATATTTTTGAATATCGGTCGCATTTTAAAGTAAATAGAGCGTGGTGACCAATAAAAATACCTCGGAAAATTTTTAGTAGAACAAAATACGAGAAATCAGCAAATTTTTCGCGGACTTAAGTAAGTTTTAACGGGTGCTTGCATACATATGTGTGCATATCTGTCAAACGTTGTCAATTTATCTAACACTCTAAAGGGCCAGTTACATAAAGCTTTATTTTGACTTTACCTCAAACTTTGAATTTGACAGAAAAGTTCCGTATACGTATTTAATCGAAGCATGGCTAATTGGAGACCTCAAAGTTGAAGCAGGGTTAAAATTTGGCAAACTCTCAAATTTTGCTTGCTTTGCTTGCTTTGACAATCAGATGTTGATGACTTTGCTTTAATTAAAGAATAAAAATTTGGAGGAAATAATAATTAATTCATTTTTTCTATATTAAATTAATAAATTAACCAAAACACTCTGAATGCAAAGAAAAAAATAACGAAAACAAATGTATAAAAGAGAAGCGTCAAGGCGTTCATTGTAGCATACCTCTGAAGTTGGACGCAAAGTTTTGAGGTAGCAAATGTCAGGCGAGGTTAACAAAGCTTTATGTATTTCACCCTTAAACCTTTCATGCGGAAAACCAGCTTCGTAGTAACAATCGAATTCTCAAAGATGCTTTGAACCACAGTTTTTTAATTTGAAATATATTTTATTTTTATTGTGGTGTTATATCATACAGACGGTTGTTCTTATATTACACGCTTAACAGAAACATTAAAACGATTTAAATAAAATATGTGCAAGTGCACATTTGCAATAAGCAAATTTGCCGTTTTCTTTTTATATCTAAACCAACTCGAAAAGAGTCAAAACTGAACATAAAATGATTAGAAAAGGACTAAAAATGACTAGAAAAAGAGTCGAAAAAGATTCAAAACTGATCATAAAATGATTAGAAAATGACTCGCAAATGATTGTAGCAAGAGTCGGAAAAGAGTCAAAACTGATCATAAAATGATTAGAAAACGAGTAAAAAACTACTAGAAAACGACACGAAAATGATTGTAGCAACAGTCAAAAAAGACTCGTAGAAGACTCGAAAAAGACTCGAATATGATCAACAATTTCATAAAATGCTGGGTGGGTTTGTATGAAAAAAAAAGCGCCAAAATGTTAATGTACTATTACATGCCTCTAAAGCCGGATTTACACGGGTCGATTTTTGTCGTTCCACTGCTTTCAACCTTCAAATGAGAGACGGGTATCGTGCGTGGTTTTGACCGTGTCACGTGCTCGTGTTCGAAAATTGCGATTTTGTGTCGTGCTCTTGCGTAATCGTGTTGAGTCCGAAATCCGAAAAAAACAGGCACGAAAAAGCACGATCAACTTTTTTCATTTACTAAACTTTTTTCTTTCAAATATATGTAGGCATGAAGAAATAGCCAATATTCCTTGATTTCCAAAGGGTGCTTGGAACAACTGATTGGCGTTAAGGATAATTTACAATGGTCCATTTTCTGGTCGACATTTGTCGTTCCACTGCTTTCTACCTTCATATACAAGGTGTGAATCGAATCGAATTGCTATTTACACGGTGGAACAACAAAAATCGACTAGAAAAATCGACCCATGTAAATCAGCCTTTATGGGTATGACGTTATCGATAAGGAAGATGCCCAAATACAGGAAAATCAAAAATAAGCCATCGAGCCCTTGAAATCCCGACCATGAATACCGGGCCTCCCAAGCAAATTTTTTCGTTCCGAAATCGTGGGATTATATTTACTGGGATTATATTAACTGCTGTCCAAAAATGTCGGGAGGGGTCCCTCCAAAAATTGTTGGATTATGTGTTCCAATTTTTTGATATTGGTCTACTCCAATAGTAATCCTTTGTATACCTCATCGGAATACCTTTAGCTTTTTGAAAGCCGATCATTGCTCCTGCCTCATCGTCGAAAATCGCGACACTATCGCTCTAACAGTATATACTCTAAGAGGTAACCACATGGAGTGCATTGCAAAGTGCTCTGACTGTAGGTACTCCATGAAGTAGCAGAAACAAAGCGAAGGTTGGAGTAGGTGGTCCAGTCCTGCGTCATCACAATGTTAACTGGAGCACAATTTTTATATGAAAAAGGATTACATTTGGAGTACTCTGATGCTCCAATTCGAGTACTCTTTGGATAGGAAATAGAGTACTCTCGATTTTTACAGGGGTATGAAAAGACCCTTTCCGCTGGTGGTTAGCAGGGTATGTGCTATCGTTGGCGACAACCTCCTATATGTAAACGTAGCATAAAATGAAAATGTCATTTCAGTTTGTTTCGTGTCTATTCGTAAATATTTACATCTGATTTGTAAGCTGCCTGACAGCTGATTTGATTAATGTTTTCTAGCCATCGCAAAACGTTTATTTAGGACATCGGTAAAAATAAAACAATGAACGATCCAAATAAAGCAATTAACGTGAATTTATCATCGCTTTTAAGTTTGAAAGCGGAGCTACTACGAAAGAAGGCAGAAGTAAATAAAGCAAAAGCAGCAACGGTGTCAATTAAACAACCAAATGAGTACACCTCCAACGCGAAAAGCTATGCAACGACAACAAATGGTACCTCCTTGGATAGCGCAGATTCCAACAGCAAACGAGACAAAAAGCAACGAGTTAAAGAGTTGGATAAGCTAAATGATGCTACCGTGTACGAGCATGAAGATTCGGAATTGCTGGAAAGGTCAAGGCGTGTGCTGGAAGCGAAAAGCAAATTTTATGAACGCATGACGCGCACTGGTGGACAGCTCAACTCGGACGATAATTGCTTGGTATTGTTCAATCGCAAGCAACAGGACGAGCGTGTGGAGAGTGAGTTTGAGAAGGATGAAGAAATAAGGAAAAAACATGGTGCCTCGATTGACAGCGATACGGATAGTGAAGCTGAAAGAGACGCTGACAAACGGTATGACGATGATGATGATGACGAAGACTGGGTCGAGTATACTGATTGCTTGGGGCGCACACGAAAATGCCTGCGCGAAGACTTAGAGGTGGTGAAGCGACGCGATGCTGAACTGGCCGCTAGTATGCCGGAGCGCATAGATCAATCTAAAGCCAATTGGATGTTGAAAACGCAGGGAACTGATGATAAAAACGAAGATGATGATAACCCAATTGGACCAATGCCAACCGAAAGTGTGGTGGGCGATGGTGTATCGATAATGTCCAAACACGATGAACAACGCGCCAATTGGGAACGAAAAGAAGTCGAGAATTTGGACAAAATCGATGTGCACTATCAGGATGTATTCTTTGACGAGGCACGGCAACATGGTGTGGGCTATTATGCGTTCTCCACAGACGAGGAGGAACGTAAAAAACAACAAAAAGAGTTGGAAGAGACGCGCAAGCGTACAATGAATGAACAAAAGAGGCGCGAAGAGTTGCGTCAACAACGTGAAAAGATTATAGCAGAACGTGTACTGGCAGCCAAAAATAGACAAAGAGCGCGACTTGGTCTACCACCATTGGCAGAGGTGGAGGAGGAGAATAAAACGAAAGATGCTGACCCATCCGGACAAGAAACAAAAGAGGAGCGTAAAGCGCGCAAACGTGCAGAAAAATTGAAACGTAAACAAGAGCAGGAAGAGCGTGAACGTGAATTGGAACGTCAACATTACGTACGCCCATGGGATGAGGAAAAACTTGGTATAACTACTCATAAAGTGAATGAAGATAGCGATGACAACAAAGTAGAACCAAAGTGGGTCTATAAACCGGAACGTTTGCCGATGTCACAAGAAGAATGGAATGAGCAGAAACGCGCTGAACGCAACAAAGAATTTGCTCCAGTATTTGCAATATCAACTGTAACAGCAGGGCCAGATACAAAAAAACAACCATGCCAGTTGAAGCGCACAAATTTCACAAGTATGCCACCACCACCGCCGCCACCATCAGCAGTTGAACCAATTCCAGTCAATAAACACAATTCCACGGCAACATTGTTGGACACCGCCGATGATGATAGTTTCGCTGCACGTCAAACGTCTAAAAAGCATAGAACATTTCATCGACGCAGCTATGAGTCACACAACGCCGAGCAAGAAGATGGGATATTTGCAGATTCACAACGCTCTTCGGGTGCTGCTATACCACCGCCTATTGATTTGGACTATGTAACACCGCCGGTGGCGAAAAGACCTAGAGGTAGCCACCAGCTTGAACAATCAATTGAAGCAGGATTGCGTTTTCTACGCGACAATTGTGATCAGGGAAATTTAACTACGAAGTCAAGTTGGACTGCAAAGGCTGATTACTAAACAAAACAAATGTTAAATCGAAGGCTGAGTGGAAAATCACCCGATTTCAAAATACTTAAGAAAAGCCT
The DNA here is from genome assembly GCA_964058755.1 of Campiglossa producta. Classification (NCBI taxonomy): domain Eukaryota; kingdom Metazoa; phylum Arthropoda; class Insecta; order Diptera; family Tephritidae; genus Campiglossa; species Campiglossa producta. The sequence goes on from CAXKVI010000001.1 coordinate 165,270,722, forward strand.
TTTTCCAGAATGCCCTCAAAATATTTTTAACTACTCCCTAGTTCTAAACTTAATGCAAAAACTCTGTATCAGCGTTTAAAAATTCATCCCGAAATAGAGCATTCCTGTAGTAAATTCAGAAATAGGGCATTATTAAACAAAGTTATAAGAGTTGAAATTCTTCAAGCAAATTCTGCGATAGAGCGTTTTGAAAAATATTTTTAAATGGGGTGTTCAACAGCTCAGCCTTTAAAATAATCGGTTTTGGCTCGTTAGAAAAACACCGAACTTTGGTCAAGCTAGAAGAGTTATATATTTGGTCTTGCAAAAATTTTTGGTTCGACATCGGGTAATCGTCAGGGGCTCAGTTCGACGGAAATTTAAAGATTTACTATCTGTTGTTGTCTATGTAGTTATATATATATTTTTTTTTAAATATATTATAATAATCTCACATCAACTGTGTTTAATTTTTGAAAATTGGGCGGTGCTAAATATTTTCTTGGCCTACCATCAAACGATTTTGATGAGCAATTTTTGTATGGATGTATATTTTAACATTAGTTTTATTCGGCTTTTTCCTCACTTGGAAGAGAAGATTTAATAGTTGCAACAAATAATATGTTTTTGAAAAAGATATCTCCACGATATTTATAAATAAGAGAAAGAATGACAAATAAATCAGAAGTGGAATACTGGTCCCTGTTATGAGATAAATTCGAACTTCGACTAAAAAACATATAGAAATATGTCGGGGGGAGGTGTGAAAAGACGCCGTTCAATTCCCGTCACATCGAAGATCGTATGCATCTCACAATAGGGGCCCGGGGAGAAAGGAAACCCCCCGAAGTTTATCTCAATTTTACCAATCACATTTATTGAATTTGTATTTTATAAACTTGCAGTCTTCGAAAACGGAATTTTGGTAGTTCGCTTGAATTACCTTTCAAATAGCTAAGATAGGTAAAAATCACTAACTCTTACAGAATTTCGATTCTCATACAATTCATTTTTGTATCGAGTTACAGAATGTAACCCTTGTTATACCCGTCCTACGATTTTTAGACGTGATTTTGAGCCATTCAAAAGGTAACATTTGCTTTAAACATTTTCTCACAATAAATTAGTATGTATTTCGAAATATTTTTAAAGAGCGCCCATTTCCAGAATTTCGTCAAAAAAATACCCATCTCAAAACTTTCCCGTTCTCATTCGGAACCAAAGAAAAAGAATTCTGAAATAAAAAGCGTTTTCAAACGAGTTTTGAGACGTTACTTTTTCGAAAAATATTTTAAAATTGGGTTATCTTCTAGTCAATCGTCGATATTTACCTCAATGTATTGAATTTTTCTCAAAATAAGAAGTTTTCGAACACTTTTTTTAAAGAAACTACAGATTAGAAATTTTTTTATTAAACACGATTATTGTGAAAATTTATTTTCGTCAGAAGTTGTTTATAGAGATATTTACATATATTTTTGTGGCTTTATGCATCCGGGTAACATACAATACATTTTTTACGAAGAAAAAAATCAGATTTATGGAAAATGTAACAGTCTAATGTATTGTGTATTGAGTGGATTGATTTGTAATAAAGATTTACGCCGATCACTTCATCGGCGGCGGCGTAGTAATCTTAGTATACCGGCAGCGACGTAAAAAAGTGGCAAAGTCGGCGGCGGCTGTGACGTTTATCGGCGTGGTGAACTTTTAGAACTACAATTGGTGTCGCCGGCGTGTAGAATAAAGGTGGCGGCGGCGGCGTTAACCTGTAATTTGTAGGAAAGGGGAAAACCTGAAAAAAATGCCAGTGCGAAAAATTTTGACCCCTCGAAACTCACTGTGAAGGTTTATAATAAAATAAGGATTATTCCCCCTAATTTTACGTTTTGACCATATATTTGAAATTCTGGGTATGCAATTTTCGTATGCATAACTTCAGAAACGTCCCGTAAAAAGAAAGGTGGGATAAAAAATTTTTTTTTCAGTACCCGATTTTAGACATATAGTTTCTTCAGAAAAGTGGGTTAAAAATGATCCATAGAATATTTTCCGCAATTTTTGGGGTCGAAATGATTACACATCAGAATAAAAGGAATCTGTAATATATGCGCCTAAAAGTATGCACCACTTGGAATTTTGCTAATGCCGAAATCCGCCGGATACTTGTGTAGTAGAGAGCAATTTTTGTAATCGAATTTGATTGAATTTCAGAGCTTGAACATATTATAATCCGGCCACAGTAAATTTAGTTCTATAAGCCTATTTATCTCATTGCTAGCTTAATCATTGCCCCCTTTGCATACAAATTCGCATAAAATCTAAAAAATTTGGGTTTTCAACATTTAGTATTCGAATATTTTTTGAGTGGTACAAACAAAAACATCGTTCAATTATAAGACATCTCATTAAAGCATTCCTTTATCAACCATATCAATAACGATATCAGACATTTTCTGCCGACATAAATCATTGGGCGGAAAATTTAATATTGGCGCACCCGCCTCCAAATCATCGGGATGTGTATTTAAGTACATATCGGGTGCTTGTTCGGATGAGCAGGTCGATATTGGTATCATATCCATTGCAATGCCAAGCGCAAAACGTCCATAAGTTTTCAAGTCTTCACGAAATCTGCAATGACCAAAAGAAGGCATCTATGAAGTAATCATTATTTGAGATACATTTGTCCAACTTACAACTTTGTCAACTTATCAGCAGTATCGCACGCCTCTGGTATTTTCGTACATAATATTTCTAACCATCGAAAAACTTCGGTTGTGTATAAATTTATAAATTCATCCAAATATTTATCACGCAACATTTTGCTTGTGCAACAAAACAACAAATTCGATATATCTAATGCAATGGAACTATAACGTATTAACTGGAAATCGACTAAGCAAACCTCTACAGCTCTCTTATCCGTTTTATCACCCGCACATTCGTAGCGATAAAGAAAATTATTGACCCAACAATCTCCATGACATACTGCCGAAAGCAGGGATTCTGTGCTGGCGATGTGAATCATTTGTGAGAAGAACGTTGAGGTGCCGGCAAACTTTTTCATTGCAACCAAATATTTTGATTCTTCTGGTAGGACATCAGACACCTGGAAATGCAAATGAATTAAGTCTGCGATCACTTCAAAAATATCATATGAGAAATATCACATCAAATTATCAAATTAAAAATATTTAAGCAACAATAATACTATATAAAATATACAACATCAGAACTTATATATGAACGACGTCACAACAAAAATACCATATAAAATATTTGACATCAAAAACGCAGCAGTTTAATCTATTGAAGAATATTACATACAAGATTGAATTATCACATCAACAGTAAAAGCACGACATCATATCAAGCTAACAAATCAAATCTATCACATCAAAACTTGATTCAAAAGTATGAATTCGAAACATCAAATTATCGAGTCTAACGCAGGCTAAGTACATAGTAAGAATATCAAAGCAGAAATATCACATCGCAAATACACTTATGCAATGACATCGCATGATCAAGGAGCTAGTAACAAATCGAATCAATGAAATCTAAAAAATCATATAGAGGTACAGTACACATCGCCAATATGAAATCCTCAATATCACATACTATTGAAATATATCACATCGGATATATGAAATTTATCACATCACTGATATCACATCGCACATATGAAATTTATCACTTCATTGACGTCACATCGCAAATTATCACAATTATACCAAGTAAGGAAAGCTGTCTTCGGCTGTGCCGAAGGCTATATACCTTTCATGAATAAGCGTCACGATTTTCACTGTTCGATTCCCAGTACAGCCTGTGTGAATTTAACTTTAGCTCATACCGAAATTATCGGAACTATCGATTATATGTGTTTTATTGGTCCAATCTCATTGATTTTTAACACCGACATTCCACATTGTTACAGAGCAATAGTTACGAAATTACACGATCCTGCCTGTATAATTACAGAAGTTATAGCTCAAAATCCGTTTATCGGAACAATCGATTGTATGGGGGCTATGTGAAATATTTACCCCATCTCAATGATTTTCAACATCGATATTTCACATGTAAAAATAGAAATACTTACAAAACTTTACGTTCTTACCTCTATAATTACAGAAGTTATAGCCCGAAATCCGTTTATCGGAACAATCGATTGTATGGAAGCTATGAGTAGTTTTGGTCCGATCTTGCTGGTTCCAACAAATGATTATTCTCATATAAAATAACGCCTCCCTACCAAATTTCATCGAGATATCTCTAAAATTGAGGGACTAGTTTGCGTACAAACAGACGGACGGACATGGCTAAATCGAATCAACTCATCGTCCTGATCATAACGGTATACTTATTAGTGGGTCTATGTCTTCTTCTTCTCATACTTACAAACATCGGACCAAAGTTATAATACCATTTCATGTTCATGAAAGGTATAAAAACAACATGCTATTCACAACATCACATCAGTGCAAGATATATCCCATCGCAAATATAAAATTAATTACATCACATAAGACGATCAAATCAAACCAGCCAATAATATCGTATCAAAACTTAATATCAAGAATATCATATCACAAGTAAGAAATCAAAAAAACATCACATCAATCACATCACAAATATCATATGGCAAATTTGAAATAAATCACATCACAATATCAAATCAAGGGGATCTTGTGGACAATATCACATCATTATATATGTAAATATGAATTTTATTACATCACTGATATGATATGAAATTTATCACACTGCAGATATCACATCACAAATATGAAATTTATTATATCGCAAATATTAAGTCAAAATAAAAATATCATAATATTACAAAAACAATAAAATAAAAATATCACAACAAAATTATCATTCCAAAAATATCGTATATAAAAAGGACATATCACAAATATGCAATTCATAACATCACATCAGTGCAAGATATATCCCAACACAAATATGAAGTTAATCACATCACATAAGATGATCAAATCACATCAAAACTTTATATCAGGAATATCACATCACAAGTATGAAATAGAAAACTTCGACTGAATCACATCAGAAATTCACATGGCATATTTGAAATAAATCACATCACAATATCGAATCAAGGGAATCTTGTGAAAAATATCACATCAAAGAAACCCTCCCTGCGGGTAAGGGGTTAAGAATATGCCCGCGGTAGGCATACAGTCGTGAGAGGCGACTAATATGCATATAGGTAATGACGTGCCAATTCGATGGTTGATCTAAGGATATGATGCCTCTCACCTCTCATTACTAATCTTGTCCTTCCTCGTGGATAGAGGGATGACATGACCTAGAAGGATGCACTGGTCATACCAAATCGCTACCACGACAGTCGGGGCAGTATCGCAGCATACCGGGTTCATATCCGGCCAAGGACTGTCAATTTCGGCATTACTCCCAAAAACCTTCGGGGAGTGTTTTTGCTGTTAATAACAAAAACAACAACAACAACAAAGAACAAATATCACATAACGAGATGAAATTACGACGAGGAAACTAATATCAAAAGATATATAAATGTCAGATATAATAAAAATATCACATCATAACTTGGAAGAGAAAATTAAAAAAATATCACATAAAAACAAAGCAAGTTAAAAATGAGACAAACTGAAGAAATAAACATATTTGGGGCCGTTTTCCCATCTAAGCTTAAATTAAATTAAAGTAAATGGGTAGATGAGCAAACGGCCATTAGTTTCACATAAAACAATTTCTAAATATCATGTCAAAGATGTGATATTAAAAACATCATACACACATACATACTCACCATTTTAATAGCATCCTTTGTCAATTTTTCATAATAATTTTTATACCAATTCGCATTTGAGGAACAAAAGAGACCTTCCGTAATTAGGCTGCGTAGTTTTTCAAATTGAGTAGGATGTTCAAATTTATAAGCTAAACTTAAGGCATGAAATTGTGCCACCTCTTTCAATACTAAATGCATTTCATCTATTGTCAAACCCTTTTGTCGATCCGGCATTTGAAAACCACGCGCTTTTAGGTCCTCTGAAATTTGAAATATTTTTGATATATTAATGTAAATTGTATACATATATATTTGATTGTGTTGTCTTTTTATGAAACGAACCCATTATCAAAAGATCGTCTCGCGTATAGAAACATTTTGGAGACGCTCGAAAAATTTCATCCGTTTTTGTAGCTTGAAATCTTAATAGTTCCGGTAATATTTTGGTATAAAATAAGACCTCAGTTCTGGAAAGAGATACGGTACTTTTTTTAAGAAACTTATTTCCATATAAAGTTCCTTACTTACCCAAAAAGTTTATCGCTCCTGTATGCTTCCCGTCTTTGCAAATTCTCAGGCAATCGTTTACAAATTAAAATTTTCTCCCAAAATTCTTTTTCGCCATCCGTTGTCGTACTCTTTCGCTGTCCGATGAGATGTGTACGATATAATGTAGCTGTATAGTTGTCACCACGCCCCGATCCCTGTTCCTCCTGCAACAAAATGTAGATATGTATAACATCATAAATTTATTAAAATAATTAAGCAACAAAGTAATGGATTAAAACAACAAAAAAAATATGATAATACATTTATGTATATACATTAGGGTGTTACATTTTTAGGTACAATAAAAAAAGATCTTTCAAAATAATAATAATACAAAAAAAAAGTTTCAAAGAAAAAAATCGCGTGTAGCCAGTACACGTGAAAGAAGTTAACTTCTTAAGTTCAGAAATAACGAAATATGAATAAGATGTATTCGAGAATGGTTTAGATTCACAATATCTTACTTCCGGGAAGTGGGCCAGGGAAACGAACCATTCGAAAATATCTTATATATGGTGCGTTTTCCTTAAAATTTGTTACATGGGTAGAATTAGGCCTAAATTAACAGGGGCCAATACGAAAATAAAAATAAAAGAGGGCAGTGAAGAGCAAAAGGGAGGGAGATGGGAAATGGAGTTGGATAGGAAGACTAGTTGGCAAGCCTGCTTGAAATTTAAATATTTGGAACACGGTCGCATACATATATTGCTCAATATTAAAAAAAAAAAATTGAGATAGGTGGCAACCATGTGAACAGCCTCAAATGGAAACATCCACGCATATAATCTTAGAATGAATCGTAATATCTACAATGCGAAACTTTATCCAAATCGGTCGAGCGGTTCCCGAGATATAGAGTAAAATAAATAAAATGCGGTTAGGTGGCAACCCTGCTTGAGATTTCCATATTTGGAATACGGTCGAAAATACCTTTCATTTGATACCTATATTGGCATATCTTGCTCAATATTTAAAAAAATTGAGATAGGTGGCAACACCGTGAACCGCCCCAAGTGGCAACACTCACGCACATAATCTTAGAATGAATCATACTATCTATAATTCCAAACTTTATCCAAATTGGTCGAACGGTTCTCGAGAAATAGAGAAAAATATATAAAATACGGTTAGGTGGCAAACCTAGGTGGCAACCCTGATTGAGATTTACATATTTGATACCAATATTGGCATATCTTGCTCAATATTTAAAAAAAAACTTGAGATAAGTGGCAACCCTGTGAACTGCCCCAAGTGGCAACACCCACGCATATAATCTTAGGGCCGCTTGCATAAAAGCTGATAACGACTAACCGGAGTTTAATTGACGTATTTTGTATGGTTAGCTGTCAAGTTAATCACCGATTAGGCTTAATCGGCTTTTATGCAAGTGGCCCTTAGAATGAATCATACTATCTATAATGACAAATTTTATCCAAATCGATTCAGCGGTTCTCGAGATATAAGAAAAACGCCTACGCCTGAAAGTCTGCAACATACGCCTGAAAGTCGGCTACAATTTATATTTCCGTGCCATAACTTCCGTTTCATCGTCATCCATTTTCTCAAATTTTACTCTCAATCAAAACTTCATATCGCCGCCTAAGAAGTTAATGATACATTTACACTGCACCAAATGCGTCGCATTTGGCGAAGTTATTTCGAGAATGTTTGTCCGCAGAATGAATTTCTTTGCCAAATTAGATGAATTTAGCTTAATTTGACCTAATTTGGTGATCAAATTCAATCTGCGGATGAACGGTCTCGAAAAAACTTGGCCAAAAGTGACGCATTTGGTGCACTGTAAACGTAGCTTTACTTCATAAAAATTCTCCCCATAATTAAACACCCTAATGTGTTTATATAACATGTGTTCCTATATTTATAAATCTATATTCATGAATGCATTGAAGTACTACATGAGAAATGTGAGATTTTGTGAGCTCGAGGCCTACTACATGAGTACAATTGATAGTTCACACTGCACTGAATCCATGCACTATGGGGCAGCTGGCGGAAAACTGGTGTTAAAATAAATGAGACGCTTGAACTAAAAAAATATCTAAGATATTAAATTATATTAAGATTTGTGACAAGGAAGGTTAATCGAGAGGATCAACCTATTGATTACACTGTACAACAAAATTGAAGTTTTTTTTGGATATCCCACCGGGTTTCTTAACGGTTACTGAAGCTTTTGGTTGTACTGAATGCAAATCTGAAGTCAGATTTTTCGGGTCACACTAGGTTTTTTTTTCGCTCACATCGATTTTCTTCTTTGTTGTAAAAACATTTTTTTTTTAATAATTTAACAAATTTTTTGGAGTCAAAAACATATTTTAATTTTGGTTTTTATATTTGTCGGCATAAAATTGTTCCATAGTGCAAAAAATTAGGGCCAAGTTAAAAAAAAAATTGTTTTTCTAATAAAGATTTCTGCGCAAACTACCCTCTGGAGAGAAAACCTAGGGTGACCCGAAAAATCTGACTACAGATTAGGATTCAGCGCACCCAAACGCTTTAGAAACCCGATGAGAGTTTCTCTTTCTTCAAAAGAGTTATCACATTTTCAAGGTATAGTGTCAAAACGACCCATGGTGCGATGACTCTTTCAATTTCGACATGGAGCCGCAAAATACCAAAAAAATAAGAAAAAGAAAGAATAATGTCAAAAGCAATTGATCTCAGCTCAGACAATTAAAAATAAACATTCCGCAGCAATTAATCCAAAACGCTGTGTCAATCATAAAGGGTAGTCTCAACGCGTTCATCCAGTGTCTGTGCATTAGAGTGTGCTATTTTCGAGAATTTTTTTCTCCCAAGTAAAATTTATCTTGCCAAACCCAGATGATGATGACAGTTAATCTCCGTTAAATTTCACAAAAAAAAGGGGAAAAATTTCCTCATTATTTGGAGTGCTGAATGGAAGATCACCCTGTTTCAAAATATTTTTCAAAACCGCACTATCTCACAATGTTTGATGAACGCTCTATTTTGATGATGCCATAATTAAAAATTAGCTGGAAACGTCCTATGTCAAAATGAGTTTGAAAAACGCCCTTTCTCAATGAAAATTCAATGCATTTTCAACTGAGATAGACCGTTTGTCAATCAAATTTTGAAATAGACATGGCTTCCTTAATTTGAGGAAAAACTTAAGCAATATTTTACTTAGTTTAAGGAACCGAGGTCTTTGGTGCCAAAATAAGGTAACTTTTTTCTGAGTGTACTAATGCTAGGAAGAATGTTAAAAAGTCCGATATATTAGAAAAATAGTATCGGGAGGATGACTGGTTGGATCAGTGTTCACAGGCCGAGATCTGACTAAGGTATCTACCGACTAAGTGTGGATATCGGTATTTTTGCTTTATACATTTTGGAATCGAATCCTTCTCCCGAAAATTTAAGTAAGGGGTTTAAAGCGATTTGTTGTTGTTGGACTACATACATATATGACCAAACCAAATTTGGTTTCAAATTCAATCTAGACCATTTTTCACGAAAATTGGCAAATGAATAGGGTTTCAATTAAAAATCAGAAATGTTTTAACAATTTTTTAAAGATAAAATAATATTTTGTCCGTTGGCTGGGATTTGAACCAAGACTCCCCGCATCATGCCCGTCTGCTCTACCACTGAGCTACATCGCACACATAAATGTTGTTGGCAAAATTCAATCTTGAATGAGCTTTCAAAAATAAACTTTAGTTTTCAAACCAAAAAGTTTTAGTTTTAAACCGGAAAGTTTTAATTTTCAAACCAAAAAGTTTTAAATTTAAACCGAAAAGTTTTAAATTTAAACCAAAAAGTTTTAATTTTACACAGAAAAGTTTCAATTTTCAAACCAAAAAGTTTTAATTTCAAACCGAAAAGTTCTACCGCTGAGCTATGCCGCACATGAAGTTTTTGTGGGCAAAATTCAATTACATTCAAACAAACCAAAAAAAAATTATACTGCTTTTTCATTTAGATCTTATATCGAAACCAATAGAAATTGTTTCTAATTTCTTCAAACCGCTTAACCTCTACGCCAGGTTATGGTTAAGTGTTGAGCTGGGTAGTGCCGAATTAGGAGTCCTTGAGTCATCCCTAAAACTAGACCCCGCAGTGGTAATAATACATACATAGATAAAAAATTGTACACCCTAATGTACACATATCAGTATTAGAAGACACAATCAAGCATGAATGATTTGTCTGAGAATTATGCGGTATGTGATAAATAGTAATACAACAGCACAATGATGTAATAAAGGAAAAGCGTGCCAAGGAGCACTCCACAAACAACAAAAATATGAAAATGTGTACATTAGGGTGGTCCTTATAATCAAATGTACTATTTTTTCCAGTCTCACCCGCTAGATAGGTTGCATCGCGGACAACTATACCGCAAATAAATGTGTATGCCGCTAGGAGATGTTTTAGGAGTGTCGCATGGGGGTCAAAGTTCAGATTGCTCTATGGAGACTCAAAAAATAAAAGTGATTTTTGTATTTATCTTATGCTCGAAATCGATAGCACTGTCGTCGGAGATATCACATACAAAATTTGGTTCCGATTGGAAACACCTAAGGCGTGTCGCACGGGGGTTAAAGTTTAGGGGATACCCTGCGAAACGCCTTAGGCCTTTTCAAAGGGAAACCAGATTTTTTATGTGATATCTCCGACCACAGTGATATCGATTTCGAAAATTATATAAGAAGAAAAATCACTTTTAATTTTTGAGTCTCCATAGAGCAATCTGAACTTTGATCCACCTGCGACACGCCTCAACTATCTCAATTTGTGTGTGATATCTTCGGCTATATTACTATCGACTTGAGGGTTGAGCCTTCGAAAATCTGTGATAAAATTTTCTCCATACAAATAAGGACAACCCTATCCGTACATACGTAAATATAGATCTGATTTATGTATTAGTTTTTTTTTTACATTACCTCCAATGCATCGATTTGTACTTCCGGCTCGATTTTGCCAAAAATCTCACGAAATGTTTCCAACGTTACTTTCGAGCAAGTATCATCCGAGGACGTATCAGTTACTCCCATAATAAATTTAACAATTCAATGCAATGTATAAATAACGGTATGTGAAAAAAAATTCAGACTTGCAAGAATGTATCCTTTGAAGGCCGTGAAATGTATTTGTTGTTACTGTTTTTTGTTTCTTGTATACCGATGTCACTTTTCTCTTGAGTAAATGTTTTATTAAATTGTACTGTTATTTTTATATTTTTTCAGTTATTTTTTTTTTACTTTCTTTAATACTTTTCACAAGTGTTTTTCTCCGTTACACATTTACTAAATTTCCTTTACGATCCAATCAAAAGAATCAACCGCTTTCGAATGAAGAAGAAATTTTTGCATTACTGCTTTTGGCTTTAATTTTGTGCTTGTGCTTATGTTCTCACTTCTATACACAAGTATTGTACGTGCCCACTCGAATAACAATACACCAATTGACATCTCGATGCTTTGGCATATCGCCGCGATATCGCTCACATCGATTTTCTTCGTTTACTATCTACATTCGCTTTTTTGGAAAGCTTGACAGTTGTGCGGTTCGTAATGCAAGGGATGAATGAATTTGTTTATGTATTTGGCTGTCAGTTTCCGGTGTTTTCGGTCTGCGCTTATCCTTTGACATTTTACAATTTATTGCATACTTACAGGCTGTTTTGGGTAAAATGTAGGATAAGGACAACCCAACAAGCCACGAAGATGTATGTAATTTTTTTAAGATTATTTATAATAACACAGCTTAATAATACATTTACACCGCAAATGTTTGGAAAACCACTAAACTCAGTGCATTTCCCTATACAAAACTCATTTACAATACATTTACACCGCACCAAATTTGGCGAATTCAAATGAGCCAGTTCGACACCGTTTACACTGGCCTGGCAAATTTGCATTTGGCTTCACTTTCCCTATAAGAATCTTCTACCAGGACAAAAAGCTACCGAAAGACAATGCATTACCGTGATGATGTAGAGTAATAATAAAAGAAGAGTCAAGAAGGCTTCTGTCTTTTCCTGGTAGAATCAGCTAATTTTCTTAAAAAAAACTAGTTGAAACTGTTATTTACAGCTGTGCATAGTGCAAAAGTTATCATACGTCAATTACTCATTAAGGTACTTGTTGGGCAATCCTTAATGTGGAACACCCGCATGGTTGCTATTTTGAGGAACTGTGGATTGTATTTTTCGGCAAATGAGGTCAAATGCGCTGGAATTCCTATTTTGAAAAATGAGATTTGTATGAAAAAAAGCGTCAAATTTGGTGCGTTGTAAATGTACTATTAGGTTCACCTTCAGATAGAAAACCTCAAAAGTCCCCATCGATCCCATGTGTACTAAAAAAGTTATTGTTCGAGCATGTTTGTAGAGAATTTTTAGGTCTACAAATTGATTTTAGGCAATTTTCCGAGAAAAGCCCAAAAAACCTAAAATTTTGACCTTTGACTCCGAATAACTTTTTTTTGAACACATAAGGTCGGTGGCGACAAATCTAAGATCTCTACCAAAATTTGGCTATCTTCACTTCTCAATAAATAAATTTAAGGTTACCTCGTCTGCTTTAAATTATGGTAACCCTACCTAGAAATAATTTTAATTAAAAAAAGCATTTTATACCCTTAATGGCATATCTCATTCGATTTTTTCACTTAGGTGGCAACCCTGTAAAAACATAGTATAGCTCATTTGGCAAAAAAATCAGATATATGGCAACCCCATGAAAACATATAAAGTGGCATTTCTGCAAATTTCATCAAATCAAAATTTTCATACAAACCAAATTTCGATTGAAGCGTTTTCATGTAGTTTATATGCCATAAAAAATTAATAATTCATAAAAAATTAAATTTGTTTGATAAAGTTTTTTAAAATGACACTTCCATAAATAATTTCAATTATAAACGGTAAATAAATTTTATTTTTATATATAAATATTTTTTTAATTTTAATTTAAAAAAAAACAACAACAAAAAAATTAGACGTGCGTCGGCCGGGAATCGAACCCGGATCAACTGCTTGGAAGGCAACTATGCTAACCATTACACCACCGACGCAACTGTGGAAGTGACGCGCAATGGCAATGTTAAGCACAAGCATCACCACCGTATTCTAGCAAAGCATGTATTTGTTGTTGCAGCGAAAACTAAGCAAGCAACACAAAAGCAAAATTAAAGTGTGCGCCAAACAAGTGTTCGTTTCGTTGACAGCAAACTTTTGCTAACATGCCTTACGTTTGCTGTTAGAGAACAGTGGGATATTTCAAAAAAAGGAAAATTTTTGTCGAGTTCGTTTCTTAAATCTTTTGTTTAAAAATATAATTGTAGTTGGATGAAGCTAAGAAAATCAAGGCTTTCAAAAATTTGAGTGAGTAAAAAAATATTTGAAAAAATTTTACTCATTATTTATTCCAACAATTTTGAGTGATGAGTAAAATGTTTTTGGTTAGTCAAAAAATTTAAAATAAGAAACAAGCACCTCGAGATCTAGAAAAATTATACCCATGTGTGCTTATAGCTATTTGTGCTATTTTTGAAGATTTTTGCTTTGTTTTGGTAGGAACCTTTGTGGTATCATTTTGGGACTATTTTGGGATTTTTTCGGGATTTCTTGATTTTTTTTTTTGATAATTCCGGAATTGTTTTCGGAAAATAATCGGACATTTCTTGGCGTCGTTTGGGATTTTTTTTTTTTGGAATAGTTTCGAGAGGTTTTAGGTATAACTTTGGGACTTTTTCGAAATCATTTTCAAGAGCTAATGCCGAAAAGGTGTGAAAATTTTCTGAAATGATCTAAAGAACAATCCAGAAACACTAGAGATCAGACGAAAAAATTCAAGAAATAGTCATTAAAAATATTGCGACACTATCTCAAAAAAGTCTAAAAATTACCTAGAAAATGTCCCAAAATAAGCCAAAAATAAGTCACGTAATGATCCTGAAATAAATGGTTTTGTAGTGATCCCAAAATTATCCCACAAAGCCCCCTACATGGACCCGAACAAATTCAAGTAGTCCCGAGAAAAGCCTTATTTTGTCCAACAATGATCCTGATGTAGCCCTATAAAACTTGAATTAAATTACCTAAGTGAATCTCACTTTATCGCGCAATATCCCAATAAAGCGCCAGAAATAATTTTTCCATATCACGAGATGATTATTTTTTGAACAACGAATCCTGCTTTTTATTTGAGTGATTTTGTATTCAAATTGACTTAACCCATGATTCAATTACCAGGTTACAGACAGATTTTGTCAGTTGTGGTCATCTTGGTCCCTGAAAAGTTTTCATTCACATTCTGGGTACCCTTTTAGCCAACTCATGGAAAAATAGTAGTTAAAAAAAGTACTTCTAAGGAAAAATAGTAGCAAAATCAACTTTTTTCTGGTTATGGGAGCTAATCAGCATTTTTTTGAAGATATTGAGACATACATAAAAAAACGTCTTTCGAAGTTAGCCTGCAAAATTTAGTTTTCGAAGTTCAAAATTAGACTCTTTTTTTCCAATGGGCTTTCGAAGTTCGAAATTAGACCCTTGCTTTTCCAATTCGTGTATTTCAATATTAAAAAAGGAAAAATGTGGGCGTGGTCTGCTTGACTTCCTGGTTCGATTGGTATACTTTATTTTTTTACAACGGCATGAAGGTTTTCGAAATCAATTGAAACATTTTTTAAAAATACAGTTTTTAATTTTTTTTCGAAAATCTTACTTTTGACGCCTTTGACAACTTTCAAAACAAAAAGTGTATACCAATCGAGCAAGGAAGTCAAGCAGACCACACCCACATTTTTAATTTTTAATTTTTTAAATGCTAAAAGAATCTAATTTCGAACTTCGAACTTCGAAAGCACATAACTAAACTTTGGGTGTTAACTTCGAAAAACGGGGGTACGCGGTTTTTTTATGTATGTCTCAATCTCTTCAAAAAAGTTGATTAGATCCACCCAGATTTTGCTGTATAGCGTAATAAGTATTTTTTTTAAATATATCATCCTATTTCAAAATTTTTCTCAAAAACCCGCCATCTCATAATTTTTTCAATAAAGCTCCATTTCAAAATTTTGCTTAAGAAAGTCTTATCTGGATAGTATGCTGAAGGGTTTGAAAAATTATGCCGCTGTTATAACCGCCTTCTATCTTCTGCCACTGCTTTCTACTCATTCAGAGTGCCCATTGGCCCCATGCAAGTACTTACTCACCACACTTCAAATCTTATCAACTTCAATAAAACGCATTATTATGATTAAAGTAAATTACTATTTTAATTCGATATTTATAATAATTTATTGTATGCATGTATGTATTTTTTTTTACAGTTACAAAGCATCATAGAAAATGTTAACAGTTTTTGTTCATAGAACGTTAGACATACTCTCGTAAGAAGCAGCGAATTTTTAGCAAACATTTCCTTTTAACGGTGCTCTCTCTCCTTCTCTAAATACATCATTATATTACTTTATAATTGTTAACCTTATTTGATCCCATGGGGCTTATATGTATTTACGAGTATTTCTGTGAATCTTAAAGCTAATTATGTTTTATATCACTGCTGTCGCTCGTTTCAGTGCCACTCCCAGCTGCATTTAACAATTGAGTTGGCACCAAATTTAGTTGCACCATTTCTTGGGCATATGGAAGTGGACGTTGCGGCCATATACGTCGCTGCATCAAGCTTTGTGCGTGTTCCAATTGACGTTGCAACTTAGCTATGGTTGGATAAATATTTTGCTCCACAAATTCAACGATTGTGTACTGGGAATGGTAAGACAAAGTTTTTTTAAAGTACATTTTTTATACCCAGCGTACAACTAGTGCTAGTACAAGTGTATTATAATTTTGTCCGCATAATGATACTACGTAACGGCACAAATAATCGAGATAGATATAGAGTTCCATATATATTTTTTCGATATCGAAAATCAAATAAATTAACATAACTTGAGAACAAATTTAGATATTTGCAAAACGTTTTGTATACAGATTACTTTCTGACCAAGGTAGATTGCTATTAAAAATGGGCGAAATCGGATGACAACAATATTTCGATATCGAAAATTTCGAAAATCACATAAATTGACATAAATTGAGATATTAGCATAAAATTTTGTACACAGGTTACTTTCTGACCAAGGTGGGTTGCTATTGAAAATTGGCGAAATCGGTTGATAACCACGACCCTTCTTTCGATATCGAAAATTTCGAAAATCACATAAATTGACAAAACTTGAGTAAAAATTGAGATATTTACATGAAATTTGATATACATGGTACTTTCTGGCCAAAGTAGATTGCTATTGAAAATGGGCGAAATCGGATGATAACAACGCCCCCTTTTTCGATATCGAATACTTCGAAAATCAAAAAAATTGAGATGTTGGCATACAATTTGGTACACAGGTTGCTTTCTGGCCAAGGTAGGTTTCTATTGAAAATGGACGAAATCGGATGATAACCACGCCGATATCGAAAATTTTGAAAATCACATAAATTGACATAACTTGAGTAAAAATTGAGATATTTGCAAAAAATTTGGTAAAGAGGTTACTTACTAGCCAAGGTAAGTTGCTATTGAAAATGGGATAATAACCATGCCCCCTTTTTCGATATCGAAAATTTCGAAAATCACATAAATTGACATATGTCGTTAGCTGAAATGGCTAAATTGTATACGTGAATCCCCCTGGTCAATCTATTATGATTTTTTGATAAGTTTTTTTTAAGTGGGAGGCACTTTTCTGGAGGCATTTTTGAAAATTTGACTGGTCATAATTTTTAAACTGATTACGTTAGAATCATGAAATTCGGCACAAGGTATACTAGGACGAAGTTGCGACCATGTCCACTTTCGATATAGAAATTTTCGAAAATCACCTAAATTATCATAATTCAGTAACGAAAATGGCTAAAATGATGTAATTTGGTAGGATGAACCCTTAGTAATTCTATTATGATTTTTTGATACATTTTTTAAAGTAGGAGGCATTTCTGAAAACTCGACTAATGGATTACATAAGGGTTAAGACTTCCATATTTACCTCATCAAACGCCTCGTACATGACCTCATGCGCTTCACGCCCCATCACTACTAATTCATTGATATAATTCGGCGTATTGAATGTCAGCTCGTGTGCACGCAATGGCGAAGAGAAATTATGGCGTACATTGTAATCGGACATCCAGGCACTACGATCTTGAACGTGCAATAAGTAGGCCTGCAGCTGATTTAACTTGTCAAAAAGACGTAAAGCGAACTTATAAACCATGCTGCCAGGATAAGTGCACGAAGAGAATAACTGGCTGTGATGTGAGTTCGGATGCAGCTCGATCCAAGGATGCCCAGAGCGTCTAAAGAAAGAAAAACGGTAAAAGTTAGGTCATCGAATTAGGCAAAAAGTAATGAAAGCACTTTAAAAACCTTACCGACTATCTGGATGGAAGGCGCACTCTAATATGCGCAATATATCATTCTCCTTGGGATTCGTTATAAAGTGGCCGCGTGCCACAGTGGACAATGATGTGATTAGGCTGGGTATGCCAACCGGTAACAGCTCGCATAATATCGCAAAGTGATCATAACGCTGCCAGCCAGTTAAAGCCAGTCCACGTATACCTTTGGAAAAACTACATATATAGAGAGAAAAAAAGAAGCTCATGACACTCACATTTCAAACAAGTGAGAAACAAATTAAATTTAAATGAATGGCAAGGTTTCATTCAAACCAATACACGGATCTTTTATTCGAACTCTGGACATCTATTTCGATTCTTGGTGCTCAAATAGCAGAAATATCGGATCTAATCTCACTTTTTTGATACTGATCACTAAACACGTTCTCAGAACCAGGATTATAGAGCATGGACTTGTAGTTTGCAGCTCTTGTTGGGTTAATGAATTTCGGGACTGGACTGCAGTAAGGGGACAGAGCTAAGCTCTACAGGAACCCGAGTTAAAGTTGCTTAAAAGATCTCAAGGTTAAATTTAAACCGATGGACGAACTAATTTTCTTGCTTTGGACACCCATTTCGACTCTTGGTGCTCGAATAGCAGAAATACCCCATCTAACCTCACTTTTTGGATACTTATAACGAAAGACCTTCTAAGGACCAGGATTATAGGACATGGAGTTGGAGTTTGCAGCTGGGTTAATGGATGAAGATGTTGCTGGTGCATAAGGAAAACGAAAATCCGTGAAAATTTTCGGCACTGCAGTAAGAGGCAGAGCTGAGCCCTACAGGAGCTCGAGTTAAAGTTACTTA
The DNA here is from genome assembly GCA_964058755.1 of Campiglossa producta. Classification (NCBI taxonomy): domain Eukaryota; kingdom Metazoa; phylum Arthropoda; class Insecta; order Diptera; family Tephritidae; genus Campiglossa; species Campiglossa producta. The sequence continues at coordinate 165,289,321 of CAXKVI010000001.1, forward strand.
AAAGTCGAATGAAACGGGAATCTGTTCATGTTGTTGCTGTAACATTACTTCGGCCTGCCTAGTCCATACATCCATTAAAGAGAATCATCAGCAATCCCATATAACGGTTGCTCTAGGGTTCAGTACTGTAGGTCTATAGTGAATCTGCTGTTAGAAGAATCTGATTCGTTGAGCAGCTGAAATCCAGATTGATGTTAGATGTTTAAAGTAGTTATTCGACCGAACGCAGCCGAGATGAGCTACAGGAACAACATTCTAGGGAAACTCTATGGAATGATAAGAGGGGCCCCTAGACCATGCCCTTGAGGGTCTCTGAACATGATATGCAATAAATCCAAAATGACATGTGAGGTAGGAGCGGGAGTCTCCATGTCCATATGTATGAGTCCCCCGAACTCATCTAGCGTCCAATTCGGTACCTTCTCTGACATTCAGACAGCTCTCTTGTGAGAAAACGATAATGACGAGTTGGGTTGGACAATAAACTAGCTGGTTTCAGCTCTTGATGGCGAAGAAGCAGATGGGGTCTTCGCAACTCAGGACTTATCTATTAGTGACTAACTCGTAGCAGGCTAATATGTGTTAGAGTTTGAGTTGCTTACCTCAAATCGCCGGCTTACCACCTAGGCGGATTTAACACATGGTCCGTCCGTTGGAGTGGTGGTCTCTCTATTTCTCTGCCTCCACTGACAGGTGCCGTTGAAAATACTTTCTGGGCAGGAGCATCTTCGTTCATTAGCTCTACATGGTCTTTCCAGCGAAGCTGCTTGGTTTTAATTACTAGGAAAACCATTTTTCGGGGGTGTCTCGGAAACTGCAGACTATTAAAGTACGAGCTTCTTGAACTGTTTAGATTAAACAGCTCGAACAAAGCGTGACAAGATTTCCCGGTCTTGACCTCTTAAAAGTTTTCTTATATGTAATACTTTTCATCATTACTTACGTGCTGTAATTCATGAGCTGTGTAATTCATTAGCCCCTGCGGGTTAGGGGTTTAGAATATGCCCGAGGTAGGCATACCGGTCTTAAGAGACGACTAATATGCACATAGGTAATGACGTGCTACTCGATGGTTGATCTACGGATATGATTCCTCTCACCTCTCATTACCCATCTTCTTCTTCCTCACGGATGGAGGGATGACATGACCTAGAAGGTTCCACTGGTCATACCAAATCGCTACCACGACAGTCGGGCAGTACCGCAAGGGAGTACCGCAGCGTACCAGGGTCATACCCGGCCAAGGACTGTCAACTTCGGCATCACTCCCCAAAACCTTCGGGGAGTGTTTTGCTATTAACAACAACAACAACAACAACAACAGCTGTGTTAATTCGAGTTAGAGGGGACTCGCCATACGATCAACCACGAAGGGGCTGGGATTTTCTGGAGGCCTTTCCTCCCACTACTCCAGGGGCCATCCCAAGTTCCTGGGACTTCCAGGACAGGTATGATAAAACGCTCATAAAGCTTGATCTCTGTTCATCGAGAGAGGACTGTACTTCTCAACGGCCTACTCAGTGGGTCTTCCAATTACAGTTAACACAGTAGCCTAAAACTGAAAGTACAACTAAAATGGATACCTACCGTCCACCTTCCTTTGCTATAACCGCCAGCCATCTGATATTGTTCTCCAAGTGTTGTTGAATTGGTGGTATCATCAGACTTTCACCGAAAGCACCTTTAAATGCAGATGCTGCCCAAACGCTTGGAAACACCTTCGAGTACATATCCCACAGTTGTGGTTGTATAAAACGGTATATATCATTGGCATACACCCATACCATCGGTTCAACATAATTACCAATATGCGAATGTTGCATTTCACTTAACATCATACCACGTAGCATATCATCCCAAATGACAACACGCAATTGAGGCCACCGAGATCGTATAAAATTTGAAAGTGTCGTAACATGACTAAGAAAAATTTCATTACGTGCACGTTGACGACATAACTGACATTCACCGATGTGCCCCACCTCATCACAACCGATATGTATATGAGAAAATGTGAGTGGATGTTGATGATCTCTTGGTGTATTCGTTGTGTCTCTAGCGCCATCAGTTGCATTGCCGTTATTTGTGAGCGGATCATTGAGGTTAAGATGAAATTCGATTATTTGAGTTAACATATTTTGTAGGAATGAAATGGATTCCGGTTGACTGGGACATATTGATTGTGGACTTTGGACCATTTCACGCATATGTTCGAAACCGGGTAGTTTTAAAGCGAATTCGATGTGTCCAAAAGTTTGGACGAGTGGCATCGTGGTGAGACCGTGCATTTTGGCAGTTTCTAGGAAATCCTGTAGAATTTAAAAAAGGAGATATAGATGTATATATAGGCAAATATTTTAGTAAAAAATTGGTATCAACATTATATACCCATTAGCAAGGACATAACCCCAATGAGTACTCGCTGGGTGTTGACCATACTAAGGCAAAGAAAAAAATCAGCTTGTTGCATGCGATCGGATTTTGTTTCCTCATGCATCGCTGTTACGCAGACTATTAAGTCATCTGCATAACCCTATAACGTGGAACGGTCGTTTTGAGAATAAGTGCTCTGGGAAACAGAGAACCCATATGTTGAATCCCATTCAGAGATTTGGTATACGAATGGATCTGCAGGATGGTAAAACCGGAGGTGGTAACTATGGACCGAATTACGAAAAATCGGTGCCAATGGCTAACTACCCAACTATCTTTCCAGCGGAAATCCATGCAATAGAAATATGTGGCAGAGAATGCCTCCGAAGAAGGCTATCCTATGTTGTTGTAACGATGTGTAGGCTATCCTATAGGCGAATCTATATTATGTCGGACATTCTGGTCGTCTTACCTGCCTTGCAGTCTTACACTACAACTTCGAAGCTTGTTGATAAGTGCGTCGCAGTCTTTGCTGATCTGGGAGCCAAAACAAAGTTTTGTTAGGTTGGGTCCTAGGGCATAAAGGACATGACGGCAACGAAAAAGCCGACCACCTTGCAAAACTAGGTCCTCTAACAGCATTTTATTGTCAGAAACCCTTCTGTGGGCTCACGTAAGGAAGACCATAAGTAACTGGGAAAACAAACCGTTTAGGCAGCATTGGCCTAGCAGCCTAGGGCAGAGTCAGGCCAAACTCTTTATAGCACCCTCACAAGGAGCATCGGCCAGGGTTATCAATCTGAGAAGGGTGGATCTAAGAACCATCACCTGAGTAAGCTGAATCTTTCAGATAGGACAATCTGTCGGTTTTGCGAACTGGACGATGAAACGCCGGTTCATATACTCTGCGAATGCATTGCGTTAGCAAGAAAGAGAGTTTGCTACCTAGGTGTTGTCACTCTCAATCCGTTCGTGATATGGAATAAAAAATCTGAGAAGGTGCTCAAATTTATAAAGAGTCTCCGCATACAGCAGTAAGCTCACATGGTTTTCATAAGAGCCTGGACATAGTGTAAGTTTTATTTCGATAACTCAATCCGTTCCGGGGATATCAACTAGGTTAGGTTAGGTTCAAGTGGCTGCCGCAGAGTCACAGCTAGGCCAGTTTTGAAAGACCCGTTGTGATACCACAAATACTTGGAAAGTCAGTCCCGGGAAAATCTCCTGAGTAGTTGGGATTCTCCACCTAGCAGAATCCCGGGACTGACACTCCTAAACTGGCACCGTTACTACTCCTCGAACCACTTAGATGACTTTATGAAGGCCATCAAGTCTTTTATGTCCAGTTCCGCGATCTGGCTTAGGCTATCCAGGAAGGGAACTCCCAAAAAGCGCGTTCTCACGCCGCTTAAAGCCAGGCAGTTGCAGATGACAGCAATAAGCTCACATGGTTTTCATGAGAGACTGCTTATAGTGTACGTTTAAATTTCGATATCTCAATCTGTTTCGGAGATATCAGCCAAAACATGAATAAAATTTGTCTGCACTTTTCTTACTTGAATAACTAAATGTTACTCATACGCCGTGTATATGAACTATAAAAAGTGCACTATAACTGCAAAATTTTAAGATATACTGAACTATTTTTGCTTCAAAACATTTTGTTACGCAATGTACAAAAATAGTTTTAAAATTCCAATAACCTTTTCTCGTGAATACGTTTTTTTCAATACCCTTGCAAAGAATCCTGTTGTCCTTATGAAAATTCAAAGGTGGAGATTTCGAACGTAATTTTGTTCCATACATTTTTGGGACACTCTATTGTGTATGTAGGACTAAGTTACCTGCAGTTCCTCCGCTTTGTATGCATTCTTAGCAGCCAACACCTGCAGAGCGCCAGTATATGGAAACATATCTTCATACTCAATTAGCAAGCCAGTGGCACCTAATGTTTTCAGCATCGGCAGTAAGCGTTTGAGAAATGTGAGCTATAACAAAATATACGCATTAGTTAACAATTTAGACATATATGTAGGCCATTCCCCACAAACCTTTGGTGGCGCACCCTTGAGATCCAAATGCACCAAACGCTCGTTAGGTGCACGCGGCCCATCTGGCCCAATACCCGCTATAGCTGGCACACCCAAACGTTGCAATTCATGTTCATATTGCGCTTGCCTTTCGGCTGATGTTAATGCACGGTCATAATCCACATTGCTCTGAAACTCATCCATGCCAGCGTTACGTGCGCGCTGCTGATTCTCAAGTATTTTCAAACGTTCCTCTTCGAACAGATAATTCGCTCCCGTAATAGGCAGTTTTTTGCGACGCGCAACTAACGAGAGCGTTTGTTCGGAGGCTTCGATAAGCGCGATAGTTGGTGGACTTTTTGTTGGTTTAACAAAGCGCACAATACCCGAATTTTTACCACTGTGAGCTGCAGCTGGTACCGGAATGCCACCGGTGGGACCACGTGTACGCAGTAAAGTGTGTTCGATACTCGAGATGGTATTTTGATGTTGTTGTTGTTGTTGGTAACGTAATACACGATTTGCTTGTGAGATTAATTTTTGTAAAATGTAGACATGTTTTTGCGGATTGTCGGTTTGGATGAGATCCTGCGGAAGTGACTTTTGAGTGCTGTGACTCGGTTTATTGAGCTCAAAAATACTTACATTGAATTGCGCATCTTTCGGTATGTCACTATTGTTCGATATAAAGAAGACCCAAGTCCAAAGCGCAAAAAGCACTAAACTGGAGGCGATGAGAAGAGCACTGAGCTTACGACGCCATATAAGTATTAACCAACTAGATTGCATCTAGAAATATAATAAAAAAAAGTGGACAAAAAGATTAGTAAGAATATATTATGAAAATAAACTACTCTTTGGAGATCTGATAAGCAAGGCGAATAAGTGCCCTGCACAAAATATTCCGTTAGTTTAGTATGCGTCCGCGATCAGTCACAAGTGAGGATGCGACTAATGCCAGTTCTGATCACTTTGTAAGGCTATGGAAGGTTCGATTGTACCCATTCATACCCGAACGGATACGAAAGGACTAATCCTAGCTCGTAGCTCCTATAAATGAAATTCGAACGAAGGTGGTCTCTGGTGATCGCAAAGTATAAAAATAGTACTTACAGTTTCTTAGGAAAAAGTGCTTGAAATTATCCAAATAACCAGAATCGCGATATACTTTTGATGCAAAAAATTTGACCCACCCTAATGTATATTCATGCAAACCAAGCTTTAACAGCACACAATAAATGGTCCATTGTTGATCGCATGAATACGTTTATGTGTGTGTGTGTGTGTGTACTTTTGTTTGCAGACTTTTGTATGAGCTCGCATATACGCTTTAGGGAACACTTAGGGCTACTTGTTGGCCTCAAAGTCATTATAGGGCCAGGCTCTCTTCATGGCACATTTAACTAATAATACATACATACATTTATGCTGAGTTTCATGTAGCCACTTTTATATACATAACTGCAATAACAACGTTAAGAAAATAAAATAGTACATACATACATACATATACATTTACGACACTAAAGCTCATCGTAGCGCTTGAGCTTCTTCTTCAGTCTGAGTTTGCAAAAATTTTACCGCGAGCCAAACACTCTTCACTTGACAGCACGTGCAATTGCTACTTATGTACTCTTGAATATATAGCCATGTTTGTGCGGAAGTACAAACAAACAAATTGAAAAAAGAAAAAAACGTTGAGTGCCCAGCATCATGGAGAATGGCGCCAAGTGGCAAATAAATAGATTTATGCACTTTAATAAAAAAAAATTGGATCATTTTGGTAGTTAGTTTGGTTGAGTCAAGGTCGAATTATGCATTCGTTTGCATACTAACTAAACCCGGTATACTTTATTTCGGTCATTTTACTCATACTTCTTTCTTTCCATCTCACATTTTGGGAGATATCTCCAAAACCAGTGAAGATATTAAAATTAATCATATCGCTTTTTGCATTTGTTACCAGTGTTGGGCCATTTCGAAAAAAAAAAGAAATTGTTCATTGATGATTCCAAAATTACCCCAAAATGATTTCAAAATTACCCCAAAATGATTTCAAAATTACCCTAAAATGATTCCAAAATTATCCCCAAGTTACAGTCAATTATTCAATTATTCCAAAATGATCTCAAAATACCCCAAAATTACCCCAATTGATCCCAAAACTACCCTAAAATTATCCCCAAAATTAGCCTAAAATTATCCCAAAATTACCTCAGAATGATCCCAAATTACCCTAAAATTATCCCAAAATTACCCTGAAACTATCCCAAAACGATCCGAAAATGATCCCAAAAATTACCCCAAAATAATTCCAAAATTACCCCAAAATTATCCCAAAATTACCCTAAGATTATACCAAAATCTTCCTAAAATTACCCCAAAGTGATCCCAAAATGACCCTAAAATTATACCAAAAGGATCCTAAAATTACCCCAAAGTGATCGCAAAATTACCCTAAAATTATACCAAACTGATCCCAAAATTACCCGAAAATTATCCCAAAATTACCCCAAAATGATTTCAAAATTATCCCAAAATTACCCTAAAATTATCCTAAAATCATCCCAAAGTTACCCTAAAATTACCCCAAAATGACTCTAAATTATCCCAACATGCTCCCCGAATTACCCTGAAATGATCCCAAAATGACCTAAAAGATCCGTCAGATGACTGAAGGTTTCAGACCGGCGGGAGTTCTTGAAGGAACAACAATGGTTACCTTCTATCCGACGTACAGAGTGTGCTAAAGTTATGGAGAGAACACTTATTTTCATTGCTAGATTGCGATGGAGGTGATGAGCCCGATACCCTAATCCCTGACGATGGGCAAGTCGATCCCGAGAGGAACCTCTTCGAGCCATTGCAAACCAAAAGATGTGTCTGACAAGACTTGATTTCGAGTGTTTACTTTAATTTTTTTGCTCACCGTGAGGCATCCAATTTGTAACTCCCCAAAGGGCAGAAGGATCGCCGTGCCAACTAGTTTTTTTTTTTTCAAAAAATGGCTAGCCTCTTAGGCCCACTTGTACGATTCCGAGTTACATATCTTTTTAACTCAGAGTTAATTTGAAAAGTTGTCAAAAATATATGCGTTTAACCTCTCATTTGACTCTAACTCTGAGTTAAAAAGATAACCTGCCATCGTGGAAGTGGACCTTAGAGCAGCTGTATTAACAACTAAAAAACTGTATTTTCTTTGGTGTACTTTTTGGGAGTATATTTTTGAGCCGCCAGTGGGCGATTCCCTTCTTTTTGGATTCAAATGCCTTTTTTCCGAAAATCAGCAAAAATGTTACAAAAATTTACAAAATTTGAGTTTGGCAAAAAACGGTCCAATTTTAAGGCAATTTAGAAATAGAAATTGCAGAGTACGACATCCAAATTTGGTGGATTTTCGAAAAAAGTCGCTAAAATCCAAAACAAAAAGTACGGAAGAGCCCTGAAAAGATAAAAATTTTGTCAGAAATGGTTTCCTCGTCCAGAACATTTAACTTGTTCACAACTCTCTACCCTTTAAGCTATTTAAAAATGGAAATTGCATGATATGAAATCCAAATTTGGAGGATTTTCGAAAAAATACTTAAAAAACGTAAAACAAAAAAAAAAAAATGGAAGAACCCTGAAAAGATAAAAATTGTGCCAGAAATGGTTTCCTCGTCCAGAACAATTAACTTATTCATAACTCTCCACCCTTTAAGCTATTTAAAAATGGAAATTGCATGATATGAAATCCAAATTTGGAGGATTTTCGAAAAAATACGTAAAAAACAAAAAAAGAAAATAATGAAGCGCCCTCTGGTGAGCCTAAAAAGATAAAAATAGTGCCAGAAATGGATTACTCGACCCCAAAACCCCCATGCAACAGGTGAGTCTCTTTTTGAAAAAGGCTAGATAGAAAAAATCGCTGGCTCGAAATTCATTTTAGTCCTGTAGTTAATATGTTTTCCTGGCAAACACGCTTGAAATGACCCAAATAATAATAAACGCAATGCAGCTCAGTGATTTTTTTGGTGGCCCATACAAATCGACCCGCCTTAACATACATATATTTTTATTAGCTTACTATGTAAATATGAGATAGCGTATCAACATATTAAATGCAAATATTCTCAATATGTTTTATCCCGTTGTACAAACGTATGTATGTAAAGGTTATTTATTTAACTACCACCTCTAAGTGACCTGACTAGCAATAATATGTAACAGTTATGTAAAGTGGTTAGTATTTCTGATGATATTTAAACTTTTGGGTTGAAAGTTGAAATTGTAAAGAAAATGTGGCTACAAACTTTCCTGATTGGTACTGGCATGTTCATATGTAAATGGCTTGTGGTTACAGCATGAGTTGCTAGTGTGGTTACATGGGTTTTGGGCACACTTACCTATATGTATATAACATATTTATATATACATACATACAGATGTAAAAAGTAATCGACATAAAAAACTTGAAATTTTTATGCTTGAAGTGTTTTGAGCTCTTCATGCGCTAGTACCTTTAAACTTAAGCTATTTAGTGTTGGAAGAGTTAACCTTTTTTTGGTAGGTACATATCGCTACATCAGAAGACGATTGTCGTATGTAGCAGAACTTGATTTTTCAGGAGAAGCTTTTTAAGCTTTTTATAAGCTTTTTAAGCTGAATAGTTGTAAGCTTTAGGAATACACTGATAGCGCCATTCGCAAAAGATCGCGAGGCTGTCTATGAATAAGCAAAAATCTTGAAATGCCAAAAATTCACATACAACATTCGTATTCTGAGGTCGCGATATGTTACTTTTTTATTTGTTCTACACAAAAGTTTACTTGCTTTTTCGTTCCTACTCCCTCGCCTATCCCTATACCTTTCCATATCCCTATTCCTGTCCCTGTCCCAATCCCTATCGCTATCCCTATCACAATCCCTATCCCAATCCCAATCCCTATCCCTATCCCTATCCCTATCCCTATCCCTATCCCTATCCCTATCCCTATCCCTATCCCTATCCCTATCCCTATCCCTATCCCTATCCCTATCCCTATCCCTATCCCTATCCCTATCCCTATCCCTATCCCTATCCATATCCCTATCTCTACCCCTATCCCTATCCCTATCACAATCCCAATCCCTATCCCTATCCCTATCCCTATCCCTATCCCTATCCCTATCCCTATCCCTATCCCTACCCCTACCCCTATCCCTATCCCTATCCCTATCCCTATCCCTATCCCTATCCCTATCCCTATCCCTATCCCTATCCCTATCCCTATCCCTATCCCTATCCCTATCCCTATCCCTATCCCTATCCCTATCCCTATCCCTATCCCTGTCCCTGTCCCTATCCCTATCCCTGTCCCTGTCCCTGTCCCTATCCCAATCCCAATCCCTATCCCTATCACTATCCATATCTCTTTCCCTAGGCACCTTGTTAAGGATATCAAAGTTAATAGACTGATACATGGATATTGCACACAAAAAAACCTTCTTGGTCATCTTGCAACAGTCCATCCAACACAATAAAATGCAATATTTGTTAGTAAGTCAGTAAAAATCTCGCCACCTGTCGCACTTAATCCTTATCCCATTTTATTTTATTCTAGTTTTCAGAGCTAAACTAAAACTCCACACTGACCATAACAACAAATTGAAAATAAATAGCGTTAAGACAACAAGCGAAAGAGAAAAAAACAAAAACTTTTGTAAACACTACAAATTTTTGTATAAACATGCACATTAGACCGTTTCAGGAAAAGTTTCGGTTGAAATAATAAGATACAATCAACTTTACAGACACATAAGCTTGCTACTAGAAAACTCAAACAACAGTAAATAACTTCTTGTTTCGTCTTAGACCCAGAGGATATTTACTTCCCAAAATCTCAAGTAAACCAAGTCAAGAGCCAATGTATTAAATGCGACAACCTATTATTTTTGCTGCTTTTGTGTTGAATAAATGGCCTCATACAAGCTAATATACCTAAGGTGTGTTTGATGATCAGGTGTAAAAGTACACTCATTACAAACCTACAAGGATACATCTGAACTAGAGATGTTGCGAAGGTAAAGTTTTCGAAAGCCGAGGGTACGGAAACCTGGTTCAAGATGACGATAGGTCGGAATATTGAGACAACTGACATTTACCGGAAGGGGTGTGGCAATTCTCTATATAGATAGGAATAGGAATAGGGATAGGGTTAGGAATATGGATAGGGATAGGGAAAAGGAATGGGATAGCGATAGGGATAAGGATAAGGATAGGGTTAGGAATATGGATAGGGATAGGGATAGGGATAGGGAAAGTGATAGACCAATAAAGAAAAGACTGGCGAATAGAATTGGAAAGAATAGGCAAACAGGATATAGACAGGTTCAGAAATAGGAAAATAATGGGAAGAGGGATAGAGAGAAACAGAAAAAAACGATATAAAAGAGGAAAAGAGAGGAAAAAGTGGAAAATGGAATAGGAAAGGATAGATGAATAGGAAAACAGTAATTTCTTCAGATGCAACAGTGAGTTTTTGGATTTTCTCTATATCTTGACTCCAGCGCCACCTAGCGAGTTAACTTTTTTTGTAACAGAGCTGTTGCTTTTATATCAAGCATACGTTCAAAATATGAATGAGATCGGACCATATATATGGATTTTGTTAATATAACGACTTCAGCGCCATCTAGCGGGACAAAAACTCAAAATTTGGTAAAAATACGTTAAGTAGGTTTTGAGCCAAGAGCCATAGCCAATATGTATGCATATTTAGTATAGAAAAATATTTGGATATGAGGCGGAAGTGCAAACAATAAAAACTAAACAAATTGGAATGGAAGATTTGTAAACCCATAAATTTGATTAGCGATTGCTTTAACAACAAAAGCAACAAGAATATAAAAACTCAAGCTGCAGACTGCGAATAGCCAAAAACGCTATGTTTGAGCTGGACAAAGTAAAAAAAAAATAAAAGTAAAAAAAAAACATTTGGGGCACTCCTAAGCATCACCAAATAACGAAAGAAAATACAGCAAAATTTATTTGGCAGAAGCAGGAAACGTCATTGGTTCAGGTGACACAAAGTGTGGCAGATGTAAAAAGCTTTTCGATCGACAGCGGCAGGTAAATTCTTAGTGTTTGTTTCATTAAGATTGCATTATCAACATTAGGCTGTCTAAGAAAATAGTTTTATTTATAAGCTCACTTAGGACAATAGGATTAGGACTAGGTGGCAACCATATATATTGAGCATAGCTAGATATTTTTTTTTTGTTCCAAACGGATGTTAAATACCTTTCAATTGGTACTCATATTGTCATATCGGAACGAAATTTCAGAAAGGTGGCAACCCTATAAAACAGAAGCAAGCTGGCAGTACTATGATTTTTTTTTTTTGAAAGGTCGTTTTCTAGATAGTAAGGGATATAATAGAATTAGGTGGCAACCTTTTTAAGAATTATGGATTATGTTTCATTTGCTACCAATACATATATGTAGTCATAGTTCACTTAATTTAAAAAAAATCAAATAGGTGGCAAGGTGGCCTTGTAGAAACATCTTCAGTGGCAACACTTAGGTGTAACCCTACATCACTAATTTTTGGTATCAAAACTGCCCACCCTAGTGGTATACAAACAATAGAAGCACATACGTGCAGGTAAATCCGTAAATCTTTATATGCATAGCTTCCTGTACGTATGTACATATGTAATATGGTTGCATGGATGATGCCTGATGGATGAATAATATATGTAACATGGATGGTTGTCTATGTTGTTTACGTTGTTGTTGAAAATGTGTCATGACAGCGTTGATGGGACTGTTGATGTTTATGTGGATTTTGCCACTGTAAAGTCAACGGCACAGCGGCGGTTGATGTTGATGATGACGACTGTAACGATTATATAGACATAAAGACGATGGATGGCATCATCAATTTGGGTTATGTAGCTTTAGTTTTTGTTTGGTTACTTTCAAGTACGATGATGATGCACTCAAATAGTATACACAAGGATGCATAGATATGTAGAATACATGCACTTTACTGTCTTTATTAAAATAGGTAAACCCAATATAAAATAGTGTGAGCAATTTTAGGAAAAATGGTATAGGGTGGCAGCATTGGGTGATATAAAATTATAGTCCTTCTTGTTTGACATTTGTACATATGTAGATTTGGATGAAATTTGCATGCAGATAGTGTACTGTTTTTTAGGATTTTCTATGTAGGTGTTGCCACTGAGAATGTTTTTCCACGGTTGCCACCTATTTTTCATTTTTATTTTTTTTTTTTTTTTCAATTACTTTAGACATGTCAGCATATGCATTAGAGCGTATCACCAAAAAAAAAGTCGTCCGTACCTCCCCTCATATGAAGTGTTTTTGACAAACATTAAAAAAAAAACAAAAATTTTTGTCTCAAAGAAGGTTTTTCTCAAGAATGTTGATTGCGCTGATGCGTTTCGTTCTGGTACTTACCCACCATATCTTAGTTTCTACCACCCTAATGTAACGACTCAATGTCGGTTAATTTAACACCGTAAAAGATTTACGATTTTTACGGTCTTTAATTTCCGGTTATTGGATCGGTACATTAGGGTGGTAGCAACTGAGATATAGTGGGTAGGTACCACAACGGAGCGTCTGAGATCAATGAGCTTTTTTTAGGAAAAACTCACTCCCTGAGACAAAAAAATTGGTGTACCACACTTTAAAATCCGACAGTAAATGCCGAAGATCTGAAGAAAAATGCATTCGGGCGACATCGTGGGTTGCCAGAAGAAATTTTTTTTTTTAAATGTTTTCAAAAACGCTTCATATGTCGAGAGGTACGGCCGACATAGGGTTGCCACATAATTCGACTAAGTTGATATTTTTGAATATCACTACTTGAACCGACTTCACACATCTCTACAAAATTTAGTAAATAGTTTATCTACTACAACTCGAGCTCTTTACTCAACATCTGCCACGAATAATGTTTTAGGTGCGGAGTTGCCACCTATCTGAATTTGAAGAAATTTTAAGAGATATGTATACCAATATGGGAATCAAAGAAAAGGTAAGTATATATGTGCTTAACAATATATTTAAAGCATTTTTAGTTAGGGTTACCACTAAGGGTTGCCACATGGCCCGATTAATTTTATATTTTTAAATATCCATTAGGAACTATCTCGGCAACAACTTGACACATTTCTATACAATTTTGTATATAGGTTATCTGCTTTAATCTGAGCCCTCTTACTTCAGTGTTGCCACTTGCGATTTTTTCCAAGGTTGCCACCTATCGACTTGACACATTTCTATACAGCTTTGTATCTAAGTTATTTGCCTTAATCTGAGCCCTCTTACTTCAGTGCTGCCGCTTGGGAATTTTTTTAAGGTTGCCACCTATCCGGAATTGAAAAAGCAAAAGAAATTTTGAGTCACATTTCAACAAAAAAATTTTAGGTGATAACCCTCACGTAGGCTTGCCACCTAATCCTGCTATGTTTATTTTTTTATATTCACTATTATCCCGAAAATGACTACAATCTACCCTCTCTTACTTAGTTAAATATTGCCACTTAGGATGTTTTTAGAGTCTTTCACCCAATTAAAATATTTCTAAGTAGGGTTAAAAACTAGGGTTGTCACCTATCTCGACACATTTCTGCTGTATTGGAAGCTCTCGTACTTCAGTGTTGCCACTTGGATTTTTTACAGGGTTGCCATATAACTAAATTTCTTTTAACAATGAAATTAGATAAGCTCAAATGGCTAACAAACAAAATGTAACTCACGTCCATTATTTCTACTTTAAAAGGGTTGCCACCTGGAAAACTCGGAACATAGCTTATAATAAAAAGCTGTACATTTTTTGTTGGTTATGTTTACATATATGCATTCTCACAAAAATAGATACCTTCGCATATGCATCGCCAAACCATGGAGTATGAATAGATTTCTTGGCATTCAACATATCCATGCATGAATAATTACAAAGGCGGTAGATTGTCTATGGCTTTCAGCATTTTTATATGCGGAAAAAACTTGTATATATTGAGTGGTGAAGGCACTTTGTCTTTTTAGTTGCACAAATTACTACAACACCAATAAAAGAGGTTATCTCTCTCCATGCATAAGTGTACTACACAGCAGGTGTATTCACTATACTGCAAGTAAATATGTAAATACACTTGGGTCATACTTGGTCATGTCAAAAGTGTTGTTTCAATTTAAAATTTAGTAGTTTGTATAGAAGGAAATTTTCAATTTTAACTTTGACACTTCTTGCTTAAAGCCTTTACTTCGATGGTTTGCCGGACACTAGCGATAGATCTTTAAAAATTATTGTTAGGGTCTGCAACTTTTATAATAATTTTTTTTGCAACTCTGAAAATAAACTAAAATTTGATTTTTTTTTTGCCACAGCCTAATATAAAGGCTAATAGGCTTTGTTTTTGTAATGCAGCGAGCTTAGTTTGTGATAAATAATAACAAAGATGATGCGCTTTAGAAAAAATTATACAAAGGATGTTTGAAGTAGATGTTAAGTGCACTGCATTGGGTAGCAGAAGACTTCGCATATGTAAAAGTCATTATTTTAACAATAAAGTGACAAAAAGAGGCTTTAGACAACAACAAGAGGCCAGTCGATGTTAATTTAGGTCGTAGTAGTTTTAATTAAGATGGATTATTTGTACACCTAGAAGAATTTTTATGTAAGATCAACACCTTTTTATTTTAACATGACTTCCAGGTAAGATAATACGACTTATTGTTGAATTAACATGATTTTCAGTTACAGAGACCGATAGTGATGTTTTAGCAGCAAACATCATATTGTACCAGGGATACATGTTAATTTAACAAGACTTCTTAGTAAATTAACACGACTTCCTGTTAAATTAACATGGCTTTCTATTTAATTAACATGTGATGTTTTAGCAGCAAACATGATATTGTACCAGGGATACATGTTAATTTAACATAACTTCTTAGTAAATTAACACGAGTTCCTGTTAAATTAATATGGCTTTCTGTTTAATTAACATGTATTCCTATTACAACAGCATATTTTGCTGTCGATCTACTTCGTGGTAAATTAACACGAGTTCATGCTAAAAAAACATGGTTTACATGAGATTGTACCAAGGATACACTGAAATAAAAAGGTTGAAAGTGCACATTGAAAGTAACATATCAAAACCACTTTCAAAGTGATTATGGTTATACTGTAAATATTACAGTATTTACTGTAAAATTGGCAGTAAAAACATGTTATTTTTGAAAAATATCTATTAATGATATGAGTCCACTTTCAAATTTACAGTAATTCATGTCAATATGATAGTATATTCGAAGAATGATAGGAGTCACTTTCAAAATTGATATTACCCACTGTTGGACGAAAAATGACAGGGTTTACTGTTAATTTGACGGCCGTTTCTTGTAGATTTTTTCTTCAGTGTACATGTTAATTTAACATGACTTCTTAGTAAATTAACACGAGTTCCTGTTAAATTAACATGGCTTTCTATTTAATTAACATGCCTTCCTATTAAAACAGCATATTTTGCTGTCGATCTACTTCGTGGTAAATTAACACGAGTTCATGCTAAAATAACATGGTTTTCTCTTAATTTAACACAGTTAAAACCACATGTCTTGCTGTTTAAACAGGATATTTTATGTTAGTTAAACAGGATATACCTGTGAAATTATCCTGTTTATAATACATATATGTATTGTAACAAGAACAAGTGACAGAACTAAGTTAATATAACATTTAACTTTTCTTGTTAATTTAACATGGTTTTTGTTGAAAAAAACTCTTTGTAGAAATTCTCTGAGTAAAATATTGAGGAAGTATGGTCAAAACGACAGTATTTTGCGACACAAACAACCTTTTAACCATACCAGGGATATAAGTTTTGACATTTGTGACAGAACTAAACCAGTCTCAAAATCGTTAAAAATATTCACGGAATAATTTTACAGGTTTTTTCCCAACATTAATCATGCTGAACTGCCAAGAACATTAGATAACGAGACAAAAATAGTTGTTTTAACAAGAAAACCTTTTAGTTTAAGAGGAAATCATGTTAATTTAACAGGAAATGGTTTCAGAATAACATGATCGATAGTATTGAAAATAGTAAACTGTTAAAAAAATATATGAAAATTATCCTAGGTATAGCCCGACGAATATTTGAATGACGTCGGACATGGTGCACAAGTTCTATGAAGTCTGACTGGGATTTTCCCAATTCTGGATACACCAGTATTCTCCAAAACTATGCAGTTTTTTGGTACAATTTTATCCTCAATCCTCTTGAATGAGCCTCGATCTGATTAATTCTTTGCTAAGGTTAGGTTAGGTTCAAGTGGCTGCCGCAGAGGCACACTTAGGCCAGTTTTGAAAGGCCCGTTGTGATACCACCAACACAAATGGTTAGGGTACCCCAAAAAATGGTTAGGATACATAACGTTACAATATTCCCCCCCCAAAAACCCTTGTTCCCTTGGTAGGGGTGGATGTCGTCTCTGTCTAATAATTATTTCAATTCAACAGTTTTGAATTAAAGACAACGTTATTTTCACATCTGCTTTGCAACCCAAATGAATGCCTTCATCAAACTTAAATTGAGCTCAAGAGTCAAGCAATAAGCAACTGCTAAATTGATTCCACATCTCTGTATTTGAGTCATCTTCAATTTGCTGCGGCAACACAAAAAACTTTCAATAAAATGAGCGATACTCGTGCAGATGAGCCTTTTCGCGGGAAATTGATTGCTTCTGCCTCACATCTCATCCATCTTGCTAGAAAATGAAACAAAGCTAACATCCAACACGAAGCACTGGCTGTAACATCAATTTGCTCCAATAAACAGTAAATTCAACAGCGAGGAGGCCAAAACGGAAGACGGAAAAGGCGGATAATGTCATGAATTTTCCAAATTATTGTATCCGCGACGTCAGCACCGCAGTCAGTGAACTAATTTACATCCCTACAATATGCAGCTAAGGGATGCATCAGATGTTTCATATTGCTAATAAAAATCTGATTGACATTTCGTTCCACGCTCTGATGGCCGTTCAGCACTTTTTCAGATGACATAGAGCAGAGGTCGGCAAAAGAATAAGCCTAAATGTGAGATGGTATTATTTTTTAAGCTGTACATATGTAGCTCCACAGTGAAGCGTCAATGATATTCTTCTTTTTGAATTACATTTTTGGAGAAAGGCGAAAGCTGGGCTTCGGTAGAAATAAATCTATCCAAATACTAATCCGGTAAATTTAGTTTATATTGTATGACAAATATTCCCACAGAGCCAATTTTTTTGTCGTGAGCTTGAGTTCGCCCCAGGAAGAAAACTGCAAAAGTCCTTATCGATCACATCTGAGCTAAAAAATGTTATTCCGGATCAAAAGTCGAGAAAAATATAAAAAAAAAACCGAGTGTAGCCAGTACACGTGAAAGAAGTTAACTTCTTAAATTTAGAAATAACATCATATTTGGAATACGGCCGAAAATACCATTCATTTGATATCCATATTGGCATATCTAGCTCTATATTTAAAAAAAAAAAATTGGATAGGTGGCTGCCCTGTGAACCACCCTAAGTGGCAACACCCATGTATATAATCTTAGAATGAATCAAATTGTCTATATGCCAAATTTTATCCAAAGCGGTCAAGCTGTTCCCGAGATATATGAAAAAATAAATAAATTACGGTTAGATGGCAACCCTAAGTGGCAACCCTGCTTGAAATTATCTTATTTGAAATGCGGTCGAAAATACCTTTCTTTTGATACTCATATGGCATATCTAGTTCTACATTTAAAAAAAGGGCATAGGTGGCAACCCCGTAAACCGCCCTAAGTGGCAACACCCATGAATTCTGCTCGGTCCAATTATTACAAATTGTGCAATGTTAGCTATATCTTAGAATTGCACCTCCTATTTGATTGGCTAAATATCGTGGTGAAAATCGCCTACGCCTGTAAGTCGGCTACAATTTCTATATCCGTTGCATAATATCCGTTGCATCATCATCCATTTTCTCTAATTTTACTCTCAATCAGAACTTCATATCGCCGCCTAAGAAGTGAACTTCAAAAACTTCAAATTTGGATTTTTCTCGATTTTTATCCCCGAATAACTTTTTTTTAGCACAAATGGGATTGCTGGAAACTTTTGCAGGTTTGCTTCCTGGGGGTGAACCTAAGCTCCTGACAAAAAAAAAATGGCATTTTTCATAGTTACATAATTAATCCATTAACTGAAAATTTAGAAAATTGCATATTCATGTTTCTATCAAAAAGGCGACGACATACCAGCTCTCAACTACAACATCTCTCTCAACAGCATCCTTTTACTCGGTAATATGTATTTGTATGTAATTGCTCCTTTGACAAGTGCAAGCACAATACGAGCGAGCACACAACTTTTTTGTTGCTTCAAAGTTTTGACACTTTTAACACTCTTCTTCTTTATTGACTCACTTGCATTTCGTTAGAATTTTATGTAAATTTTACAAAAACAATGACAAACAACAACTAACAATTTGCAGACTTTGAGCCACAAAAATTTAGTCTACAGCCAACCTCTACATATACAACATAAATATTTAGAGAACTTAATGAACTCGTGGCTGTTGAAAAAAAAAAAAAACAACAAAAACAAAAAAACTGTGTATCTAAAATACCTCAATCAACCCACAAGTGTATTTAAATTAGGGTAAATGAGCTGTTTAATTGTCTATTACTTTAGCGAAATGTCGCCATAAGCTCAATTAACTTGACTTCTAAAATGGAAAATTTAGAACAACAACATATTAAGGATGGCATGACAATGGAATAACGGCATTAAATGTCATTATTGTGTGTTTTTAGACCTATTTTAACCCTCGTTGTATTCAGAGTAATCTGTTCGTTTTGATATTTTGAACGACTTTTAGTATATGATTAATCATATTTGTAAAATTGAGTTACCCAAAAGAGGGCGGTGACACGCCCATTTTTCGAAAATTTCTTTTAGGTGTATTATTAACTTTTTTGATATATTCAAAAATATTCAACACATAAAAAGGGAGCGTGACTATCATCTTACCTGTCCAAAACGTCTTTTCGACTCATCCTAGATTCATTTTAGACTAATCACTTTTTTACGGGAATACAAATACCTTCCAACAAGAGCTAGCCATGGTGAAAACAAAATCAGAAATTAGAGCTGTGCAATGCCAAAAATTACAGTTGGCGAAAGTATGCATTCAATTAACAATGCGTAATTCGATATAAGTCGATAAATCGATAACTTTAAACACTAATTAGCACTTCAATATGGATAGAAAATTCGTCTCGCTAAACAAAATTACCCACTTTTTTATCCTCCTTTTTGGGTAACGCGATCCGGTTGTTTCCCAACATTTTATCCGCTGCTGGTTAGCAGTATTGTTAGTACTCCTACATTTATACATACCCTCGTAAAAGGAAAAATGAAATTAGTGAAATCTGTAACAATTTTCCTTCCGCAGCTTACAAGTAAAAAAAAAAATTTAAAAGCAGTTGAAAGTTGCTCTACGATTGCAATCCTTCTTTATAATCTCAAACAAATAAATTAGCAAATTGGACTTGGAAAATTTATGTCTGTACATATGTATGTAGGTAATATTTTTGTATTTCGATAGCTGGGGAGAACATGCTTTACAGCTTTCATTCATTAATATTAACTCAACTATTATTTAATAGATACGCTTTATGTATTTTATTGAAAAAGTTTTGTACAAAAGTTTAGCAATATTATGATTTAATGCTTCGTTACTATGGATGGAATGAACTTTTTTGGACTTGCTTGTTTCCTGCTAACTGTACATCTACTTTGGGGTACTTTTATGCTGGCCCGATGTTAGCTTAATTAGTTTAGTTATTAAAAAGCTTTAGGTTGAGAGAGCGAAAAGTATTGATGTAGTAATCGGTAAAATCGATAGAAATATCGATAATAGTTTAACTAGATCTTTAACCTAGAGTTTTCTTACAAAATTTAGGCCACATGCCAGCCATTGCGACGATTTTGCAAACTATCGATATCTCAATCGAAAAAATTGTTGCCTTAATTATCGATTTTAATGATTATTGGGGACAGATTATCGATATTTTTTTATGTTTGATTATAATTTTCAACTAAAATCGTGAGTTCGTAAGCTTTCCATGTCACTATCGATACAATTTAAGAAAATCCCCACACTATCGCTTCTAATAATGCTTCCTGAGAGACTATCGATAATATTTATATTCGATCTTTATTTTAGAGTTGTATTACAATATTAAAACCATATTACAACTATTAATATGAAATCGATACTATCGATGCTATTTCACTTCCGAGTATATCGCTTCATTCTTCAATGCCCGATCTATAAATGTATACTTTCGACATTATCGATGCTAAGTGACTATCGTTTAGTATCGATTGTTGCTACTGCGAACTCTATCTACTCCGGAAGTACTTTTACCATTTTATGTATGAATGTTGGCATGTTCATATAAATCGTCATTGCTTTATTTGCCATTACCTTGAAGATATTCTCCGTGATTTTGTTTTTACATATAAGCATTAGGGATGATAATTTTTAAAAAGGTGGACTTTTGCACACAGAAAAATTTTCAGGTTATTATTTTTCAACACTATCGCTCATGTTATTTCAACATGAAAATCATTTGGAATAACGTCACTTCGTGTAAAATTAACTTGACATTGTGTTAAATTAACTTGACTTCGTGTTAACTTAACATGACTCTCTGTTAATCATATTTGTAAAATTGATATTGATATCGCGATGATAATGCAATAGAAAGGGGTAAAATTCCGATAGGTGGCGCGTATGTGGCTCTTTTTGTTGCAAGAACCGAATTTATAGACCGATTTGGCTGAAATTGGAGACATATGTTACTACCATTTAAAGAAATATTTCCTTAGAAAATCCCTATAGGGGGCACTGAGGTCGGGGTTATAAAAACTTAAAATCGTATTTATTGATCGATTTCGCTCATATCTAGAGTGGGTAATACTTAAGTAATTAAAAAAATTTGCCCGCTAGGTGGCGCTCTAGTTATGTGAATGGCTATTCCCCGTTGAAATCTTGAAATTTTCTTCATCTACGCCAAAGGAATATAACAAAAAAAAATTCTGATAGGTGGCTCACGAGTCGCGATATTTACAAAATTACATTCCCGGAGCTTCTGCATTGAACAAATCTGTTTTGCACATCCCTAATGCACCTGCTGAAACTCAACTATCCTATTTTAACGCTTTAAAGTTGCCCAGAAAAGTAACATTTTATTACCACGTTTTTCCTTTCCATTAAATATTCTCTTCGTCATCTATACGTGTAGATGCTTGTGTATGTGTAAGAGCATACATATATGTGTAGGTATTTCATTACGATTGCACTGAGCATTCCTGATACACCTGCATTCAGTTGGGTGCATTTTAGCCTCTTTTGTGCTTGCTACTTATTTTTTTAGTCGTATTGCTTTCTGACTTCCTCATTTTCTTACCAACTGCTTTTTTGTTTTCATTTTTGCTGCATTCGACATTTTTGGCGGAAAATCATAAAATTTAAACGAATACAGTTTGTACGAGTATGTATTAGTGTCCTACCGAAGGTTCGACCAAGCTTCGGTATTCGGTCCATTCGGCTGGTATTTTATATTCGGCTAAGGCTTCGGCCTTCGGCTGAAAAAATCTCACACTTATGTTTTGTTTCGTTGTTGTTGTTTTTGTTGTAATAATTCTTGTGAGACGGACCAGACTGCCCCTGCGAGTTAGGGGTTTAGAATATGCCCGAGGTAGGCATACCGGTCGTGCTAAATCGATGGTTGACCTACAGATATGATGCCTCTCACCTCTCATTAACTATTTTCTCCTTCCTCATGGATGGAGGGATAACATGACCTAGAAGGTTCCACTGGTCATACCAAATCGCTACCACGAGAGTCGGACAGTACCGCACGGGAGTACCGAAGGGCTGTCAATCTCGGCATCACTCCTTAAAACCTTCGGGGAGTGTTCTTGCTGTTAACAACAACAACAGACGGACCAGACAAGGTTGTATTGATGTTGACAGTCCTTTGTCGGATATGAACACGCTACGTTCCGGTGAATAGCACCTTGTGGTACTAGCCTGACTGTCTTGGGAACCATTTCGTTCGTAGCCGGGGTAGAAGTGGATGTCAGTCGGCTCTTACGACAGGCATACCTACCTCGGGTATATTCTAAAACACTAACGTGCAGGCGTATTTTTTCGTATTCGGCTTCGGTATTCGGCCGAACATAAGATTATACCGAATATTCGGCTACGGCTTCGGCTCAGGCCAAAAATTCCAGCTTCGGTCGGACACTCATATGCACGGATGAACCCTCATTGTTCTACTGCTATCGAACGCTGAAATTTATCTCCTTTTCCCAAATGAGTAAAATAAAAAAAAGTGGATTTGCAAGCATTAAAGCGTAAAATCTAAAGCACTGGGTAATGATTAAGCGATTTATCTGTGAATGTCTTATATACAGATGAATGGCTTTAGAAGTTTTTACTATGTCTCATTATCAGCAAAATTGAGTTTAGCTTTTTGTTATCTATATAGAGCGTGCTCTCAACCACGTCTATCCACAACGTCTATCCGTTCTATGTAAGGGACTGTATACACCACTTGTGGACCCCGCTAAGCAGCATCTAATTAGAAAAAACATCCTAAGAATGCTGGAGATGCCTCCAAAGTAAGATACGCTTCCAGAGGTACTATTAAGGAGATGTCTTTTCCCTCTCCGGTTGAACCTAAGAAGCTGAATGAAGTGTGACTCATACTCTCATCCGAGGTGTAATACCTCGGGTATATAAAGGATATGACTGCCCTCTGTGGGTTGGACCTTAAGGCACACGGCGGTCGTAAAAGCAATCCTCTTCAACGGCATCACAGTTTTTGGCCAGCACTCGGAAAAAGAAGAAATATAGGTAGGGTCCAGATCTCTCTTAATATACTTCCTGCACACTCACAGAAGCTTCAGATCAGTTCAGTTATATTCAACCTTGTTTCGATAGACTTGTTCGCTGAACTCCAGTTAAGCTGTGGTGCCCTCAGACTCAAAATGTTTCAATAGTTACACCACTCCAACAATTATTCTCGACAAACGAATTCAAAAAGGATGCTTGAGAGGCACGAATGGTAGGCCCACGACCGACAGCTATCTTAGCAGACGACATTATTTTGGGTTCCATGAGTATAAGGTTCTTATCCGAGGCTTTTTGTTTGTTTTCATTGGAGTGGGTATTTACGTGGCGAGTCCCAAACAAAGCGCACAACCCGTTTCGGGGTTTTTGGAAGAGATTTACACATTTATATAGCGATCCGCTTGCTCCAAGAGAGCCGCCCGCTTACAGCCGCACCTCATGGCGAACAGACGCTGCGAAAAGACCTCGGCGAGTATATGAGAGTGGCCCCACCGGTGCTCCCTCTCTTTATGCAGCAAGCCTAGATAGCTCACGTTGACCAGAGTGTACGAACGAGGACGCAAGAATCGAGATTGGGCAAGGTCACACAGCAACCACCGGCCAAAATCGCTTAGGCGGTTGAGCGCCAATAAATGATGATGATGAATGATGAGTGTAGGGTTGCTGAGCCATTGTAGCGTCCTACAATCCGACCTAACATGAATTAAGGGGATCGCTCTATCACTACTAACCAAGAACTGCCCCGTTGTTGTTGTAGCGAGGTGTAGCCCTGCCTAAATGTCAGACAGGGACAGGGTAGAACCGGCAATACAAGAAACTAGCCGTATGGGCCAGGTAGGTCATTTAGCGTTACCCAGGGTGCACCAACGTGGAGGCGACCTACTCTTGCCCCGTACAGCAGCAATACTTAAGACACTGATTGGATTACAATAGAGGATCTTCTGAAGGGCCTCCAGCAGAAATTAGGCAATCACTTAGATATAGTTGCCATCTAATCATAATTTATTTATTATTTTGTATATTCGATATTATCTCGAAAACCTATTATCCATTTCCAACTTAACTACTTAAGTATTGCCACTTAGAAAGTTTCTACAGGGTTGCCACTTATCTGACATTAAAAAAAAGTAGTGTACGTATTTTCCGTCTTATTTCAATAAAACTAGTTTTGGGTAGCGTTGCCACCTAATCTATATATATAAAAATGAAATGGTGTATAATTGTAACGCTAAAACTCGAAAACGGCTGAACCAAATGAAATACTTCCTTTGGGGGATTTGTTTGTTATTACCACGCGCAGGTCATGTCTTAAAATCAGAACAAAATATTAAAGGGGCGTGGCACCTCCCATACAAACTGAATTTTTCAAGTTGAATATCTTCAAAAGTGTTTAAGGTAGGAACATGAAAATTGGTACTGAGCTACAGGATAACAGCACCACTCTCACCTATAAAACCGGGGGTTATCCAATAAGGGGGCGTGGTACCTCCCATACAAACTAAATTTTTTAAGCAGAATATCTGTGAAAGGGTTCAAGGTAGGGACCTGAAAATTGGTATAGACCTATATGGTATCAAAAGCCTTCTTACACATAAAAGAAGGGGTAATCGGAAAAGGGGACGTGGCACCTCCCATACAAACTGAATTTTTCAAGGTGAATATCTTCAAAAGTGTTTAAGGTAGGAACATGAAAATTGGTATAGAGCTATAGGATAACAACACCATTCTCACCCATAAAACTTGGGGTTATCGAAAAAGGGGGCGTGGTACCTCCCATACAATCTATATATATAAAAATGAAATGGTGTTCAGTCGTTACGCTAAAACTCGAAAACGGCTGAACCAAATCATATACTTCCTTTAGGGGGTTTGTTTGTTATTACCACGCGCAGGTCATGTTATAAAATCAGAACAAAATATTAGGGGGGCGTGGTACCTCCCATACAAACATTTTTCTTCAAGGTGAATATCTCTAAATGGGTTTAAGGTAGGGACCTGGAAATCGGTACAGACCTATAGGGTAACAACACCATTCTCTACCATAAAACTGGTGGTTAACCAAAAAGGGGGCGTGGCACCTCCCATACGAATGAAATACTTCATAGTCGATATCTCTGGAAGTATTCATGTTAGACCACTGAAATTTGGTAAGGGGTTATATGAGATCGATCGCTACCACCTCCAAAAAAACTGGGGATAACGAAAAGGGGGGCGTGGCACCTCCCATACGAATGAAATACTTCATAGTCCATATCTCGGGAAGTGTTTAGTTTAGACCACTGAAATTTCTTGAGGAGTTAAATAAGATTAATCCCATCATCTCCAAAAAAACTGGAGATAAAGAAAAAGGGGGCGTGGCACCTCCCATACGAAGGAAACATTTCATAGCCCATATCTCTGCAAGTATTTATGTTAGACCACTGAAATTTCGTGAGGGTTTATATGTGATCGATCCCTAATACCTCCCAAAAAACTCGAGTTAACGATAAAGGGGGCGTGGCACCTCCCATACGAATATAATACTTCATAGTCCATATCTCTAGAAGTATTTAGGTTAGACCACTGAAATTTTGTGAGGAGTTATATAAGATCAATCCCGGACACCTCCAAAAAAACTGGGGATAAGGAAAAAGGGGGCGTGGTTTCTCCTATATGAAGGAGATAGGGATATGGTTTAAAATAGATATAGGGATCGGGTTAGAGAAACAGAGAGGGAAATAAATTTGTGGCAGGACAACGTCTGCCGGGTCAGCTAGTTCTTCTATATTTTTTATTTTTTTTACCCACTATTTTATCGAAAAATACTTAGCAGATTTCTGTGAAATTTTATTTATTGGATATCAGCTACAAACCAAGCTTTCTTTCACAAGTGTTGCCACTTGGGGGATTTTTACAAGGTGGCCACCTTTCTGAATAAAAAAAAATTAGGTGAGATATGCGACTGTGGATATTAAACGATAAGGTTTTTCCGTTGTATTCAAGCCAAAATATTTTTAGGCAACGTTATCACCTGGGGTTGCCACCTTACTCTATTATAACTATTTATTCTGAGACAGGGTTAGACTTTTCTGAAATTAAAAAAAAAATTAAATACGATATTCCGTTATGGGTATCAAAAGAAAAGTATTTTTCTATATATTTCAACAAAATATTTCGAAGAAGGGTTGCCACCTTACTATATTATAACTATTTTTTATATCTACTGTTTTTTTCAATGAAAATTTCACACATTTTTATAAAATTTTATGTATTAGCTATCTGCTAGTCTAAGCGCTGCTGTCACTTACATATGTTACTTTATACAGTGCTGCCACCTTCCCGAAATTTAAAAAAATTAAATGAGGTATTCCAAAATTTGTATTCAACGAAAGGGTGGTTACGTCGTATTTTAACAAAGAGAAGGGTTGCCACCTAAATAGAGACTTCACATATTTTTATACGGCCTTGCCACCTTTTTCAAATTTAATAAAAAAGTGGTTTCACAAAAATTATGAGTATCAAAACAAACTAAATTATATGGCAGCCTTCAGAAATCTTGGTCAAGTATGGTTACTCAGGTACTATACAGCAATTTACTCTGGAATTAAGTGCATTTAAATGACTTTCCAAGTAAATAACAATAAAGTAAATATTTCATTTTTAATTAAATTATTATGTCACAACCAATTATGCACTTTCATTTCATGCTTTACGAAAGGAACTATCTACAAAGCGCAGTTGGTGTATTTGTCGCAGCCTGCGGAATAAAAAGCCATTTCCTTTAACTGCAGTTGTTGCGAGTTTCTTATATTTTAAATCATTGTCTGGCATTTGTTAGTTTCTTTTGTTGTGCTACTTTTCCCTTTTGTGAATTTTTTTTTTTTTTTTTGTTCATTTTTTGCATTCACCACAAACTTTGTTTTATAACTAAGTTAACTCAATCGATGAGCATTCTTTGGTATTTCCATAAATAAAAAGACGATCTCACCATGGAGTAGGACTTAATGAAGTGGACTTCAAAACAAGTTGGTATCTTGATTTATTTACAAGTGGAAGTTAGCAAAGTTATGTTATAAAACTAGCGGAAATGCAAAGTAAATAAAATATTAGGTGGCAACCCTACGTAATAGCACTTCTTAAAAACACTTTTTCTTAATGCGACGTAAAATAACTTTCGTTTGTTACCCATATAAGAATTTTTCATTTTATTTTTTTTTTTTTTGCAAAGGTGGCAACCCTGTAATAAATAACCAAAGTGGCAGCAGAGCTTGACCTGTAGCAGATAATCAATTTACAAAATTTTGAAGAAATGTGTGAAGTGTCTACAGAAGTATGTATATACAGAAAAAATAAATATAATAGCATTAGGTGGCAACCCTAGCTAGTAAAAATATTTAGAAATGTGTTTTGTTTAAATATGACATAAAAAGCCTTTCGTTTGATATCCATATTAACACATTTCCTTTCATTTTTGGTTTTAATTTCAGATAGATGGCAACTCTGTAAAAGAAACTTAAGATAAAATAGAGCTTTGACTGTAGCTGTTCAAAAAATACAACATTTTGTTGATATGTGGAAACTTCTTTTTGAAACTATAAAACTTCTTTTTAAAATTATAAAAAAATTGTATTTAATAGGATCAGGTGGCAACCCTAGAGTAACAATGCATAAAACATATTTTTCTAAAGTACGACGTAAAATACTTTTTATTTGGTACCTAACTAAATAACATATCCCATTTCATTTTAAAAAAATTCAGATAGATGGCAACTCTGTAAAAGCAACCTAAGTAACAACTGCGCCTTGATTATAGCCGCTTAAAAAATAAAAAATTTTGTTGAAATGTGGGAACTTCTTTTCGAAATTATGGAAGTTATAAAAAAAATTTAATTTAATAGGATCAGGTGGCAACCCTAGGTAGTAACAATGCATAAAAAATATTTTTCTAAAGTTCGACGTAAAATACTTTTAATTTGATACCTACCTACCTTTTTTTTTTTTGAAAAAATTCAAATAGTTATACAAAAAAATAAATATAATAGCATTCGGTGGCAACCCTAGCTAGTAGAAATGTTAAAAAATGCTTTTTATTAAAATACGACAGAAAAAAACCTTTCAACTGATATCCATATTGGCATATTTCCTTTGATTTTTGGTTTTAATTTCAGATATATGCCAACTCTGTAGAATAAACCTAAGAACAAATGGAGCTTTCACTGTAGCTGTAGCTGATAAAAAATATACGAGATTTCGTTGAAATGTGGCAAGTTCTTTTCGAAATTTTTAGAAGTTATAAGAAAATATTAAATTTTATAGGATTACGTGGCAACCCTTGGTAGTAACAATTTCTCAAAAATATTTTTCTGAAGTACGACGTGAAATATTTTTCCTTCGATACCTACATTAATAACATATCCCATTTTATTTTTGAAAAACTTCAAATAGGTGGCAACCCTCTAAAAACGTTATATCAGGCAACTCTGAATATTTTTTTAGCCATTGAAAAGATATAGAGTTTGCTAAAAAAAAGAGATGAGTACCTTTTTATAAAATCGCTGTTAAATTCAGGCGATAACAACAACAACAAACATTTCTACCAGTTTGGCCATCGAATCAGATATTGCACTTATTTTTTGTTTGCGCCAAAATATTTGTAAATCACTCACCTGCCGCTTTTCTAAAGCACAATACATAACTTAACGAGAACACTTTCGTTTTTTTTTTTGCGCTAAAACTTGTCAGAAACTTTTGTTTTGTTTTTTTTTTGTTTTTTTCACCCTTTTTGTGTCAGTTTTCATGTCGGCATTTTCTATATACGTTAGGGATGCAACTCACGAAGAAAACATGTTACAGATGCGCTCATGTATAGCAATATTGTAAACGATTTTTTTTTTTGTTATTGCACCAATAGCAACTTTTACAATTGTAGTATATGTATGTATATATGGGGAATAGTGCGAAATTTCAGTATTGTGTAAAGGTTACAAAAGTGTAGCCTTCAACTGACTTGTCATGTCACCGAGCTGACGCCTTTGGTATTGTGAGATTTGTTTTAATTTTTTTTTTTTCAATCTGTAGTTTAAATTGGAAAGCGCTGTTAACAAATATTTTTTTTTATTTCCTATTTTTTTAGTTCTACCTACAATAAAAGTAATAGCTCGATTCGTTTTTGAAGCAGGTGTCAAGTTAAAAGTCTTTAAATTTAGTTGTTCAGCAATTTTTTATTATCTCGACCAACGCGCCACCTATCGGGATTTAGCTTTTTAAAAATTGTGCTGTCGCCGAATCCTGAACTATATTCTAAATTTTAAAATCCCTAGAATTTGTTCGATCCATGCGCCACCTATCGGATTTTTTATGAGGAATTGTACTGTCATCGGGTCCCAGTTTCAAGTCTATCTTACAGGGAAATTAGTCAAAAATTTATCGCAGGATTCACCCTGTATTTTATAGATTTTCAATTATATCGACCAGTGCGCCACCTGACGAAATTTTAATTTCTACAAAGTATTGTCATCGGTCCTTAGCATATACTAAGTTTCAAGTCCCTAGGTTGCCAGAAAGTGTGTTAAAAGTCGATCGTAAGATTTCCAATTTCAAACGAATTTTCGAAATAGCTTGATCCATGCGCCACCTACCGGAATTTTCTTGATGGGTGATTTCATTGTCGCCGGACTCTAAAAAAGTCTCAAGTTTCAAGTCTCTATCTTACCGGAAAGCTACTCAAAACTTTATCGCAAGATTCACCCTGAATTTCAAAGATTTTCAATTATATCGACCAGCGCGCCACGTAACGGAGTTTTGATTTCTACAAATTGTGTTATCATCGCGTCCCGAAGTATAAGCTTAGTTTTAAGTCCCTAGTTGGCCAGGAAGTTAGTTAAGAGTCGATCGTAAGCTTTCCAATTTCAAACGAATTTTCGAAATAGCTTGAACCATGCGCCACCTACCGGAATTTTCTTGATGAGTGATTTCATTGTCGCCGGACTCTAAAAAAGTCTCAAGTTTCTGGTCTCTATCTTACCGAAAAGCTACTCAAAAATTAATCGCAATATTCCCCCTGTATTTCAGAGATTTTCAATTATATCGCAGAGCGCCACCTATCGTAATTCTGATTTCTACAAATTGTATTGTCATCGAGTCCCGAAGTATAAGCTTAGTTTTAAGTCCCTAGTTTGCCGGGAAGTTAGTTAAAAGTCGATCGCAAGATTTCCAGCTTCAAACGAATTTTCGAAATAGCACGATCCATGCGCAACCTACCGGAATTTTTTTCATGGGTGATTGCATTTTCAATAGGATCTTGAAAATGTATCAAGCTTCTAGTCTCTAGCTTACCGAAAAGTTACTCAAAATTCGATCGCAAGATTCTTCTCTCCTTTTCAAGAATATGAAATTATCTCGAGCAGCGCGCCATCTAGCGGAATTTTGTGTACAACGAAATATATTCTCTTTAATAGCTTATCTACATATACGCGATGTTCATCGGTAACCTAGCTTGCCGGAAAGTAACTTAAAAACGAGTCGCAAAATTTCAATTTTTTTATGAATTTACCGTATATCTCGATACATGCGCCACCTGGCGGATATTTTTGTGGTGCACATTGCATTGTTATGGAGTTTTGAACTATGTTCCAAGGTTCAATTTGGCTCCCAAACAAATAAGCCGATCGTAACCAAATTTTACACATGCACTCAATATCTGCCAGGCAAGGTCACAGGCTAATAAATATTTTGATATATAGGGGGCGTGGCACCTCCCATACGAATGAAATACTTCATAGTCGATAGCTCTGGAATAATTTAGGTAAGACCGCTGAAATTTGGTGGGGGGTTACATGAGATTAATTCCTATCATCTCGAAAAAATTTAGGATAAAGAAAATGGGGGGCCGGGCACCTCCCATACGAATGAAATACTTCATAGTCCATATCTCTGGAAGTATTTAGGTTAGACCACTGAAATTTGGTGAGGTGTTATATGAGATTGATCCCTACCACCTTCAAAAGAACTGGGGATAACGAAAAAGGGGTCGTGGCACCTCCCATACGAATGAAATACTTCATAGTCCATTGCTCTGAAAGTATTAAGGTTAGACCACTGTGCTATATGAAATGAGTTCCTACCATCTCCAAAGAACTGGATATAACGAAAAAGTGGTCTAAAGAATATGACAAAAAAAGTCGTATATCCAATTGTTTTAAATGATACCTAAACTCACTTAAAAACTGTAAAATGCATATTTTATATAGACCAATTCCCTTGAACAATGATATATGCAGTCACGCTGAATTTTTAGGTTTAGAATTGGTTTATGACGTTCGGCCTTCATATCTCTTGCATGCAAACAAAACATTACTCATACGCAGCGTCATCCCTTATCGAATAAAGCCACTATATTTATTAGAGTGTTCTATTTTCAGTTGAATTTTTTTTAATAATTATATAGAAGTCAAAACCAACGATTTCTAGAATTTTTGTCTGTCTGTCTGTCAGTATGTATGTATGTTCGCGCATCACTAACAAACGGCTATAAAGAATTGAATACAATTTTTACCGATGCATTGCTAGACGTCGAGCTTAAGGCTTAGGATTCCTTTTACCGCAAAAAAATATTTTATACGCGTTTTATACTAGGGTGGCAATATAAGTTTGGTCGATGCCGTCATTAATGCCTATCTGCATATATGTTTGTAAAGGCATCACGCACCAAATACTGAAAGGAATCGAATTCACTCTTCAGCGATGCTTTGCTGACGACCTGACATCGAGTATAGATGAGTACATGTTGCCTGTTGTTTTTGTGTAAGTCTCGAAACATACCCTAATGTACACATCGACAATGCTGCACTACACAAAATGTCAAACCTATCATTTAAATGCCTACAAATTGCATCACTAAAATGCGCAAACTGATGACACTGCATTGAAATTTGAAAAGTCATTCATTTTTTATTGTTTTCATTTGTTTAGGTGCTTTATGACTCTCAAACAATTACAAACACACCTACAATGGAACATAAACGAGAGGAGAGATTTTGTTTATGGCAGCAATAACTATGGACTACTATGCTGTGCAGTAGACAAAAACAAAAACAAAAAAAGTCAAACAAAATTTTTCTAAAAGGCTTCGGAATAGAACTGCCTCAGTGCTGCAATAAAATGTTGATGGAAAACAACTTGAAAATCGGTGTTGTGCATTTGTTGATGGCGCCAACCTATACAATAATGCATACATCCATTTAGCTATGTGTGTGTGTGTGTGTGTTTAAACTGCAAGGCATAACTAATGATGCTGCTTGGGTAGCAGTCCGTTAACTGTGCTGTTGATTTACTAACTGCTGCATGCGGCTAGTCAGCCAAACATATTTTCTATTTTTCTATGGGCGCAGCAAGCCATAGCACGAATCGTAGCAGAAGTGGAGCATATGAAGGACGAAATGTGTGGCAATGATGATGATAACTTGGTGATGATGATGATGATGATGATGATGATGATGATGGCAATGTGAATGACAATGCAACATATTTCTGATTTCGTCTGTCAATTTAACTGCATTCAGAAAGTTTTGTTGAGCGAACAATTTTTTGGCGTATTTACCTAGACATTAGCAAATGGCATCTACTTCGCCATGGCAGTTTAGTTGATCGAATAGCACTCCCAGAGATGGGCACTAATTATAAAGTAGGTAGGTAACCAAAATAATTTAAATAAGATAAATGGAAGTAAAATAAAATAGAATCATATACAAAATGAAATAAATAAAAATAAAATAAAATGGGGTAAAAATAAATAAAAATAAAACAAAAAAAATAAAAAATAAATAACAAAATAAAAATAAAGTAAGTAAAAATAAAATAAAATAAGTAAAAAAAAATAAAATAAAAAATAAATAAAAAATAAAAAACATAAAACTTAAATAAACAAAAAAACAAAGAGAAACATAAAAAACATATAAAAATAAAAATTAAAAAAAGTAAAAAGTAAAAAAAAAAACTAATGAGATGAAATAAAATAAATAAAAATAATTAAAAAAAAATTTAAAAAAAACTTACTAAAAATAAAAGAAATTAAAAAACAAAAATAAAATAGAAAAAAAAAAAATTAAAAAAAGGAAAAAAAAATAAAAATAAAATAAATAAAAATAAAATGAAATAAAAAATAAAATAAAATAAAATAAATAAAATAAAGTAAATTAAAATAAAACAAAATAAAAAAAAATTAAAAATAAAAATAAAATAAATAAATATTAAATAAATATAAAACAATAAGAAAAGAAAATAAGAAAAACAAAAAAAAATAAATAAAATTAAATAGGTAACAAAAGTAGAACAAAAAAATAAAAAAAAAATTATAAAAATAAAACAAAGTAAAACAAAATAAAATAAAATAAATAAAATAAAATAAATAAAAATAAAATAAAATAAAATAAATTAAAACTAAAAATAAAATAAACAAAATAAAATAAAAAAGGAAAAAAAATTAAACAAGAAAAAAAAAAAATAAATTAAAAAAAATAAAAATAAAATAAAGTAAAATAAAATAAAATAAAATGAAATAATACAAATACAAATACAAATAAAATAAATAAAAAATAAAACAAAAATAAAGTAATTAAAAGTAAAATGAAAAATAAATATAAAAATAATAGAAAATAAATAAAATAAGATAAAAAATAATAAAAATGAATAAAATCAAATAAGTTAAAAACTTAAAACAAAAAAATAAATAATTATAAAATAAAATAAAATAAATAAAAATAAAATAAAATAAAAAAAATTAAATATAAATTAATAAAAAAAAAAAATTAAAATAAAATAAAATAAAAAAAATACAAATAAAAAATAAAACAAAAAAAAAGTAAATAAAAGTAAAATGAAAAAAAAAAAATATAAAAATAAAAATAAAAGAAAACAAATAAAAATAATAGAAAATAAATAAAATAAGATAAAAAATTTAAAAAATTAATAAAATCAAATAAGTTAAAAAAATACAAATGAAATAAAATAAATAAAAATAAAAACAAAATAAAATAATATGAATAGAAATAAAATAAAATTCAAAATAAAATAAAATTCAAAATAAAATAAAATGAAACAAATAAAAAATAAAAAAAAAAAATAAAAAAAGATAAAATAAAAAATAATACTAAATAAATAAAAATAAAATACAAGAAATGAAAAAATTAAGAAATCACATAAAATAAAATACAACAGCATGAAACAAATAAAAATTAAATAAAATAAAACAAAGGAATAAAATGAAATAATAAATAATAAAAAATAAAAAAATAATAGAAAATAAATAAAAATTAAATAAAATAAAAAAAATTAAATAAAATAAAAAAATTAAATAAAATAAAAAAATAATATAAATTAATAAAATGAAATTAGTAAAAAACTTAAAACAAAAAAATAAATAATTGTGAAATAATAAAAATAAAAATAAAATATAACAAAAAAATTAATAAAAATAAGATTAAAAAAATAAATAGCAATAAAATAAAATAAATCAAAATAAAATAAAATAAAAATTAAATAAAATAAAACAAATAGAAACAAAAAAATAAAAAAAAATAAAAGTTTAAATAAAAAGATTATACAAAGTAAATCAAAATAAAATAAAAGAAACAAAATAAAAAATAATAAAAAAAATTTAAAAATCAAATAAAATAACATACAACAGAATAAAACAAATTAAAATGAATTAAAATGAAATAAAGCAAAATAAAACAAACTGAATAAAATAAAGCAATCAAACCATCTACCAATGTAAATAATGGCTTCACATCCTTGATTGTTCATTAACAATATTGTTTATATTTCCTGTTCACATATACCAATGTAGTTATTTACTGATTCATTATGTACTCATTCGCAGAATGAAGTACAATTTTTATAGTTTTAATTATAATGAAGTGGGTGATTTATCTCTGCCATACAGCCACATATGTATACAATGTACATATAAACCAGTACATATATACCTACTATGTAGCATATGAAATTTTCAACATCAGCCATTAAAAGTTTTTAAATTAACCAGATGAAAAATTTAATTGGAATTAAAATTTAAAATGATAAAGCAAAGTATGTAGTATAACAGATGCGCACATTTACAGATACGAGTACATAGTTTTGAACTCATTTCAACCACCAAAAAATAGTGTAAGCAATATGGACTGTTACGGTTATTGTCACTACGGATTGAGTAAGCAACTGAAAAGTAAAGTTCTCACTCTAGGCCAAACTAAGGTCTTTACAGCTGTAATCATGAAGCGCTGGATGGCCGAACATGAACTAAGTCTTATATAAGAATATCATTTTCTTGTTGGACATACGCATCGCATCCATTAATAAAATATGTATATCTGCTCTGTACATTTATGAGAATTATTTTATTATTGTAGCATGTGCATCTACTTTGCCACAGGCAGAATATGACGCGTTCATGTTGACACAGCATAGGATATGATGTATGGACACTAGAGCGTATCACGGTGTATGGAGGAAAAAAAAGTTGAAAATGTTCCCCCCCAGTTTGAACACTTACCTTATGAGGTTTTCAAAAAAAAAATTTTTAATTTTTTTGTCACCCTGTAAAAACAGCGAAATTTGTTTTTTTTCCTATAACTTCTATATTTCTAGTTCGATTTTCAAAAGTGATACATTTTTAGAAAGGTATTCACCAAGGCAAGATTTCATCCATAGAAACTTTTAGCCCTTCATGCCAAGTTCAGTTTTTATTCTATTTTCTTTCCGTAAAACTAAGAAAAAAGGGCTAAAAGTTTATATTGATGAAATATTGCCTTCATTTTCAACTTTTTTTGGTGATACGCTCTAATGGACACTGCTATGGTGGTCCTGAAAATCTAGTTTCTTTTTTTCAGTTTAACCTGTTCAATCAGTAAAACGAAGACAGAAGACGAAATAAAGGAAGTGAAATGAAATTAAAAAATTTCAAGAAATATAAGAATAAATAGTTACATTAAAGCGTATCGCCAAAAAAAGTTTAAAATGTTCCCCCCTGGTTCGAATGTTTACTTGTTGGTGATTTCAAAAATGGGAAAAAAAATGTTTCGGCACCCTGTAAAAACAGCGAAATTTGCTTTTTTGCTTATAACTTTTCTATTTGGTCTTTGATTTCAATGAGCAATATATTGTAAAGGTTTTAACCCATGTCATATTTCGTTCATATAAGCCATTAACCTGCGACACCAACTTTAGCTTTTATTCGAATTTATTTAAAACCAACACCCTGTATTAAAAAAAAAAGTAGCCGAGGACGTTACAGCAAATTAGAGTCAAAGAAGGAGTTAGCATAAATGCATGACATTTATTTCCTCATTATATGCAAGTAAAATTTTTTTTTTAGTTTTCAGGAAATATTTTTTTTTTTTAATACAGGGTGTTCGTTTTAGTAAGGATAGAATAAAGTCTGAACTTGGCATGATGGGCTAAAAGTTTCTATGGATGACATATTGCCTGGGTGAATACCTTTCTAAAAATGTATCACTTTTGAAAATCGAACGTAAAATATAGAAATTATAGAAAAAAAAAACAAATTTCGCTGTTTTTAAAGGGGGACAAAAAAATTAAAAAATTTTTTTTTTAAACCTCATAAGGTAAGTATTTAAACTGGGCCCCCCAGAGAAATGCATTACATTTATTTCCTCATTATAAGCAGATAAATATTCTTTTTTTTCTTAGTTTTCAGGAAACAATTTTTTTTTTTTTCAAATACAGGGTGTTGGTTTTAGTAAGGATAGAATAAAGTCTGAACTTGGCATGATGAGCTAAAAGTTTCTATGGATGAAATATTGCCTGGGTGAATACCTTTCTAAAAATGTATCACTTTTGAAAATCGAACGTAAAATATAGAAATTATAGAAAAAAAAACAAATTTCGCTGTTTTTACAGGGTGACAAAAAAATTAAAAATTTTTTTTTTCAAAACCTCATAAGGTAAGTATTTAAACTGGGAGGGAACATTTTCAACTTTTTTACACCATGATACGCTCTAAGGTACATATTTTTATGTTTACCTTCTACTGTACAATTTTTTGCAACATTTTATAAATTTACCCCCTTACTCATAAAAAAATAAAGGGTTTAATAAGCTCTTATTAATCAAAATTTGTATGAAAATGTCATTTTAAAAAGCTTTATAAACCAATATTCGGTTTACTTCAATGACAGTTTTCCTCATTCCCTTCAGGGTAATGCCCAGTAGTTGGTACATGTGCGCTAAGAGCAGTTTTGATGCATCGATGCTGTGCCCTCGATTGCGTTTCTGTGGACACACTTGAGCGCAGCTACTTTAAAGTTGCACTCAACCATGTACATATGCACCTAAAAACACATAAACATCGATATAACAGCACGAAATGTTTCACCACTGCATATGATTGTTACATATTGTGGGTGTCGCTGTTGTTAGTTTCATATCCGCATTCACTTCCACATCCGTTGCATATAACCACTGTCACTTCACGTTCGAAGGCACCTAACGTTGCACAAACGCACGCACACACACACATATATAAGGACATGCCGAAGTACACACATTTAGGCTTTCGCTCGAAGCGAATAGTTTGTACCTAAACTCCAAAACAGTTTTTTTTATTTTCATTTTGGTGTAATTTCTAAATCACTGTCAGTTGCATGAATGTTTGTCCTGGGAATGTGGGAGTAAATTTTCACACTTGGTGTGTTTTTTTTTTTTTTTTTGAGAAGCACTACAGGACCCTTTGCGTGTTAGAAACTGGAAAACTTAATGCACAACGGAATTTGAGCATTGCACTCTGGTGAATTAATTTTGAATGTTCACACCAAATATTTAGCGAGGCAAAAGACTTCCTATACATAGTATATTTATAAATATTTTTATATAAATTTAATATTTATGAGCGGATGTATGAAATTGAAAGCAGGCGGATTTGCAATATGATGAATGTATGGTGCACTAAATGTTGAGTAACAAAAGTTGATGAAGACGCATTTATTTTATTTAATTTAATTTATTACTTCAGAAGTATAAAATATTTTCTTTCTACTATTTAATTTGATAATTTATTTTATTTCTTTTATTTTATTTTTAATTTTTTTTTTTTTTTTTTTTTTTTTTTTTTTTTGTTTATACTTTTTTATTTTTGTTTATATTTTTTATTTTGTTTTGTTTTAATTTATTTTATTTTATTCTATTTCTATTTCATTTATTGTTTGTTTTTTATTTATATTTTTTTAAAAAAATTTTTTATTATATTTAATTTTTTTTAATTTTATTATATTTTATTTTGTTTTATTTTATTTTATTTTATGTTATTTTATTTCAGCTTATTTTATTTTGTTTTATTTCATTTAATTTTATTTTATTTTACTTTGTTTTATTTTTATTTATTTCATTTTATTTTATTTTATTTTACTTTTTTATTTTTTTATTATTTTTTTTATTTAATTTTGTTTTATTTTATTTTATTTTTTTTTATTTATCAAATATATAAAATTTTTACTCAGTCAATTTTTATAAATTTATATTAATTTAGTAGTATAAAATATTTTCTTCCTACTATTTAATTAATTTATTTTTTTATTTTTTTTTTTTGTTTATATTTTGTTTATTTTTTAATTTTTTTTATTTTTTTTTTTGTTTATTTTTTTTTTGTTTATTTTTTTGTTTATATTTTTTAATTTTTTTTTTTTTTGTTTTTTATTTATATTTTTTTAAATTTTTTTTTATTATATTTTTTTTTTTTTTTAATTTTATTATATTTTACTTTGTTTTAATTTATTTTGTTTTATTTTATTTTGCTTTGTGTTATTTTATTTTATATTATTTTATTTTATTTTGTTTTATTTTATTTTATTTTATTTTATTTTATTTTATTTTATTTTATTTTATTTTATTTTATTTTATTTTATTTTATTTTATTTTATTTTATTTTATTTTATTTTATTTTATTTTATTTTATTTTATTTTATTTTATTTTATTTTATTTTATTTTATTTTATTTTATTTTATTTTATTTTATTTTATTTTATTTTATTTTATTTTATTTTATTTTAATTTATTTTATTTTATTTTATTTTATTTTATTTTATTTTATTTTATTTTATTTTATTTTATTTTATTTTATTTTATTTTATTTTAGTTTTATTCTATTTGCTTTCATGCTAATTTCCTTAATTTTTTTTTTTAATTTTATTTTATTTTTTTTTTTTTTTTAATTTTATTATATTTTACTGTTTTAATTTATTTTATTTTATTTTATTTTGTTTTATTTTATTTTATTTTACTTTATTTTATTTTATTTATTTTATTTTATTTTATTTTATTCTATTTGCTTTCATGCTAATTTCCTTTATTTTTTTTAATTCAACTTTTTTTTTTTTTTTCATGACATTTTACCACAAGTGTAAAATTAGACATGAACATTGTTGCATACGATTATCGTCGTAAAATTTCAATAACAAGTTTTTTCTACGAATTAAGGGACCTACAATGGAGGCAAAAGACTTCCTATACATATATTTATGAATATTTTTATATAAATTTAATATTTATGAGCGGATGTATGAAATTGGAAGCAGGCGGATTTGCAATATGTTGAATGTATGGTGCACTAAATGTTGAGTAACAAAAGTTGATGAAGACGCATTTATTTAATTTAATTTAATCTATTTTTTTTTTAAGTTAAATAAAATATATTAAATATATAAAATTTTTTTTATATTCTGCCTCTTTTATATATTAATTTAGCAGTATAAAATATTTTCTTTCTACTATTTAATTTGATAATTTATTTTATTTATTTTATTTTCTTTTTAATTTTTTTTTGTTTATTTTTTTCTGTTTATATATTTTTTTTTGTTTATACTTTTTTATTTTTGTAAATATTTTTTTATTTTGTTTTGTTTTAATTTATTTTATTTTATTTTATTTTATTTTATTCTATTTTTTCATTTATTGTTTGTTTTTTATTTATATTTAAAAAAAAAAAATGTTTATTATATTTTATTTTTTTAATTTTATTATATTTTATTTTGTTTTATTTTATTTTATTTTATTTTAGCTTATTTTGTTTTGTTTTATTTCACTTAATTTTATTTTATTTTATTTTGTTTTATTTTTATTTATTTCATTTAATTTAATTTTTTATTTTATTTTATTTTACTTTTTTATTTTTTTTATTTTATTTTGTTTTATTTATCAAATATATAAAATTTTTATTCAGTCAATTTTTATTAATTAATATTAATTTAGTAGTATAAAATATTTTCTTTCTACTATTTAATTAATTTATTTATTTTTTTCATTTTTTTATTTTTTTTTTGTTTATATTTTGTTTATTTTTTAATTTTTTTTGTTTATATTTTAAATTTTTTTTTGTTTTTTATTTATATTTTTTTTAATTTTTTTTCATTATATTTTTTTTTTTTAATTTTTATTATATTTTACTTTGTTATAATTTATTTTATTTTATTTTATTTTGTTTTGTGTTATTTTATTTTATATTATTTTATTTGATTTTATTTTATTTTATTTTATTTTATTTTATTTTATTTTATTTTATTTTATTTTATTTTAGTTTATTTTATTTTATTTTATTTTATTTTATTTTATTTTATTTTATTTTATTTTATTTTATTTTATTTTATTTTATTTTATTTTATTTTATTTTATTTTATTTTATTTTATTTTATTTTATTTTATTTTATTTTATTTTATTTTATTTTATTTTATTTTATTTTATTTTATTTTATTTTATTTTATTTTATTATATTTTAGTTTTATTCTATTTGCTTTCATGCTAATTTCCTTTATTTTTTTTAATTCAACTTTTTTTTTTTTTCATGACATTTTACCACAAGTGTAAAATTAGACATGAACATTTGTTGCATACGATTATCGTCGTAAAATTTCAATAACAAGTTTTTTGTACGAATTAAGGGACCTACAATGGTTTGTCGAATTCGAACGGCATCAATCGAAGGCCCGGCAGCTAGTGGAACAATTGTCCGAAAATCTGAGAACCAAATTTACACACATTATTACCCTCTTTGCTTGGCTCCTTGAACAATTAATTAACCCCTGCGGGTTAGGGGTTTAGAATATGCCCGAGGTAGGCATACCGGTCGTAAGAGGCGACTAATATGCACATAGGTAATGACGTGCTACTCGATGGTTGATCTACGGATATGATTCATCTCACCTCTCATTACCCATCTCCTTCTTCCTCACGGATGGAGGGATGACATGACCTATAAGGTTCCACTGGTCATACCAAATCGCTACCACGACAGTCGAGCAGTACCGCAAGGGAGTACCGCAGCGTACCGGGGTCATATCCGGCCAAGGACTGTCAACTTCGGCATCACTCCCCAAAACCTTCGGGGAGTGTTTTGCTGTAAACAACAACAACAACAACAACAACAACAACAATTAAATTGTTGCTGCACTCGTGACAACGCAATGTTCTGACTGACCAATCAATGTATGTCGTTTGTTATATTCAGTCGCTATTGCCTCGGTGCTTGCTGGTGAGCGAGGTAACAAAAGCAGCTAGCATGATTTCATTTATATACCCCCCTACTTTCACATTTGCGGGGCCCTGCATTAAATTGAGAAGCCTTCCATGGAGCAGAAATACGCACGGATAATTTACCAAACCAATTCCGATTAGCGACCCCGATTCGAAAAACTTGTTTCTTAAGAATTTGGCTTTTACATTTAACAGGGTGAGAACCTGGATTCTTGGGTGTGACAGGCCCAGCACACTACCCTTATATGTTTACATTCCCCCACCACCCTGTACCGCTACCTGGCCTACATCTTCTTTCTGGTCCACTAACTCTCAACTTTCATTTAACGCTACCCATCTCTGTTTCTCACTTCGTTATCTCTACAAAAGGCAGGTTACAACAATAAGTCGTCCATTTGACTATACATATGTAACTGTCGAAACAGTATCGCTGTTAAATTTTAAGTTCACAACAAAAAATATTAAAATATATATACTTGCTTTATAAGTACTTTACTGCACTACAAATCGTAACATATATTGTACTAATGGCATTATGTGTACCTACACACGCATTAACGTATGGATGGATGGAAAAGAGGTGGCAAAAAACTAGACACAAAAAGTTGTGAGAAAAAAGGCTTTGCATATGTACATATGTATATACTCGTTCATATTTATATTGTTATTAAAAGTATACAGGGTGACTAAACTATCAAATAAACGCTAGTGACAGGGATAACTACGTTCACTGTACCGTTCACAGTTTCTGTCAAAATCATATTTCTTGTAATAATCCCCATCATATTTCTTATAATAATCACTGTCACTGTCACAGCTCTTAACACAATTACTGTTCTGGTCACGGCCTCGATAACTGTCATAGTTCTGTTCATGGTCACTGTTCTGGTCACGGGCCCGATCATTTTCACTATTCTGTTCATGGTCACAGTTTCGATTACTGTCACGGTGCTGATCACTGTCACCGTTCTGTTCATGGTCACAGTTGCGGTCACCGTGACGATTCGTTTCATGGTCATTGTTCTGGCCACGGCTCCGATTACTGTCACATTTCTGTTCAGTGTCACTGTTACGGTCAAGGTAACGGGTATTCTCCTATCACAAACACGGTTCTGCCCTAGTTGACTGTGTCAGTCACGGCTCCTGTCACAGTTCTGTTCATAGTCACTGTTTTAGTCACAGTTCCAAAAAACGTCCACTGACCCAGTGATTGTTCCGTTTCGTGGTCATTATTCTAGTCACAGTTCCAATGAACTGTCACGGTTCCGGTCACTGTGACGGAACGAAAGTCATTACCATCGTCCACACCATCCACATCATTTCCACTTCCTCCCTCCCTAAAAGTATGCAATATTCGTTTACACTTCTCTACAATATAGTAAAATATAAAAGTCATCCTGTATGTGAGTATCTATGGCGCGCAAGGAACCGCTAAACACATATGTATGGATATGTGTGTGGTAGGTAGGGTTAACGGCAATAATGCTGACGTTTTAAATGTCCGCTTGCAGCAATGTTGAAATTGTTTGAATTGCATGTAGAGCACCGTTTGTAATGTGGCACGTTCCAGCGAACAGCAACAACACCAACAACAAGAACAACGCCAACTGCAACTAGGGATTCAAAAGTGGAAACTGTTGAAATGCTTGAATTATGGATATGCTCGTTGTAGAGCTTTAGCGCCACCATAAATTGTATGCAAGTAAGTAAATATGTATGTATGTATGAATGTAGAAAAGTACGAGTACTTTTGTAGAGATAGCAATAAAATGAGGCAGTTTTGTGAGTATGTGATATAATTGAAACATGCAGA
This sequence comes from Campiglossa producta, assembly GCA_964058755.1. Lineage (NCBI taxonomy): Eukaryota > Metazoa > Arthropoda > Insecta > Diptera > Tephritidae > Campiglossa > Campiglossa producta. The sequence goes on from CAXKVI010000001.1 coordinate 165,333,022, forward strand.
TGCGTTGTCGAAGTCGTTGCAAAGATTGAAATGTGTTGCTGCCTTTTGTTGATTTTCAAAATGTTCTTATCCTCTCTCGAATGTGTTAAGCAGCAGAAGAGGCATCAGTAATAATAACAACTACAACGACAATGGTTTTTGAATCACAATGGAAATGTACATAATATGTGCATCAGTAGTGCATCGGGGAAGTAAAGCGTCCAATACAGGTGCCATAGAGAAAACAATGTGATAGAGAAAAGGAAGAAAAAATAATATGGTTGCAGCAATCCTTCCGCTTGTGGCTATGTTCAGTGTTCCGGTCACATTCATGGTCACTGTCACGGTTTCTGTCACTGTTCCGAAATAATTTCCGTCACTGTCACGGTTTCTGTCACTGTTCCGAAAGAATTTCCGTCACTGTCACGGTTTTTTCACTGTTCCTAATAATGTCACTTGGTTGTCACGGTTACAGTGACTGTCACGGTTATGGTTTTTTCACTATTCCGCCAAATCTTCACTGTCACGATTTTATCACTGTTTCGAAAAAAATCACGGGTTTGTCACTGTTCCAGTCACTTTCACGGTTCCGGTTTTTGTCACTGTCACGTTTTCGATAACTGTTTCGGTCAAGGTTTTGGTCACTGCACGCTTCTGTCGCAGCTTCGGACTCGGTTCCGCAAAAGGCTTCTGTCACCGTCACGGTTACGACCACTTTCACCGTCTCTGTTCCAAGCACTGTCACGTTTCAGTTAATGGTCACTATTTCGGCAAGTTTTTCGTCACTGTCTCAGTTTTGGTCTCTATTCCGGCCAAGGTTTTGGTCACTGTTATGCTTCCGATCACTGTTTTTGTCACATTTACAATCACTGTTCTGGGCACTACCATTGTTCCGCTCACTGAGACGGTTCATGGTCACTGTATAGGCATTCCGGTCGTCAGAGGCGATTGATAGTTGATCTACGAATATGATGTCTCACCTCTCATTACCCACCTTCTCCTTCCTTACGGTTGGAGGGATGACATGACTTAGAAGGTTCCACTGGTCACACCAAATCGCTACCACGACAGTCGGGCAGTATCGCAAGAAAGTACCGGAGTGTACCGGGTTCATATCCGACTAGACTTGCGTAGTTCACGAACTAATTAGTTCATTAAAGTAGATCAAGGAAGTGATCCCGGGAACTAGTTTCAAATTTCAAATAAACTGCTTGAACTATGTATGTATATAAAATTTTCGTGAAATTTACAGGGTTTATTGGGAATGTATCGCTTTCCTTTCTATGGCAAAGAAGTCGCAGGCGGAGAAATAGGAAAGATATTCTATGAATAGAGTTAAAGTGCGAAGCCGAAGGAGAGAACGAAGGGCGGATGGGAAGAGCGAAAATAAGTAGTAAATTGGAAGTAGAAGTAAGTGCGAAGGATTTGAGAAGAAGGGAGATGAAGGGGGAAATTGATATAGGTTTGGTATATGATCAACCCGAGTCCTCCCGAGTAGGCATGTTTATGTCTAATCTTGGCTTGCGCCACTTATTGACGCTCAGCTGCCTAAGCGATTTTGGCATTTACGTATCAAAGCACGCCAGTCACGCCGGTAACTGACGCTAATTGGAAAAACCAAAGGAGTTCAAGTCATCCTCCACTTGTTTTTTCCATCTCAGTCGAGGCCTCCCCCTTCCTCTGCTGCCGAATTCGGGTTTCGATAGGAAAACTCTCTGTACTGGAGCTTCTTTGTCCATTCGCTTAACATGACCCAGCCAACGGAGCCTTTGGGCTTTAATTCGCTGAACAATGGTCAGGTCTGCGTAAAGCTCGTACAGCTCATCGTAAAATTTACTTCGATACTCGCCGTTGGTATCACGGGAAGAACCATAAATCTTCCGGAGAACTTTTATCTCAAATACTCCAGGGGCCATCTCATCTTCTCTTGACACTGTCCATGATTCCGAGCCGTACATCGGGACTGGTATGATGAGAGACTTATAGAGCGTGATCTTTGCTTGTCGAGAGAGGACTTTACTTATCAAGTGCCTACTTAGTCCATGTAAAACATGTAGGTCACAAAAACTTCTAGGATAAAAGGCTTGGTCTAAATTTCCTCGGAGGTTTACTCATCGATTTTCATAGCGATACTCTCTAATCGAGGGACAGTCTGAAGTAAGGCACCTCCTCTTATATAGAGCGAATCCCATTTTGCTGTGGTTGATAAGTGGTCCAAAAGATTCTGTTCCTCTGAGCATAAACATATAAAATTCATTACAATTTCTAATTTAATCTTTTCCGAAAGTGAATTTCTCACTTAAGATCCATTATTCTAATTGCCGAATTGTGCACAGGAATTCACAATAATTACCACTTCGCATCAAAGTTGCTTTGTGGTTGTTGTCATGTTTTGCTCTGTTGGAATTGCAAATGGGAAAATGTAGCAAAGCAGTAATTGCAAGTAATTAAAGCTCTAATCGCATTAGCAATGCAATTTTCAATTCCAAAACAAAATTCCAAATTTTGCACTAAGCAAATGCAAGCAATGAGGACGAAACAACGACGAAAGCGTTAGTCAAGTCGTTCAAGGGGACGAGGGGACGTGTTGGTGCAACGTACATAAGTGATGAAACAACATGGTCAATAACCCGTACAAGCTTGCAACATTAAGCCACACTCAGTAAGCCTTGACCAACAACACAAGGTGAGCTAACATTGAGCGCAATAAGCTCACCCAAAAAGGCACAAAAAAGACACTCCCACAAATGTGGATGTGATTGAATGAAGCGGGCGGTAGGGAAATTTTAAGGCTAGCAGATTTTTCGGGTTTTATGATGGTGGTAATGTGGCTTACAAATGTGGTGGTCGATTCAGTTACTTACTTTTTAATGGTAGGTAACTTTGAAACATTTTTTTCTGCGCTCAACCGCTCGGAAACAGGCACTATGCTGCTGTTGGTTAGTTGGTTGGTTTTTGATGCGGTTGGCAGATGAGATGCAGTTTAACGTGTAGTGCCGGATGCTGCCAAACGGAAATTTCATATTTAAAGTTTTTTGTTTTTTTGCTTTTTCTACAGTAACAACACTCGATGAGCAGATGAGCGTTGGTAAACAGAGATGAGTTCAAGTAAACTGAATGCACTTACTGACCTAAATGCATCAGTGATGCACTCAAGAGCTTTGGATAGGGGCGTAAAACTCGTTCTGATCCACATCCAGCATATGAAGACACTGAGCTCAACTGTGGTACGGTAGAGGGTGTGGTCTGGGAATGAATGATCTCTCAAGAACCTTTCCCTACAAAAATGCAAAAAGGCAACATTTCTTGCCCTCGCTTCCATAGGCGGTGCGTATAATTGCCCTTTCAATTAGCTGATCAATGACAATAACAATTTTGGCGTCATTTTGAAATCATTCTGGGGTTTTTTGGGGTAATTTTCTGATATATTTGGTGTCATTTTGGGCCCATTTCGGGATCATTTTTGGGTACTTTTGAAATAATTTTGGCATCATTTAGAGTCATTTTCGCGATCATTTTGAGGTCACTTTGGGTTTATTTCGGAGTCATTTTGGGATCATTTTCTGGTCGTTTTGGGGACATTTTGGGATCATTTTGAGGTCATTTTGTGATCATTCTGGAATCATTTTGGGATCATTTTGGGGTCATTTCGGGGTCATTTTGAGATAATTTTGTGGTCATTTTGGGATCGTTCTGGGGTTATTTTGGGATCATTTTGAGGACATTTGGGGTTATTTTGGCATCATTTAAAGTCATTTTGGTATCATTTTAGCGATCAAATTGAGATCATTTTGGGGTCACTTTGGGATCATTTTGGGGTCATTTTGGAATTATTCTGGAGTTATTTTGGGATCATTTGGGGTCATTTGAACTCATTTTGGAGTCATTTTGGGTTCATTTTGGAGTCATTTAGGGATCATTTGTGGTCATTTCTGGGACATTTTGGCGGCGTCATTTTGGGATCATTTTCTGGTCGTTTTGGGGACATTTCGGGATCATTTTGAGGTATTTTTTTAATCATTCTGGAATTATTTTGGGGTCATTTTGGGATCTTTTGGAGTCATTCTGGGATCATTCTGAGGTTATTTTGGGATCATTTGGGGTCATTTTGAATCAATTTGGGGTAATTTGGAAATCAATTTGGGGTCATTTCAGGATAATTTCAGAGTCACTTTGGGATCATTTTAGGGGTAATTTTGTAGACCATTTTTGTACATCATTTTTATACCTTTCATGAACATGAAATTGTATTATTTGGTTTGTAAGTATGAGAAGAAGAAGAGATAGACCGACCAACAAGCATACCGATATGATGTTGTTGCTGTTGTAACCGTACTTTGCCCTGCCTAGTCCGAAGATACACTTATAAAAAGTTACGTGACGTACCATACAGGGTGGTACGGATGTTGAGCGTACTTTGCCGGATATGAATCCGGTACGTGCCGCTACTCTCTTGCGGTACTGCCCGACTGTTTTGGGAACGATTTCGTTGACCCCGTAGCCGGGGTCGGGGTGAATTTTAGTCGCCTCTTACGACCGGCATACCTACCTCGGGCATATTCTAAACCCCTAACCCGCAGGGGTAAACCGATATGATCGGGACGATGAGCTGAGTTGATTTGACCATGTCCGTCCGTCTGTCTGTCTGTTTGAACGCAAACTAAACCCTCAATTTTTGAAATCTGAATGAATCTGGGTGAGCGGGTATCATTTTACAGTGTTTTAATCATTTGTCGGAACCAACAAGATCGGACCAACATTTCATATACATAGCTCCCATACAATCGATAGCTCCGATAAACGGATTTTCGGCCATAACTCATGTAATTGAACAGGTGGGAACGTGAGGTTTTGTAACTATCGCGCTTTTCTGCTAGTGTAATATCGATGTTGAAAATCATTAAGATTCGATATAATGATGCCACATAGCCCCCATACAATCGATTGTTTCGATAAACTGGTTTTGGGCTATATTTCATGCAATTGATCAGCTATTATTTTGTTTGCAGCTTTTTTTAGACTCATCCCGGATTCATCCCAGACTAATAGCAATTTTTGCTACGTGCCTACAATAACAGAGCCATAAATGTACTACTACATAAATTTACCCGCATTTCTAGTATTAATATTTGTCAGCAAATCAGCACTTTGCTTTAACTAAACTAAAATTGACCGCATAAAATCAAATAATAAATGTTGAAGATTAAAACAAGCGGAGAGCAACTACTAAAATAGCACTCAATGTTGTTAGGCACATACAGAATTGGGGCAGATTTATTTGCCCAACAACAAAATAGGACGAAAAGGTTAACAGTTATAAAAATAAATTACAATTGAAAACAAATAAAAATAAATAACTGATTTTATTTACAAAACAAAAAAAAAAAAAAAAAAAAAAGCAACAAAATTGAGTAAGCAAGCAGCAAAAATCAATTTTTAATGGCTTTGATGTTTGAAATAAGCGCTCACAAAAGTCGTTTAAACCATTTTCGTATATGGATATTTGTATATTTGTAGGGACTACATAAATCATTTAATATTTTTTGGGTCATTGTTGCAATATGCAATTTGTGCCAAATACAGGAAATTTTTTTTTTTTGAAAGTTTTTATTTTTTTCATTCAATATAAAATTTGGCATAAGGATAAGACTGCTATACGCCAACAGAAGTAATAGTAACGGCAACCTGTAGTGAGTAAATTTACGAAGCCGTGACTAAAGTTTTTAATAACTAACTTAATTTGAAGAATATTTGGTAGCTGCGCCGTAACGACTACCACCAGTGGCCACTTTGAAGTTATGCGACTATCAAATAGCCTTGCTGGTAGGTAATGAATAAGACGTTATTACCTGCATACCTACTTCAAAAATTATCTAACTTTAATGTTATGAACAACAATAACAGCGACTAGCTAAAGTTACTAATATGCTACTTCAAAGTAGTTATAGTCACTATTACCACAAGGTAACGAAATAAGAAATTGATACAACTTTTTCAAGTTCCAAATTTCATGTTACTAATATGCTACTTCAAAGTGTAGTCACTATTACCACAAGGTAATGAAATATGCTGTTTATAAAACTTTTTCTAATTCCAAACTATAAGTCACGGTAACTTCTGCAAATTATAATTACTATGAAGTGGTTCATTTTGGTGAGTTTGGGACTTTAAAGTTATTTATTGGGGTTTTGTTTTTTAAAGAATGTTTTCATTTACCATCACGAATTGCCCACGTAACTACAAAGTCAGTAAAACGTAGCCGGATAGAGTTTAGCAACGTCATTGTTACTTCGTGGTTATTCTTGATTTTGGTCGCTGGTACGTAATAACTAAGTGAAAATTACGTGCCAGGGGTCGGCATTAATCGAATTTTGAGTAACGAAAAAATAAAAAAGATAACACTGTACAACAGCCATAAAATCCCAGAGGGTTTCTCCGCGGTTTCTAAAGCTTTTGGGTGTGCTGAATCAGAATCTGAGGTCAGAATTTTCGGGCCATCCTAGGTTTTCCCTCCAGAGTGTAGGTTTTTCAGATTTCGGTAGTAGTAAAAAAATTATTTTTTTTTTTTAATTGTTTAAAAAGTTTTTCTGAATAGGTAACTTATATAAAATCAAAATTAAATTATGGTTCCTTGACCCGAGGAAATTTGTTAAATTATTAAATAGAATTTTTTTTTTACAACTACCGATCTCTTTACAAATCACCCTATGGAGAGAAAACCTAGGGTGACCCGAAAAATCTGACTTCAGATTCGGATTCATTCGGGATCATTTAGGGACTGTTTTGGCATCACTTCGGGACAACTTTCGGGATATATTCGGGACTATTTTGAGGTCATTTTGGGATATTTTTAAGGTAGTTTTGGGATCATTTTAGAGTAATTTTGGGAAATTTAGGGATTATTTTGGGTGTCATTCTGGAATAATTTTGGGGTAATTTTTAAATAATTTTAAGATCATTTCGTGATCATTTTGAGGTCATTTTCGGATTTTTTGGGGAGTAAATACGGTATTTTTTGAGATAATTTTAGGGTAATTTTGGGATCATTTTAGGGTAGTTTTGGGATCATTTCGGAGTAATTTTAGGATCATTTCGGAGTAATTTTAGGATCATTTCGGAGTAATTTTAGGATAATTTCAGGGTAATTTTAGAGTATTTTTATGGTGATTTTGGGGTAGTTTTGGGATCATTTAGGGGTCATTTTGGGATCATTTTAGAGGTAATTTTGGGATAGTTTTGGGATCGTTTTGGAATCATTTTGAGATAATTTTTTGGTAATTTTGGGGTAATTTTCGGATTTTTTGGGCGTAATAACTTTGGGGTAATTTTGAGATAACTTTGGGGTAATTTTGAAATCATTTTTGGGTAACTTTGCGGTAGTTTTGGAGCAATATTTTTGTAGATCCTAAAATTTCCTTCCACTACTGAATGTATTATTTTTCATAAAGGCCTTGAGCCTTTCCTTCCCATTACATCCTTTTTAGCCCACCTTAATGCGTACTTAAATTCCCTAGTGTATATAAGGCCATATATATGTAACTATAATACTCGATCTGTATCAATGTATTCGGAATAAAGCAATTTGTATAAACATTATTTGGCAAACAAAATCTGGCTCAAGTTGCAGTCAACTGCAGAAACTGCCAATGTCCGATTGCCCTAAATGTGGGCCACATTGTAAATCATTGTATTTACATAAATAGTTCTGATGCCAATTGCCTTTTCGATTTCAATGCCAAATATACAAAATAATATGCGTTTTGGCTAAGAATTTGTTTTTGAACATGGCAAAAAAAAAAAAAAAAAAAATTTAATGGGATTTCCAGAATTAATATTTATTGGATTTTTATGGATTACATTGCATGTAACTCGTTTGCTTTTTATTTATTACATTAATATGTTCGTATAGATGATCCTTTGCTGTAATTCCGTTTTGAAGACTACACTCCTTTTGAATACAGTCCTTCGTCTTTGTCATCATATAAAATTTCATTAAGCTCAACAAACGCGTTTGAATAATACAAACGATTTCGGCATCAATATGGATGTTCGCATGTGGTATTTTAGAAATTGTGTTTACACCCCTAATGAGTAGATTGGATCCGCAAAGCAACAAATGACAACAACTGTTAGATACCGATTGCAGCACATGTTCATAAACCATCCCATGATAGTAGTCGTGCAACTATGCTGAACGCTTCACTGATTTCTATGTATCAAAATCCTAAACATTATATCCGTGTCGGAAGCGTTACATTAGGGTGAGACAAAATTTTCGACTTTTGAGCATAAGCAACTTTATTTACATGTTTATTATTTTTTTTTATTTCATTTTAATGTTTTTAGTTTTTTTGTTATTTATTGTTTTTTTTTTTATTTTTTTTGTTCTTTTTTTTTAATTTTATTTGTTTAATTTAAGTTTTTTTTTTTTTGTTTTTTTTTTTTTCATTTTTTTCTTTTTTCTTCTTTTTTCATTTTTTTCTTTTTTTATTTTGTTTTTTTTTTTTTTGTTATTTTTTTCTTTTATTTTATTTGTTTAATTTTTCTTTGTTTATTATTTTTTTTCTTCTTTTTTTTCTATCTTTTTCTTTATATTTTATTTTATCTCATTTAATTTTTTTTGTTTGTTTTATTTTCTTATTTTGTTTTAATTTGTTTTATTTTATTTTTTTTTTTTGTATTTTATTTGTTATTTTATTTTATTTTTTTCTTTTTTTTAATTTTTATTATTTTATTTTTTTTAAATTTGTTTTAGTTTATTTTCCTTTATTTTTATTATTTGGTATTCTATTTTTTTTTTTTCATTTAATTAATTTTTTTTTATTTGTTGTTTTATTTTTTTTTTTATTTTTTATATTATATTTTTTTTTTTATTTTTTTTTTTATTTTTAATTTTTTTTATATTTATTTTTTTTCTATTTTTTTTTTTATATTTTATTTTTTTTTTTTTTTTTTTTCGCTTTTTCTATATTTTATTTTTTTCGCTTTTTTATATTTATTTTGTTTTATTTTAAATATTTTTTTTAATTAAATTTTTTTTTATTTTTTTTATTTGTTTAATTTTTCTTTTTTTATTATTTTTTTCCTTTTTATTTTTTTCTATAATTTTTTTTATATTTTATTTTATTTTATCTCATTTATTTTGTTTTAATTTGTTTTATTTTATTTTTATTGTATTTCATTTTTTATTTTATTTTATTTTTTTCTTTTTTTTAATTTTTATTATTATTTTATTTTTTTTTTAATTTGTTTTAGTTTATTTTCCTTTATTTTTATTATTTGGTATTCTATTTTTTTTTCATTTAATTAATGTTTTTTTATTTGTTGTTTTATTTTATTTTTGTTTTTTATTTGTAATACTTTTTTTAAATTTTTTTTTTATTTATTTTTTTTATTTTTTTTTTATTTTTTTTTTGCCTTTTTTATATTTATTTTGTTTTATTTTAAATATTTTTTTGTTAATTTAATTTTTTTATTTTATTTTTTTTTTTTTTGTTTTTTTTTTTTTTTTTTGCTTAATTTTTTTATTTTTTGCTTTATTTTTTATTTATTTGTTGTTTTACTTTATTTTTTAATTTTAATAATTTTTTTTATTTTTTTTTTTTTTTTTTTTGATTATTCTTTGTTGTTTTTTATTTTATTTTTTTTTCGTTTTATTATTTTTTATTTTATTTTATTTTGTTTTTTTTTTCTTTTAAAATAGACCCACCATAATGTACCTACAAAGATTTTGTTTTTGTTCTCCTTTCAACTTTTGTTGTGAAAGCTCTGGCTCCTTTTGTTGAACGATTTACGGTTAGTTGGTTGGGTTGAGTTGGTTAGTTGCTTGTTGTTGTTGTTGTGTTGCAGCTTTATTGTTGTTGTTTCGTTATTTTGTTGAGTGTTAAAACTATTATTTTGTTGTGAAAGCCGCGACACCCAAGAACAGATAGCTGAAACCACACCAACACTGAAACCATAGCACACAAACATTTATTACGTCCAACTGCAATAGAGAATATCTTCAACAATGCTCAACGTTTCTTAGATAATAAATCAAGTGTAAGGCGTTGCAATATGTTCTACTCACAATACTTAAAAAAAAAAATAAATGCTGCATAGAAGCACCAAAGGCAATCCGAGGCAACAAGCAGCTGCTTGCTGTGTGCGGTGGTTTTTCATTAGGGTGTTGCGTTTGGGGGTGAATTGTTTTTTTACTAGATTAGGATTTTATTTTTTTTTTTTTTTTTTTTGCGGTTATTTTTTTTTCTCTACTTTATTTTATTCTATTTTATTTTTATTTTTATTTTTTTTTTTTTTATTTATGTTATAATATTTATTTATTTATTATTTACTTTTCATAATTTTTTTTTTTTTTCAAATTGAATTTTTTTTTCTTAATTTTTTATTTATTTTAATTAATTTAAATTTTTTTTTAATTTTATTTGATTTGTTTTTCATTTTATTTATTTATTTTTATTTTATTTGGTTTTTTAATTTTTTTTTTTTTTTTTCATTTTAATTTTTTTTTTTATTCTTTTAAATTTGTGTTTTTTTTTGTTTTTTTTTTATTCTTTTAAATTTGTGTTTTTTTTTTTTGTTTTTTTTCTATTTTTTTATTTAATTTATTTATTTTTATTTTTTTTTACTCTGTGTTCTTTTTTTGTTTTTTTTTATTTTTTTTTTATTTAATTTTTTTATTTTTTTATTTACTTTGTTTTTTTTTTTTTTTTAATTTTATATCTTTTATTTTATTTTTTTTTTACTTTTTTAATTTTTTTATTTGATTTTTTTACATTTTTCATTTGATTTTTTATTTTATTTGAACCCTCTAATACTTATACATACATATGAATCCTTGAATATAAGTCCATATTTTCAAGTTGTCCACTTCAGCGAATGCATCCGGTAAAATGAAAACGGAAGTTGAGATAAATGTTAGTCTTTGTTTGTAATTTGTTTCTGTGGCGCGTTGTAAGCATACAGATAGTGAACCTTACAATGCCAAACGCGTACACACACACACACACATCACATACTAACGCACACAACACCCTTCTAACTAACACTTTTTCAAACAGAAGTGACCCACGATAAAATTAAATTAAAATAGCGTATACGAGATGAGAAAGTCAACAAGTACATATACAAACATACATAAATACATGTATGTTGGCACGTACATATGTATAAGACAAATGAGAAAAGAGGAGCTGCAGGGAGTAATGTGTTGTTTGCCTTATCAAGCGAGTATGACTTTACAAAGCGTAAAAAAAATTCACTGTAAAATGTTTTTTATTTGTAACACTTTTTTTCCATTGCAAATGTCAATTTATTTCCTTGCCATTCAATGTCCAATTTAGTAGTTAATTTGTTTCGATACATGCCAAATATTTGAATGTAGGTTTGTATATAGCATATTCAGAGCAACTTAAAATGCAGTACATCAATTTGTAAGCCACTATTCGTTTCTTATTGCTCAATAATTTTTATGTTCATCATACGCCATGGCGTACCAGGCCAGTTGAACGTGGACGCATACAGTAGCGGTCAGCTAATTGGGAGCAAATATGATGAATGTTTTTGAAAGTTTTAAACTGAAAATTATTCTTTAAGTTTTTGGCAATTTTTTTTTGGACTTTTTTAATATTATACGCCATTCTTTTGAAACATTTTCGGGACTTTCTTTTAATTTTTATTAGGACTTTTGAGACTTTTTAGGAATTGTTCCACGAGGCTATTTGAGGATTTTTTTAGGAAGTTGCTTTTGGAACATTTTCGGGACGTTTTTAAGAATTTTATTAAGAATTTTTTGGGATTATTCCACTACTATTTGAGGATTATTCCGGGAATATTTTCAAATTGTTTTCGGGGCTATTTGAGGACTTTTTCCGAATCATTTATGGACTTTTTCAATATTATTTGAAGTTGTTTTGGAACATTTTCGGGACTTTTTTATTTTTTTTTTTAGACTTTTTAGGGATTATTCCACGATCATTTCAGGATCAATTCAGGACCATTTCAGGGTAATTTCGGGACTGTTATGAATTGTTTTTGGACCTATTTGAGGATATTTTGGGATCACTTCGGGACTCGGAGTTGTCTTGGAACATTTTCGGGACTTTTTTTTTTAATTTTTAAGAGGATTTTTTAGGGTTTATTCCACCACCACTTTAGGACCATTTCGGGACTATTTTCAAATTGTTTCCGAGGCTATTTGAGGACTTTTTTGTGATTATTTCGGGACGTTTTCCGAATCATTTATGGATTTTTTAATATTATTTCGAACTTGCTTTTGGAACATTTTCGGGACGTTTTTAAGATTTGGGATTATTCCACGACCATTTTATTACTATTTCGGGACTATTTTCAAATTGTTTTCGGGGCGATTTGAGGACTTTTTTTAGATCATTTCGGGACTTTTTCCGAATCTTTTATGGACTTTTTCAATATTTTCGGAGTTGTTATTGGAAAATTTTCGGGACTTTTTTAGATTTTTTTCGGACTTTTTAGAGTTTATTCCACTACCATTTCAGGATCATTTCGGGACTATTTCGAAAATGTTTCCGGGGCTATTTGAGGATTTTTTTTAGGATCATTTCAGACTTTTTCCGGATCATTGCTGGACTTTCTTAGGATTATTTCGGGATGATCTTTTAACATTTTCGGGATTTATTTTTTAATTTTTATTGCGAAGCATTTCAGGATCAATTCGGTGCTATTTCCAAATTATTTCCGAGGCTATTTGAGGACTTTTCAGGATTATTTCGGGACTTTTTCGAAATCATTTATAGATTTTTTTTTTTTTTTCAATATTATTTCGGAATTGTTTTTGTAACTTTTTCGGGACTTTTTAAATTTTTATTATGACTTTTTAGGGATTATTCCACGGTCATTTCAGGATCATTTCGGGACTATGTATTTCCAAATTGTTTTAGGCATATTTGAGCACTTTTTAGGGATCAATTTAGGGCTTTTCCGGATTATTGCGGGACTGTTTTAGGATTGTTTTTGGAACATTTTCGGGATTTTTTTAATTTTTATTAGGACTTTTTAGGGACTATTTCACGATATTTTCAGGATCATTTCGGGATTATTTCCGAATTATTTTTGGACCTATTTAAGGACGTTTTTGGAGCCATTTCAGACTTTTTCCAGATCATTGCTGGACTTTTTAAGATTATTTCGGGATTGTTTTTGGAACATTTTCGGGATCACTTTGGGACCTTTTCGGGATCATTACAGAACTGTTGCAGCATGGTTTTAGGATTTTTTCGGTATTGCTTTATGGACTTATTTGGAGTCATTTTTCACTATCAATTCAGTTTTTTTTCTGCACCATTCCTCGACTTTCCGTGAGTCAAACTTAAATATAGATTCGAAATAGAGACGAACTCGAAAAATCCCCTCCTTAGTTGGTTTGAAAAATATCCAAGAAATCTCTATAAGAGTGATTCGTGTTATATTTCAAGAATTTTACTTATTTATTACTATTTTATTCTTTCCTCTTTGCTTCATTAAAACAGCAATCAGTTTATGCACGTCCATGGACAGGTCATGTTTTCATTAATGCAATTAAATCAATGCAAACAAGTCACAAGAATGTATGTATCCATATTAAAATCAAATATTTACTCATATTTATACGTTCACACATACATTCGTACACGCATATTATTCTCACAATATTCGAACTTCGAAGTATACGAATAAGAACAATCTAAATAATAATATGCGCGTACATACATTTCTACATGGGCGTAGACAGGTGCTCTTCAAGAGACATCATCTCTTGGTCAACATGTCCGTAACTGTTATGGTGAGCGATTATTGCCTTGATAGCCTTATGGATATCATTGACAGGCTACAGCATAGCGTTGAGGTCTTTCCTCACTCTCTCTTCTACACTGAGCTCCCAGGAGTTTTTCCCAGATATTTTACACATTGTTGATCCTGCGGGTGGTATACAAAGTTAATCTCCATCAACTCTAGGGAAAGGAAGCGCAAGGAAAAAGGGGCGTGGCAATTCTCATACAAATCGGATTTTTCACAGTACTTAGCTTGGGAAGTATTCGTGCTACACGACTGAGAACCCCCCCCCCCTCCTTCCCCAAAAAAAAAAAAAATTTTCAAAAACAACTCCGAAATAATATTAAAAAAGTTCCTAAATGATTCGGAAAAAGTTTCGAAACGATCCCAAAAAATCATCAAATAGCCCCGGAAAAAATTTGAAAATAGTTCCGAAATGATCCTGAAATGGTCGTGGAATAATCCCTAAAATGTCCCAAAAAAAATCTAAAAAAATCCCGAAAATGTTCCAAAACAACTTCAAATAATATTGAAAAAGTCCATAAATGATTCGGATTCAAATAGCCCTGATAAAAATTTGAAAATAGTCTTGAAATAATCCTGAAATGGCGGTGGAATAATCCCAAAACAGTCGCAAAAAAAATCTGAAAAACGTCGGGAAAAAGTTCCAAAACCAACTTCGAAATAATATTGAAAAAATCTATAAATGATTCGAAAAAAGGCCCGAAATGATCCTAAAAAAGTCCTCAAATAGCCCAATATGAAGATATCTTATAACTTTAACTGAATAGCTCAGTATATGTATGTATATTTGTACACATTTGGATGAAATTTGGCAAAGAGGTAGTATGCTTGATTCCAAGACTATACGTATGGGTGTTGCCACTTGGGCGAATTACAGGGTTGCCACCTATATCATTTTTTTTTAATTATTGAGAAAAATATGCCAATATGGGTATCAAATGAAAGGTATTATCGGCGACATGCTAACTAAAATATTTTCAAGTAGAGTTGTCACCTATGGTTGCCACCTTATCGCAATATATATATATATATACATATGTATATACGGTATTATCTCGAGAACCGCTTGGCGGATTTCGATAAAATTTGGCATAGAGATAGTATGCTTGATTCTAAGACTATCCGTATGGTTGTTGCCATTTGGGGCGGTTTACAAGGTTGCCACCTATCTCAATTTTTGTTTAAATATGGAGCAAGATATGCCAATATGGGTATCAAATGAAAGGTATTTGCAGCGACATACCAACTAAAATATTTTCAAGTAGGGTTGTCGGCCAGGGTTAACATTTTACCGTATTGTAACTGCATATTTTGGGGTAGCTTTGGGATCAAATTTGGATTATTTTAGGATCATTTTGGATCATTTAGGGATAGTTTTGACATAATTTTGGGGCTTTTTGTGATGATTTTGGGTTCAATTTTGGGCCATTTTTGAATTATTTTGGGATCGTTTAATGGTCTTTTTGGGGTCATTTTGGGATTATTTTGGGATCATTTACGGTCATTTTGCGACCATTTTGGGGTTATTTTGGGATCATTTTGGAATAATTTTTTGAGTCATTTTGGGGTTATTTTGGATGTGTTTTGGGGTCGTTTTGTATCGCTTGGCCGATTTCGATGAAATTTGGCATAGAAATGGTATGCTTTATTTTAAGACTGTCACCCAGGTACTCAGACGTTAATCTCCAAAGACGCCAGTAAACCTGAGTATAAAGAAAAAGAAGGTGTGGGGTGGAAGCCACAGGTATATATACTGGACTGTTTCGTTAGGACTTTCCTGAATCTTGCTGTTCCATATCCACACTAAAATTTGTCCTTGAAACTAACCTACCTCCAAGGGATGCGTAGTGCTTTACTCTACCATGGCGGTTTTGCTTTAGTTCTCCTGCAGGACACGTCATTGCACTCCTACCGTAGCTCACAGAAAGTATAGAAAATTCGAGTCCCCTTAAAGTAGGCAACAACTTTTTTTCGCTTATGCAAAAGTGGTCCTTAAAGCATGCTATGCCTACACACTTACACACACACAGACACACACACATACATGTAAGAAACCACAAAAATGAGGTCGCGCGTAATTGCTAGTTGAATATAAATCATGCCATTCGTGTCATATTCAATTCGTAAACACCCAACGTAATATAACCGAAATGATTCAACAATAATGACAAAGCGTTAACAGGCTACGAGGCTACGACTCCCTGGCGTCAGGTTGATGCATTTAAATCAAATCAAAACCGAAATCCTTCATCATCATCATTCATCATTACAATAATCAACACCAACAACCTTGAGATGTGGTATAAACAAAAATTCTTTTAAATTTCACGTAGTAAACTCAAAGACGATATGGACAATAATTTGAATATTGTGGCTGAGTGAGTTGCGGTTGTAAAGAAAAAGGTTGTGCTTACACAGCATCATCATTAACAAGCTGCGCAAATCAGAATAACAGATTCATGACATGATGAGACTGCAATGGGAAAAAAGTGAAAAGCAAAAAAAAAAAAAATTTCTTTATATGCGTGATGGATGAAGGCATGTACCGTGAAATAGATGTACGAATTTTTGACACATTTGGCACGTCTAACTGACAGAGGAGCGTATTGGGATTAGAGGCTAAACAAAAAAAAATACTATGTCATTAAAAGGAGACTGAAAGGGAGCTTGGAAAAAAGAATAACGCAACAGAGGACATTTAAATACATTTTTTCTCTTTCGGAGGTAAATTTCTAAAGATGTGTAAATAATTTAATATTTCGTATTTTTCACAAACAAATTAATTTTTCTCGATCTCTTAAGGGTTAAGGGAGTAAATAACGGAAATATATCACATTATAAGTCATATCGTTCGCGAAAGACAACGAGTCTCGAAAATGAGGAGCCCAATAAAAGGGCTTAACCTGTAGATGAACAGGAAGGTTAAATTTTTTGAAAGAGGTTGATTTTTAAACCTGACATCTCATATGGAAAGGCTGCGCTGGGAAATGAGTAATTTATTATAATTTTTTTAAAGGGTTGCCACCTGTTCAATAAATTTATTTTAAATATTTTGAATTTTTTTCCAAAAACTTGTCGTTGTGTGAAAGAGCGTTTTTTATGGAAATATCTGTGGGTAGGTACATTCGAAAATTATATAGAAATAGCTCGTACCCATGTCTTTGACCCCACGCCCCTTTTTCCCATATCTGAATAACATGATTAAATCTAGAGACATCCACTATAAAAAAAAACCTGAATTGCATGGGAGGTGCCCCACGCCCCTTCTCTTGTCCTCCATTCTTCAAGGGTTTTTAAAAATTAACTTCATATATCTTCGTACCGAAGTTCATACGTGTGACATGATTACTTCCGGAGATACATACATATGTACCATGAAAGGCCCCTTTTAATAAAGGAAAAGTTAGGGTTAACATAATATGGCATTCCTGGAAGGCTCCTCAGCGTATGCTCCGAATTTGGTTATGATCGCATGAGAACTCTGTTGTTGTTGTCGAAAGATCCACTTATAAAAAGTTATTTGACGGACCAGATAGGGTTGTACCGATGTTGACCGTCCTTTCCCGGATACGAATCCGGCATATTCCAGTGAATAGCACCGTATGGCACTGACTGTCTTGGAAACGATTTCGTTGAGCCCGTAGCCGAGGTCAAAGTGGATTTTAGTCGCCTCTAACGACAGGCGTACCTACCTCGGTCATAATCTTAACTATTAACCCGCAGGGGTAAACTCTCTTTGCTGCTGTCGACCCTGCAAAACGTATAGAGGACTGTAATTATGCGGTATTCAACTGAAACGTCCGGACCCTATCAAGGTATCAAAAGTTACCGTTGCCCGGCTAGTAGGCATTACTCTACAGGTGTTGAAATCATCAAGGCAGTGCATTTTCTTTCGGTGGCCTTTTTGTCCTGGTAGAAGATTCTTGCAGGGAAGGTGAAGCCAAATGCAAATTTGCTCATTTGAATTCGCCAAATTTGGTGCGGTGTAAATGTACTATTACCCTTTATTTTGGTTTATTATTTCTTTATTCTTTAGAAAGCAGCGATTATTTGTATTTACCCAAACACGAAAAAGCTTCTGTGAATTATAAGAGAAAAAAGAAGTAAACGAAACATTTTAAATGATTTTTGAATTTTTGTAACTGGTATGATTTCAACCAGAAAATTGTAAAGCAGTGTACTAAAATTTTATCTCACTAGTTTGACGGTAGGATCATATTTTTAAACGTCTCAAAAACTTTTTATAGTTAAATTTTTTTTCTACAATTTCAAAAACTGCATACTTTAAATCTTGAATGAATGAATGAATGAATTCCGTTTGTATTATAAGTTTTATTTTCAAACACTCCCTACCCGCATCACCCATCAAACGAATACGTTAACTAAATACAAATTGCATGCCCAAAATCCACAACTCAATAACACAACTGCCGATAAATTAATGATGCTTGAATATGTCAACTTGATATCTATCACATTTCGTTCCCCCAAGTTTCCCCCTCAAAAATACTAAAAAAAATTAATTACCGTTTTTATTGAGATTTATCCGTTAGTGCATTGAATTTTTTTCCCCCATTTATATTTAGGTTTGTCGCGCCATTTTCATCCAACTCCAACTCATTTTCACTTTTTATTTTTTGTTGATTTAATATTATTCATTTTACTATTTTCACTATTTTATTTTTTTTTGTTTAGCTAATATCTATGCACAGAAGTATGTATGTAAGTGCATTTACAAAACATCAAATTCTCAATCAACAAAATCACAACAACGCGCTCGACTAAAAAAATTGTCTCATGCTGCCTTCTTCGTTGACTGACTGCAACTGATTCGCAGGACTTTTACCAGCATCACAAGAAGCATCGTCGTGTATCCTTTGGCAAGCAAACCAATCGCAGGATGGATATACAGTGTTGCTTCTTGTTGAAAAAGGGATGAAATTTACCCCCTTTATTTTTAAATTAGCTGAAACGAAATAGATTTTTCTATTGGAATATTAACAACGTGTTCAATCTCTGTTACGTATTTATACTTTTCTTCATCCCTTAACCCTCTCACATTTCTGTACTACTTCTTATTCCTATTAATTATTTCTACCCTGACTTTCAGCGACCTGGGATGAGTGGTTTACGAGATACATATGTAGTATGAAAACTCCTATTTGTAGCGGAAGTGCCACTTCCCCCTTCCTAATACCCAATTTTTCTGGAGGCTATACGCGAGGTTAGCCGCATATATGTAGCTATTTACTGAAATGAAGAGTTCTAACATTAATACTTTTAGAGATATGCAGTATGAAAAATACCCTTCGTATGGGGGGACACGACCCCTTTCTTCCTTATACCCTATCCAACTTTAAAAATAAGTATTAGGGATTTACTGTGTGTCGACGGGAATGACGACAGCAGATGGAAGGAATATTTGTGTGGCAAAAACACTCCTCCGACCCCCGTAACTCTCGAAATACTCTCTCTCTCTCTTAGATCCCAAGAATCATAGCCCACAGCACCAGAAATTATGTTATTATATGTTTTAAAACGTAAATGATGTATTGCAAATGTAAAAAATAGCGACCTCTAATAGTACATTTACACCGCAACAAATTTGGCGAATTCAAAAGGGCCAGTTCGACACCGTTTACATTGGAAAAATTTTTATTTGACTCCACCTTCCCTGCAAGAATCTTCTACCAAGACAAAAAGCCCCCGAAAAAAATGCACCACCGTGATGTTTTAAACACCTGTATAGTAATAATAAAAGAGTCAAGAAGGTTTCTGTCTTAAAAAAAAAACTAGTTGACATTATTATTTACAGTTGTGCATAGGGCAAAAGTTATTACACGTCAATTGCCCATTAAGGTTCCTGCTGGGCGATTCTAAATGTGGAACAGCCGCAGCATTGCTATTTTGAGGAACTGTGGATTGTATTGTTCGGCAAATGAGGTCAAATGTGCTGGAATTCCAAATTTAGAAAATGAGATTTGTATGGAAAAAAGCGCCAAATTTACAATTTTTCGCCGAATTTGGTGCGGTGTAATATAATTTTTTAGGGGGTAAGACATAAAAAAGCTATTTGAATCACCCTAATGTCCATACTACAACTAAGGCATCCAGAACCGAAGGTTTTTGACAATCACGGGATCCCGATATTTTTCGGGATTATCTCAGAAACCGTCCAAAGAGATCGAGAGAGGCATCAAAAGACGCGTTTTGATCTCGATATGCATAATCCGAAACCGAAGACTCGATGGTTTTTTTATTTTGTCAAGAAATATTTCAACTCAGAAACGTGTTTTGCACATAAATACCATGAGTCCCACACCAATTTTGAGATCGAAACCGTTAAAATTATTGGTTGTTTGCTAAAAACTCTTCGCGGAAACAAAAATTTTAATTTCCGCTTTCGGATTATTGATATCGTAGGCAAGACGCATCTTTTGATACCTCTCCCCAATTTTTTGGACGCGTTTACTTTTACTTAAATCCAAGGAAGAAATATAATCCCGGTAATTTGGGACGAAATAATAGCGCGGTAGGGCCGGGATCGCTATTCCCCGGGCTCACTGCTTTACTAGCTATGATAGATGTCTATAAGCTAATATTAAGGTCTGAATTTCTTACAGTAAATTTTTTCCCCCATGCTAAAAAATTGTATCAATTGGGCAATTCACAAGCGGTGTCGTATTCGTCTATCGTTGTATGTTTCCATGGTTTCCAATATAATTTTTTTAAAAATAGACAAATAGCACGAAATACTAGAGGTTGTGAATCGCGTAATTGTAATTTTCAAAAAATAAACTGTCACAAATGCATTTTATTCCAACATCAGAATTTCGGCGACAAAAATACGGTAGTTTGCCAATATTGTGTTCAGGCCTTAAGTTTTTCAACTGCAAACATTTGAAGTACACTGGATTAATTAGTTGAAGCTCAGCAACCCTAAACAGCTGTACACAATTGATGCCCTCGCACAACCACCCCCTAGCAAAAGCATTAAGCTTAAATTTTGTACCCGATTTATATATCTGTATACATATTGATGGTTTCAAAGCACAAAATACTCACATGTTTGGATGGGGTTTACATTAGTTAATGCCACGTTTCTTTCATTTCTAAGAAAAAGTTGTATTTATAATTTTGATTAAAATTACACTACATATTAAACACCGCACAACGCAACTAAAGCTGGAACACAATCGATGGCACTATCTATAATATCGATAGTTTTTTGTGTGGCGCACTATCGATGTTTTTTACGATAACGATATATCGACCCTTCCAGGTTTTGTTGTTTTATGCAACTTATGCTACCTTGGGGACGCTTGCATAAAAGCCGATAACGACTAACCGGAGTTTAATTGACGTATTTTGTATGGTTAGCTGTCAAGTTATTCACCCATTAGTCGTTATCGGCTTTTATGCAAGTGGCCCTTAATCTTCCTAAGTCTGGTTTAGATGGTTAGGTTAAATTTTGACAACTTTTATCGACTTTATCGAAATAAGCATAGCTGCTCTCTCGATAAAGTCGATGATATTTGACATAATGAAAACCAGTCTTAACGTTCACCGCAACATAACAATATATATATCAGCTGATCCAGCATCTTATTGAAATCAATGGAGCGTAATCATTGGGCGCGTTTCGAAGCGCAACTGTTTCGATAACTAATCAGTGATTACTTTGGAAACGCACAGTTGAGTAGTTCTGATCCATCAAACAGTTTGAACTTTACGTCAAAATGCTAATCATAAAATTTTTTCGCTACCTTCACTCAACGTATTTATCGATTGTTTGATAGTTCGATAGCTAGGTTATGTAAATAAAATCTTCGGCGCTTTTTTTTCAAATTTCCATTTATTTATTATTAATGAATAAAAACAGTGATGGAGACACTTCACACGCTTTCAGACGCTTTCACAAAATTATTGTTTATTTTTTTGTTGATGCTATCTGACATTTGACTCAACGTATGCGCAACGTATCGTTTCGAAAGCACAATTTCGATCACCAAACCGATTACTAATCAACCGATCCAACAGTTTACAACTATTGTGCATTCGAAACGCGCCCATTGTCGAAATAACAAAGTGGTCTATCAGCAATTTCAACGGAGCTTTTCGTTCGGCATGATTCGGAAGAGTCGATAGATAATTCATCGATTTTATAGAAATACCCTGCAAAAATCGTTGGATTATGTGTTCCAATTTTTTGATATTTGAGTACTCCAATAGTAATCCTTTGTATACCCCGTCGGACCACCTTCAGCTTTTTGAAAGCCGATCATTGCTCGTGACTCATATTCTTAAATCACGACACTATCGCACTGACAGTATATACTCCAAGGAGTAACATTGCAAAGTATTCTGACAGTAGGTACTCCATGGGGTAGCAGAAACAAAGCGAAGGTTGGAATAGGTGGTCCAGCACAAAGTTTATATCAAAAAAGATTACATTTGGAGTACTCTTTGGAAAGGAAATAGAGTACTCTCGATTTTTGAAGGGATAGGTACCTAAAGTTAGAGGCAGCTTTTTGACAGATAGAGAGTTGGAAATTGCGCCTAAAGGGTCAATTACATAAAGCTTTGTTAATCTCGCCTGACATTTGCAACCTCAAAACCTTGCGCTCAAATTCAGAGGTATGCTACAATGAACGCTTTGACGCTTCTCTTTTATACATTTGTTTTCGTTATTTATTTCTTTGCATTCTTTTTTGACAGATAGCCCGTTGGAAACGGTATCAAAAAGCTGACGCTAACTTTAGTGCTCACTTTATCTCGACTAAGAATATGCCCCATAGTGTTTTGGTAAATTTATTAATTTAATAGAGAAAAAATTAATTAATTATTATTTCCTCCAAATTTTAATTCTTAAATTAAAACAAAGTCATCAACATCTGATTGTCAAAGCAAGCAAAATTTGAGAGTTTGTCAAATTTCAACCATGCTTCAATTTTGAGGTCTTCTATTTGCCATGCTTCGTTTAAATGCGTATATTGAACTTTTCTGTCAAAGCCAAAGTTCGAGGTAAAGTCAATATAAAGCTTTATGTAATTGAGGCTTAAAAGCCAGAACACTGTAATAAATGTGTACCCGTTCTATATGAACATGCTATCGTTAAAACGTTTGCTACGTTATGTGCATGAATGAAACCTAATTATCACCCATATTTAATTGTTATTGCAAAATCCAATTTATTTCACCAAATTTATCTGTCAAATAAAGTTTTCATGAGCTTATTTTCTGTGCAACCAGCTACCCTGTCAAAGCTTCAGAGGGTAAAAAGTGCATTTTTTGCGAAATTTCGAAGCAAAAACGGAAAATCAGGAAATTGGAAAAATACCTATGTTTAAGGATAGATTACTAAAAACGTTGGGCGAGAAAAAATTTCAGTCCAGACCATTTTTGCAGTACATTCAATTTTCTGCGAAAATATATGCAGGAAAGCTTTTTTAAAATCGTGCTATCTCTCGAAAATGTTTGAACTAACTTAAAATTATACTTAATTTTGACTATGACTACATTATAATTAATTTGTTCACAATTCTTAGTTGTCAAAATTTGGCCCATTTCAATTGGATAATATTAAAAAAAAAAACAGAAAAAAATTTGCTTCTTCAAAACTTTTTCTCAATTTTTTAAATTTCCTTCATACAAATCGATGTGAAATTTGTGAAAATTTGAGATATGGTAGTTTCTTTTTTTTTATAAATACAAATGTTTATATTAACTGCGATAAATGTCAGAATTCACCATCGCTCTGTCAAATCGCATTTTTTCCCATTATTTGGCACGTAGCCGTATTGGCAGATATCACCTAACTGATGATTCCTAAGAACTCCCATCCCTAGTAAATAATTTCACAGAGATATATTTACAGTTGCCAATTGGAACTGTAAATATATCTCTGTGAAATTATTTACTAGGGATGGGGGTTCTTAGGAATCATCAGTTTTCGAAGAACCGGATTTATCTGTCGAAATCAAGGACTAAACCGGAGCCAAAACCGTAGCCGTTACCGATTAAAACCGATTCATTTTTCAAAACCGAAGCCGAAACCGTAACCGTTATTTTGATCTGAAAAAGAGCGAAACCGAAACCGTTTCAAAAGACGGAACCGGTTCCAAACGGTTTTGAATAATGTCTCACTTCTTTTAGTGGGCACATACATAGGTATTTTCCTTTACAAACAGGAACCTTAAAAACTTTCATGGAAGATTGTCGAGCTAGGCTACAAAATACACATTTTGACCACAGTATAAAATTTTTGAAGAGGAAGTTTGACTATAGTTGACTGAAGCGATCGAAAAAAATTTACGAGATCCTAAAAAGAAATGTTCAGGCTTGTCGCAGAAAGCACCACTCATATTAATGTTTTTGACGATTTACACATTTCATTTGGCTTCCATTCTAATATTTTTCTAATAAAAAAGTAGAGTTAATTTTAGGAATTTGTTTGGCAGGAATTTCATCCTGCATAGTGTTAAAAAAATTTATTATTATCATGGCCGCAGGAAAAAAGTTATGAATATTTAGACCTATTTCGAAGCAACATATGTAGGCACTTGAGTATTTTAGTAGAAAAATTTATTTTGTTCGTGTTTTTATTTGGAAACCGAAACCGGAACGAAACCGTAACCGAAACCGTAATAAATCTTGAAAAAAGAAACCGGAACCGAAATACGTTGCAAAACCGAAACCAGAACGTTATTTTAATCGGTTTCAGACATTGGTCGAAATAGACCGAAAAATCGGCAGAAAAGCGACTAAGGTTTACGCTAAGCTGCGCTTTTTCGACAGACAACCGAAAAACTTCTGTAAATTAAACTGTTGGTAAGAGACAACCGGATATTGAGAAAACGGACTTAAATTCCTTAGCCTACGCTAACACTGCAACCGACTCATCGGAGAAATTCGAGCGCGTTCTATTTTAACGGACGGGCAAAGTTTGTTTACATTCGGGTGAGCTCATTTCAATTATTATGTGTGGAAGTGTGTTTTTGCTGCCGGACGGCAAACGTCGGTTGCAGTGTGAGCGTAGCCTTAGGACTATATAATTGGTTTTTGACAATACCGAAATTTCGCGATTTTAATATGAGTATACCTGGATCCCGTGATTTTTCGGGATTATCTCCCGATATTTTTCGACGTTTTTCATCAGTTTCGTAGGGTTATATTTAATCAAATTTCGGGATCCCGAAGCCCAGGATTTGAGAAAAAATTGTTTCGGGATTTTGGGGCTAAAAAATTTGCCGAAAGTTCTCGGATCGCAATTCACCGTGCTCGATGCCTCAACTACAACACAAAATGAGTTCGGTTTTTAAAGCGTTCAGCAGAATCAGTCCGTAGAAATAACTAACAGCATGAGTAACGCTAGATACGTCAAGATAGAATTTGCTCTAAAATTAACGTACGTCATGGAACTGGCGTATTGGCGGATTGATTCTGTTTCCCGCTTAACGCACCGGAGCTACGTTGGTTCAAAATTTCAATATAACCTACATTGAGGGCTCCTGTAGGCAGAAGTAATACTTTGTTGCACTTTGGAAGGGTACAATATATATCCAAAGCCTCCTGATACATAACCGGTTCATGTACTCCCAAACGAGTCACTTTCAAGTAATTGGTACAAGTACTTTTTCTATCAAAGCGATACCGATCGAAGTTGCCCATCCCTAGCCAGCCAGCCATTTAATAACGCGAGACGCACTTGTGGCGAAAATTTTCGGAACGCTCGTTTAATATTTTCACTGGTAAAATTGTGCTTTTATTTAAAAAATTATAACTTAAGAGCAAATATAAATCAATTGAAATGTTTTGTGCATAAAATGGAAGTAAACGAAAATGCAATTATACCGCAAATTTACATTTGAAAAATTTTTACGTGAAAAAGTACATGTGAAATATATACATATAGAAGAAGTGCACGAACACGGTGGAAAAGAAATAGCAGCAAAGAAAGACCAATTGGCGAAAGAAGACTACGTCGACGACGAATCTGATGCAGTGCTGGTCGAAGTTAGAGTGAGAGAAGAACAATTTGAAGAAAATGAGCCAACTGAAAAAAACAGGCCAACAACAGTAAATACACAACCAACAATAAAATCTGCAACAAAAGTGACAATAGCCAAAGCAGCGACGTCGACAGAACTAGCAGCCACGACGACGCAAGCGGCGACGTTGATGTGTTTGGTCGGCATACGGGTGTAAAAAGTTTTAGCAAAGCTGTTTTATCAAATAAAATAAACTATAAATTATAACGATAAGTGAGAAACTTGCAATAGATACATACTAAATTATTAAAGGTTTGTGAAGTAAAAAAACCATTGCAATCAGATACAGTTAATTAACTGTAAGTTAAATTGAAGAAATAAATTTTACAGTACTTGGCTCACGAAGTAAAGCTGAAACGATTTACATATATACATACATACATACATTCGTGTGTGCATCGAATCGTATGAAAAAAAAGCGTGCATATAAAACGGGAATAAATATCGGAAAATACATAAAATCTCCAAAATTGTAATTAAAACAGAATAAAGAAGTAGCAACAAAGTGCAGAAAGGAAAAGAAATACCGCATACAGGTGAATATTTAGTGGCGCTACTCATGCACAGTTAAACCACGTAAAAACACGAACGTAAAACACAAAGCAAATAAGAAAACTTTAAATCTAGGTACAGCAGCTAATTTCTAGTGTATGTAAAGTTTTCCAGTGGTGTTGTGCAACGTTTACGAAACGTAAGTGGCTACGTTATAACGTCATTTGTTTAACGTAATGTAAAATGTTTCTCTTTTATGTCTTGCAATGTTTATTGTTTTGTGTTATTCTCTTCATAATTTGTGTGTACATAAATTGTTTGTGTGTTTTATTTGTAGCTAAAATTCACTGGATCAGCTCCCAAGTGGTACATTTTGCAAAGTTGTGATTGATTTGTTGAATATCGAACCAGCTGGCATATACAAGAATATCAGACAAAAAGGTTTGTATACATTGATTTACATATTATTCTCATGATCAATAGATTTTATAAGTTCATAATAATCCTCTTATCTGTCATATAAAGTACCGGACATTATCCGTTAATCTTGCTTATCCGTAACATAGCCATAGCTAGATAAATCAGCTCATCCAACCAACCTTTTAGAAATCAATGTAATCTTCCTTGACCATACCCAGTGGGAAAAGGTAATGTACAGCAATGCATAAAGTAATGTATAGCTCCTATAGACTATACATGAAAACATGCATGAATTTTTCTACAGCGATGTCATAGGAAAAGTAATGTGTCGCTCGCCTACAAACTGAAGCGACATGTTTACATTACTTTTTATATTACTTTTTATAAATAAAAAGATGCATTACCTTTCAAGAATGAAAATATGCACTACAAGGGATACATTATATCTTGCATTGCCTTTCTGGAATGAAAAGATGCTTTACAAGGGACATATTAAATTTTGCATAACATTTTATAAATTTCCTTGTGGAGTAACAAGGACATTAAGACACAGGACACAGGGAGGCTCTACAGCGGGGGAAGAGTTAAGGTCCTATTTTAAATCTTTAAATGACGAGCTCGTCATGGGCTACGACCAAGATGAGTGCACCCAAAAAAAATATAATAAAAACAAACCAAAAAGGCACCGGCATCAGGAGCAAACAGTCCAGTCGACTCTCGACTTCTGAAAAGCCTCACAGCAGCAGAAAAAGCGACGAAGATGTGCGTAACGAGCAGCAATTTCAAAATGAATTTAAATTATATTTTTTTTATGTTTGAAAGTTGTGTATTTTTTTTTTTTTTTGAAGTTTTCAAACTACAAATAAAAATAGAGCGACACATTACTCCCTTCCTTGCTTTTGGTATGATCTTTTCTAACATCAAAATTCGTACATCTTTTCATGTATGAAAAACATTTTTTTTTAAACTACAAATCAAAGATTGAGCGACACATTACTCCCTTCCTTGCTTTTGGTGTGATCTTTTCTTATAACAAAATTCGTACATCTTTTCATGCACGAAAAACAATTTTTTTTTAAAACTACAAATCAAAAATTGAGCGACACATTACTCTCTTCCTTGCTTTTGGTGTGATCTTTTCTTATAACAAAATTCATACATCTTTTCATGCATGGAAAAAGGTAATGCATTACCTACTTTCCCACTGGGTAACTCCGTATCAAGCACAGTGATTTCATTAACAGCCTCATTCTCGTTGGCGAACGATAACCAAAACGAACGATAGTTGGTCTTGACGTTTCGTCTAGCAGTCACATTCTAGTTAGAATCCGAAATGTTTATGTCAACCAGCCAAAAAGAATGTTCCCAGAATTTTGAAATACAAGAAAAAAAAAACTGGACTTATTCTTATAAGCTCTTGCATAAATTACATACGGCAGCACTTGAATTTGACAAATAACTTCAAAATCTAATTAGAATGTAACTTCAAGACGAAACGTCGAGTCCAACTATCGTTTGTTTCGGTTATCGTTCGCCAAAGAGAATGAGGCTGCAAATGGTTGTTGTTGTTGTAACGAGGTGTAGTCCTGCCCAAAGCGTATTTTTCCTTAACCTAAATTGTCATCAATATCTTCTAACGGGAGTCCAAGGAAACTAGCAGTTTCAATAGGGTTGGACCAAAGAGAGATGGGTGTTAGAAGAGTGGGCTCAAATGAGCAAGAAAATAAGTGATTGGTATTGTGGGGGGACGAGCCGCATGCCGGACATACATTCGGCACATCAGGGTTCAGTCTAGATATGTAGGAGTTTAACCTGCTACAATATCCAGAGCGTAATTGAGCCAGAGTGACCCTTGTCTCTCGAGGAAGATGACGCTCCTCTTCAGAAATGCCAGGTGTTGCGGCATGTAAGACATTGTTTAGCGGACAGAGCGCAGAGTAATGGCCAACAGACGTTGTATGGATATGCCCCAAGGCCTGTTTATGCACCTGTAGATCAAACGGCGTTGTTATATAGTGCCGGATCTCATCAAAATGTTTACGTAAATGCGATCTTATGGTCCTAGGAGGCGGAATGAGTTCAAGCAGTTGTCTACCGGGATGCTGTGGTTTACAGCAATTCAGTAGGTACTGCTTGTTTAGCATTTCATTATGCTCCCTAACTGGAAGCATTTCCACCTCATTGTGTATATGAGATATAGGTGACATAAGGACGCACCCCGTAGCGGTTCTGAGCACGGTGTTTTGACAGGCCTGAAGCTGATTCCAGTGAACGTCTGCAAGCCCCGGCGACCATATCGGCGACGCATAGTTCAGGATCGGCCGACCAATTGCCTTGTACGTTACCAACAACGTTTCTTTGTCTTTAACCCAAGTACTGCCGGCTAGTGATTTGAGGATTTACCCTGATGCACACAACATCGAAGATTAACAATTCATCATCTCGGTGCCATCTAGTATTTGTATTTTGTTTTGGTTGTATTTCTTGCGGTATAAAGCTGTAGATGTAGATGTCGCTGATAATTGTTTATTTTTTGGCGACATCTAGCCATCAGTCCGTCATTTTGGTAGTATTTCTAGCTATTTTTGTTTATTTATCGGTGACAGTAGCGGTCAATGCTCAAGTTAATTGCCAAAAACGGAGTTAATTCGGAATTTGCGCTAATGTATCAGCCCTATTAGGGATAAGGAAGATTAACGGAGATTTTAAACCTAAAACAATCGTCCTTATCCCTAACAATAATCCCTTGAGTTAAGGTCCTTAACACCGACTAACCTTACCCGGCTTTTATGAAAACGGCACAGAGCGTATTTATTCAAAATGTCAGAAGATAAATAATTACGTAATTCACAAGGTGTACTATTTCATGCGATTTGTCTATTTTTCAAAAAAATTTGCATTGGAAACCATGGAAACATATAACCATAGACGAATACGATACTCTTGTGAATTGCCCAAACGTAAAGTCAGAGATGAAAAATAACTGGACCGTATAAAAAAAAAACAATCAAACTATAATTTTTATACCCATTTCAAGTTGGAGTTTAGAAAGCGTCAATTGGATTTTAAAAGGCGTCAATTGTATTTTAGAAAGCGCCAGTTGGCCTTTAGAAAAGTTAATTCGATTTTAGAAAGCGTCCTTTGAATTTTAGAAAAGCGAAATAATTTAAATTCTTGCTTTTTAAAATCCAATTGACGCTTTCTAAAATCCAATTGACTGTAATTTTATGCTTTCCAAATGCGGTAATTGGATTTCAGAAAGCGTCAACTGGATTTTAGAAAACATAAATTGAAATTTTTTTAAGTTTTCTAAAATCCAATTGCCGCTTTCTGAAATCCAATTGACGATTCTAAAATCCAACTTGAAATGGTGTAGTACAAGGTTATTATAATTTTGTTCACTTAACGGTACTCTGTAACGGCACAAGATAATCGTGATAGATATAGAGTTCCATATATGAAAGTTCTTAGGTTGGAAAGAGGAGTTCATTCAGGCACGTCCGTCCTTCCGTCTGTGTACACGATAACTTTAGTAAAAATTGAGATATTTGCATTAAATTTTGTATACAGGTTACTTTCTGGCCTAGGCCAAGCTAGGTTGCTATTGAAAATAGGCGAAATCGGATGATAACCTCGCCCCTTTTTCGATATCGAATTCGAAATTTCGAAAATGCCATGACGGCTAATTTCTTGTATTGCCGGTTCTACGAGAACGGTACCAGTACTTGTGCTGTACCCATCGTGCCGAAACGACCCGGGCCGTTTTCTTATATCGACCCGGCCAAGGGCAATACACTCGAGGTGACCCTGTCTGACATTTAGGCAGGGCTACACCTCGCTACAACAACAGTCTCGGTTAGAAGTATCAATCTCGGGATTGTGTGACATTCCTGGTGTCGGTGGTATCACAACGGTCCTTCTAAAACTGGCCCAAGTGTGCCTCTGCGGCAGCCATTTGAACCTAATCTCACCTATTACCCAATCAAAGGGTTTTTAAGCTATCGGATTTCTAAGCAATGATTTTCAGTTGGGTATTTGTACTTTCACTTGATATGTGTAAGTGCCTTTTTTCATCGTTCAGCGTATTGTTGTTGTGTGAAGTCGGAAAATTGAAGCTACAAAACCTTTACCTATAAGGTGTAACAAATAAAAGATAGAAAGGTGTAATGATTTATTATTTTGTGTTGCCTTTTGCTCAACAGAAAGCAGTTCATTGCTTGGACTCCAAACCCGGCATTACTAAAAATATGAAAGTGCACATACAGCTATGGTCAGAGCTTTAGCGCACTTAACATTGTACTGAAAAATAGTACAGTAACTTTAAAGATAATACGAATTGCACCAAAAGTTTTGAGGCTTAACAATAGTATTGTATTGCTCTCTTCAAATGACAAAAGAATTTTCATTATAATTCTTTCATATTTGTTTTTGCTAAGTTTTTCTTCACATCCGTCTAAAGTGCATTGGACATCGATTTAGCGCATTTACGCCTGTTTTGTTATTACTTGGGATTGGTTGAAAAAGTTAATAGTTTTTTGGTTAATATTTAATAAATAACCTCTTCTCTGATAATTTTGTTAAATTTCCGGGAGGAAAATACTGGTCGGTTTGACAAAAAAGAACCTTTTTTAATCAGGGATCGATCAAGGGCAAAATTTCAAGAATTTTTTTATGTTGTCGAGAAAAATGGTGTACAATGACATCAGAGATATGAGTTCGGATCCTAATTTGTCAAATCATAACAAAAAACGTAAAGATCCCCCTCGTAAAACTTTTCCCCGAGGGGATAAAATGTTTGCAAGAAAGGGTAAAAAGCATCCTTTTAAGTCCTTACCATTGAATGTGGTTAAAATAGTTTCGGAATTGTGCTCAACTGTGTCCAGAAAACTTATACGAAGACCCCTAAATGAAAATAAAAAGTATGGGCGCACAAGCAGGAAAAAGCGCCTCCTGTCAAAACAAGAACACTACACTAGACCGCTCCCTAAGCTAGCTAAGTTCTCACTATCATGTTTTCGGAGTACCGTAGATTGGTTTCTTGATTTTTTTCATGTTGCACACACTTTTCTCGCCAGGACTGATAATGTCTACTTTGGTTGCATCCGAAAAAAGTACAATTTCTCAAAATTCTACACCTTTGAGTGTGTGGATTCTTGAGAATGACAAAGGTGCTTTAATGTTCTTATTTGAAAGGAGCGACGTTTTCCTGCTTATGCGCCAATACTTTTTTATTTTCATTTAGGAGTCTTCGTATAAGTTTTCTTTACATAGTTGAGCACAATTCCGAAATTAGTTCAACCAATTTCAATGGTAAGGACTTAAAAGGGTGTTTTTTTCTCTTTCTTCCGAACATTTTATCGCCTTGGGGAAAAGTTTTACGAGGGTGATCTTTACGTTTTTTGTTATGCTTTGACAAATTAGGATCCGAACTCACATTTCTGATGGCATTGTACACCATTTTTCTCGACAACATAAAAAAAATTTTGAAATTTTGCCCTTGATCGATCCCTGATTAAAAAAGGTTCTGTTTTGTCAAATCGACCAGTATTTTCCTCCCGGAAATTTAACAAAATTATCAGAGAAGAGGTTATTTATTAAATATTAACCAAAAAACTATCAACTTTTTCAACCAATCCCAAGTAATAACAAAACAGGCGTAAATGCGCTAAATCGATGTCCAATGCACTTTAGACGGAAGTGAAGAAAAACTTAGCAAAAACAAATATGAAAGAATTATAATGAAAATTCTTTTGTCATTTGAAGAGAGCAATAGAATACTATTGTTAAGCCTCAAAACTTTTGGTGCAATTCGTATTATCTTTAAAGTTACTGTACT
Organism: Campiglossa producta; assembly: GCA_964058755.1. NCBI lineage: Eukaryota > Metazoa > Arthropoda > Insecta > Diptera > Tephritidae > Campiglossa > Campiglossa producta. Next base: position 165,365,611 of record CAXKVI010000001.1, read on the forward strand.
ATTTTTCAGTACAATGTTAAGTGCGCTAAAGCTCTGACCATAGCTGTACATATGTACATACGTATTTACGTACAATGATAATATAATTTAGTCATCTGAGGAATCAAAAGCTCTCATCATGAATAAAATTGGCGCTCCGATGTCTAGCCTGTGTTTGGGCCCGGTAAAGCAATGGGATTGGGAAAATTCTTCTCAAAGCCTTCAATTCCGAAACTCTGGCTGAAATATTATAATCGAAATTTTGCGAGTTATATATCCGAGAAGTTAAATGCAGGAGGTTACATTGTAACTATCATGATATGAAATAAAATGTGATGCGAACCTGCCAAATTACATATAATTTTTTTTTTTTTTTAATGTGAAAGGTAGGTAACTACCTGGTACTAAATCAAACTCACTGTATAATAAACCGGCTCTGAGGAGATGTATTGCCCCTACGGGTTAGGGGTTTAGAATATGCCCGAGGTAGCCAAGGGAGTCAATTTCGACATCACTCCCCAAAACCTGTCTTAACAACAACAACAACAACAACAACGGCGAGATGTATCGTGGTGTCATCGAAACAACCGCTGCTTTGTCGTCGCTGTGACCCGGATTTGATTGGATACTCGCGGTTGTGTGCATCACTAATAAATAAATACAGATGTGCTTGCGAAACCTTCAGCATATATGTAGTTACATACTAATATATGCCTGTATATATTTATTTAGGTATTAGGTACATACAGCAGTGTGAATATTAATAGTAGTGCTTGTGTTGCGTAGTTCGTTTTTAATGAACATAAGCTGACCCGGCAGACGTTGTCCTGCCACACATTTATTTCCCTGCATGTTTCTCGAACCCGATCCCTATATCTATTATAATCCATATGCCTATCTCCATTGTATAAGTGGAACCCATCCCCCTTTTTCATTATCCCTAGTTTTTTTGGAGGTGGTAGGGCTCGATTTCATACAGCCTATCACCAAATTTCAGTGGTCTAACATAAATAATTCCAGAGATACGGACAATGAAAAGTTCCTCTTGTGTGGGATGTGCCACGTCCCCTTTTTCGTTATCCCCATTTTTTTGGAGGTGGTAGGGATCGATCTCGTACAACCCCTCACCAAATTTCAGTGGTCTAACCCGAATACTTCCAGAGACAGCCATTTTCAAATGGCTGTAATTATCTTGATAGTTAAGATAATCGCACATGGCTTACCATTTTGGAAGCTTCAAAGCTTCACCTTTAAGAGTATGTAAAAATATTTTCAAAAAAGTTTCAAAAATTAAAAGAAAATTCACTTTGAAAAAAAAATGCCATTTTTCCCCATAGATAGATAGATATATATATTATTGAGGATAGCACTGCGACCGAAGGTCTATTGTGCCCTCATCTTATGATTTTTCGAAAAATACGTCATGATGCGCAAGCCGCGACCGAATCACATACAAAATGTATGGGAAAGGGCAAATTATTTTCTCATCAATACCTAACTTTTTAGGGGGTAAGACCAAGTAGACATTTTTTTTGAAATGTATACATATATATAGATATAGATTAGCTGGCCCGGCAAGGCTTAAATTAAATAAAAATTTTAGCCCCACCTAGCTATTAGCAAGTTACAACATTTTTGTTTATCAAGAGGTTTAAAACTTTTTTCGAAATCCTCATAAGTTTTTGAGATCTTTCGATAAGTGGTAAGTGGTATGAAAATAAAAATGTGTGCATAGGAATTCCGGAATTAATGTTGATGTAAGTCACAACGGGCCTTTTTGTACTGGCCTAGGTGTGCCTCTACGGCAGCCACTTGAACCTAACCTAACCTAAAGTCCAAAAATAGCTTTCAGTCAAAACATTTCAAAAGTGGATTATAGGCACGAGCAAGACCTCTACGTTGACATTTAAACTTAAAACAATTTTGACTTTTTTGCCAATTCTTAAAAGAAAAGTTTAAACGCCAAAATTACTTTTTCGACAAAAACAAACGAACAATTTTTATTACAACTCTAAAGGCCTTGGATAATTTTTTACAATTTAATTTTAATAAATGTTTGCTAATTTTGAACAAAATCCACACGTCAAGGCAGTTCACTCTGATTATATGAACACAACTGTATATACTACATATACCAGTTATAGGATAAGTAAACAGAAACAGGTACATAACACTAGTTTTGTCACCAGTTAGATATACATATGTACATATCTACAGCAAATTCGTAAGGTAACTCATTCAATTTGACTAAACTGCGACTGCAATTGTAGTGCGAGCAGCGAAGCGCATCTATGGAAATAAAACGAAAATCGATTGCTCTTCAAGTGCAAAAGTGCGCTCATCGTGGTAGCTCTATGATTCGTGTACATACGGGCGGCACAGCCTCTGCTGTTGTGGCGCGGCATTAACATCAACGTAAGCGCATGTCCTCCGATTCAACGTCACCTCCCACACACGTCCTGTTTTTCTGCCGTGTTTGTTGATAACACTCAACTGACGTACGACGTTAGCTTGTTGTTGTTAAACGTTACCTTAAACGCACCTTGCGCACGTCCCTGTCATATACCGATGTCATGCGCTGTATTGTGTATGTAAATTTCAGTTCTCTATATACCTACAGCACCACACGGGTGTATATAGTAGACATCCATCACTACACCATCAGCATTGCAAACGTCACCGTCATCACAAGCTTAATATGTACTTAGAGATGTGACTGCGAGTCGGAAAAATCGATTACTGACTAGTCGAAATATCGATTACTGGTTAATCGAATTATCGATTACTGGTTAATCGAAATATCGATTACTTGATAATTGAAAAATCGATCACTTAATAAATAATTTTTTTTAAAGATATATCGAATTGTATTTTAAAGCAAATATATAATTTCCCTGCAAAAATGGTAAAGTACTTTAATCAATACTCTGTACAGTATTCCAATACCGAAGTATCCAATAATAGTCCAATTTTATACAAAAAAGGTGGTCCAATTAACATGGCGATGTCCTAGGAAAGGGGCCACCTGAATACAATTAGTACTCCTATGTACAGCGAAAGTTGGAGTTGGTGTTCCCCTCTCGATGCGCTTTCTACTCCAACTGGAGTGGTCTAGTTGAATCTTTTTTAGAAAATCCTCTTATATCGGTGCTCCATGGAGTACGGGATTTAGTACTCCTATTTGGACTAGGTGGGCCAATCGCAGGACATCGCCATGTTAATTGGAGCAAATTTTTTATATGGCATTATATTAGTATGGGTACTCCAACGGCCCCTTTTTTGAGATGCTGGAGATTGGTCCCATTTAACGTTTTACCCTTTTTCAAAATTCTACGATGAATACTTCCAGAGATGTGCCTCTCCGTTCCTCGTCTTTTTTTTGCGGTGTAAGTAATTAAGGTATAAAAGCAGAATAGCTCCAACTCCCAAATTAAAAAAAAAATTATGGTTATCGATAGATATCATTGAGGTGAGTGTAAATATATATTTTTTTTGGGGCAAACGACAACAACAAGAGTTATTAAGGGTCAAAGTTCACTTGAAGCATTTTTAAAATCAAAATTTCTCAAAAACCAATGAATCGATTTTAAATAATTTTTTTCCATTGGCTCGGTACTTGAATTACCTTTTATTTGATGTTCTATTGCTTTAGGTGCAAAGCCGTTCAAGTGAAAAATTTAAAGAAATTTTTATAATCAGTCCAGGGTTATTTGTTTGAAGCGCGGCCGAAGGCCGCCTACGCAGAAGGATGTTCTACGCAGAAGGACTTGGCATGGCGTAGCCCAAGGTTTTGAAGAGCGGCCAAAGGCCGCCCACCCAAAAGAGTGCACTACGCAAAAGGACTTAGCATGGCGTAGCCCAGAGTTATTTTTTTCAAGCGCGGCCGAAGGCCACCTACCCTATACCACGCCCCCGGACGTGGCATGGCGTAGCCCAGGGTTATTTTTTTTTTTAAGAGCTGCCAAGGCCGACTTTGCGAAAGAGTGCACTACGCCAAAAGACTCGCCTTAGAAGAGCTTGATGAAGATCTTCGGAATGATCATACACTCTAGACAGGGCAATGCATTGTTAACAACAACAACAACGCCAAAAGACTTGGCATGGCGTTGCCCAGGGAGTTACTCTGTATTACGATTCGAAGGAAATTTCTTTCGCATTTCAAAAAAAAATGTATGTGATTTGACAGCTTGCTAATAGCATTTGCTTTCGAATCGCAATGCCGAGTGACCCCCCAGGGTTATTTTTTTGAAGAGCGACCGACGGCCGCCTACGCACAATCCCAACAAACACAGTCTCTTACGTTAGAGAAATGCTCGTCTTTACGTTAGATAAATAGGGTAATTCTCTAACTATTCTCTATTCGAAGGCAACCGTAGAGAACTACACTAGAACTCGATTCGAGATAGGTTAGAGAACTAGCCAAAAGGTGAGCATTTGCAAATTCACATTAGAATCCAATTAGAGAATGACATTAGAATTCGACTCGAAAACTATAGTTTTCTCGATTTGAGAATTATGTCCCATTTTGTTAGAGAACGCTGTGATTCTCGAGTATTTCTCGAGTCGTCCACTAACGTAAGATATTGGAGAATGGGGCTAGTTCTCGAATGTACCTCGAATGGAAATCTAGCTTCATGGTTTGTTGGGATGGTGTAAAATTAAATTTTAAATTTTGCACATACGAGGTTTTTCGCCCACAGCAGTGGTACTTCAAATGAAAGGTACTTCAATTACATATCCAATGCAACAAATCGGCTCAATAGTATTGAAGACACGTTGATTTTGTTTGTCCCAAAAAATAAATATACCGTTATGTTCACTGCAAAAATACTTATCGATCCCAATTTTTGGTTTTTTTATCAGAGAGTTGGAGCTATTCTGCATTTGTTCCAATTAGCTATAACATCGGGAAAGGTGCCAAAAGATACGTTTTGACCTCCGTATCAATAATCCGAATATTCTACGATGAATAGTTCCAGATACATAATTGTTACTATCAATAAAATCGAGAATTAAAAAAATATCGATTCAAGTAAAAATCGATTATTTCTACACATATGTATCTTTATATATTTTCGCAATTCTTCCATTACATTGCTTTTCCCCACCAATTGGATTGTGATTTTATTTTTACATTCTCTTTTTTCTTCTTTTTATGTTATGTGTTTCAGGTTGTGTGGCTCGGTATATTGGTATTTTTTCACCGGAGTAGGAGAAGCGCTGGGTATCAGAAGCAGAGGTAGCACAACACAACACATCGATAATACAACCACGGCAACGACTACGTCACACTAACAACAAAACTTATTTTAATCGTGTACTACGAGGAGTATAGCAACACAATTGCAGCGACAACGTCTGCTACTGCAGAGATTTGACACGAGCACGAGTGCGAAGACAACAACGATTATTCAGTGAAGTGGTTGTGCAAAGCAGCGGTGGCGGCAGAAATAGCAACAAGAGCATAAAATAAGTCCATAAAAAAACGGTATAAAGAAGAATCGAGCAAGGCAAACATGAACTAAATTTTGCACGAAAACACGAAAAGTAAGCAGTTTTATTATCAAAAAAGAAACATTAGAGTGTGCTGTGGTAAAAACAAATAACGGTAAAAAAAATTTAGCTAAACGGTAAAAATAGGGACAAACACTGTAGTGAGCGGAATATTGAAAGGAGATAGCAAAGAACCACCAATAATCACAGCAGCAGCGGTCGCAGTAGCAGAATTACTGGCAGTGGTGCCGTGCAAGAAGAAGCAGCAATTGTGTGGCTTTTGTGAAAAAAAAGATAATACAAAGACGGTAAATAGCAGGAGGAACGAGTAAAACGCACAAATTACCCACAGAAACAACTTGAAATAGCAGAAAAAATAAATGAAATATGTTGAAAGTCAAAGCAGAAAAGCAAAGTATGGCTGCGTAAGCTTCGCAGTGGCGGCGAGCGCCAATTAAATATTTTTTGTGGTGGCCTCAAAACAAAAAGAGAACTAGAAATTAGTGAATTTTATGAAGCAAAAATCTACAAAAAAGTATTTGAAAAGTTATTGCAATTTAGCAATTTTATATAAAAGAAAAAAAGTGCAAAAAAACAGTAAAATAAATTTGAACAATTATACAATATAAAACCAACGCAAAGGTGCAATTGATGTCGTTACAGAAGCAACAACCATCAAATATCATCAACACTGGAATCAACTAAATCTGTTGGTATTCCCGGCACTAGATAAGTACATCATCATCATCATCAAATAAAGATATCAACTAAGCAGAAGCAGCTAACGTCTAAAAGTCATCATAAAACAAACACAACAACTTAGACCTTGCTATACTACATCACATCCACCACAGATAATGTATGGGAAAGCTAAGACATCGTCAGTGCCGTCAGATGCACAGGCACGCGAAAAATTGGCGTTATACGTCTACGAATACCTGTTACATGTTGGCGCACAGAAAGCAGCACAAACTTTCCTCTCAGAAATACGATGGGAAAAGAATATCACATTGGGCGAGCCACCTGGATTTCTACACACATGGTGGTGTGTGTTTTGGGATTTATATTGCGCCGCACCCGAACGTCGTGATCAATGTGATCACTCATCAGAGGCAAAAGCCTTCCATGATTACGGTTTTGTCAGTTCCGGTTATGGTGTGAATGGTATTGGTCCTGGTGGACCACACAGTGCTGGTGGTCCCGCACCCAGCCCACTTGGACAAATGCCACCTGGCGGTGAAGGTCCTATGGGACCTGGTGGACCAATGGGTCCCAATTTCTTTCCAAATTCAACAATGCGCCCATCACCACCGACGCATGCGTCAAGTCCACAACCACCACCATCACAAATGATGCCTGGACAACCGCCATTTATGGGTGGCCCCCGATATCCGGGTGGTCCACGTGGCCCGGGTGTGCGAATGCAAGGTATGGGCAATGATTTCAACGGACCACCTGGTCAACCAATGATGCCGAACAGTATGGATCCGACGCGACCGGGCGGTATGGGCCCTATGAATCCGCGCATGAATCCACCACGCGGTCCTGGTGGCATGGGACCGATGGGATATGGTGGGCCGGGCGGAATGCGTGGGCCAGCACCAGGACCAGGTGGCATGCCACCCGGCATGGGTATGGGTGCAGGCGGACGACCGCCACAATGGCAACCTAATGCAACAGCACCCATGAATGCGTATTCGTCATCGTCGCCTGGTAATTATGGTCCTGGACCTGGTTCGAATGGACCGCCTGGTCCTGGTACACCGATTATGCCCTCACCACAAGATAATACACAAGCGGGTCCGGGTGGACCCGGCGATAATATGTACTCGATAATGAAACCTGAATTTCCAATGGGTGGCGGACCGGATGGTGGTGGTGGAGGTCCTGGCGGTATGGGTCCTATGGGTGGTGGGCCGAATTCAATGGGTCCTGTACTTAACGGTGGAGCTGGCGATGGTTCCGGTTTAGATGGTATGAAAAATTCGCCAGCCAACGGTGGTCCTGGTACGCCGCGTGAAGATTCTGGCAGCGGTATGGGCGATTATAATCTTGGTGGTTTTGGTGGTCCGGGTGAAAACGATCAAAATGAATCGGCGGCTATATTAAAGATCAAAGAGAGTATGCACGAAGAGGCGAAAAGATTTGAAAAAGACTCTGAACATCCTGATTATTTTATGCAATAACAACATAATAGTGGCAATAATACGGCTACGACGCACACAACGGCGGCGGTGGCAGCAGCGGCAGTTGCAGCCGCAGCAGCGGCGCTTGGTGCCAATATGCTAAGCGGTGCAGCCGCAGCTGTTGCACATAATCTTAGCAGCAACAACAACAACAACGGCATCGCCAACAGCAGCAACAATCTCATCCACCATGCAAGCAACAATAGTCCCGCAGCGGTAACGCCGCATTTTCCTAAAGAACTTAATTTTTAAACAAAAAAAAAAAAAACATTTTAAAGAATATTTTTAGGATGAAGAGTAATTTTAGTAGCAAGGATTTCGAAAACAAAATATGAATATGAATGACAAAAGCACTGAGAACAAGTAGTGACGGCAGCATGGAGAAAGTCATTTTAATTAAATTGATGAGAGACAAAACATTATGGCCACTCGTATTCGAACTTTAGGTTTTCATGATCTTCAACAATAAAAATTTTGAAAATTGCAGCTGCTCCTGAACTCTGCATTGACAGCATTCGAAAATTATTGCCTGCTTTCAGGCGTATCTTGTTTTCGAATTGACCGCTTCTGCAAAATTAAAAATTGAATTTACTTAATACATTTTCGGCTTGGGTGGAAACATGCTAACTCTCAAAAAGGGTCTTCTTCATGGCAGGCAAATAGGTAAAACATTTTTCTTTAATAGCTTTGCTCTTTTATACTAAAAAGTTTTCTCTTTTTTTAGCTCCAAAATCATGCATCTGTTTTGCTGGTTGCTGCAGCTTTATTTTCTTCTGACGAAACAGCTGCATGCCTTTTTTAAATAATAAACGGATTTAGCAAGTTTACACACCAAGCCGATGAAACTGTTCCAAACTAAGCCGCTTTTTTCAAGAGAGCCTTTTAACAATATTGGGGATATTCGCCTATAAGGTTATATGCCAGGTTTTTTCATAAAAGTTTACAAGGTTTACATTGGCTGTTTTTCATTTGTCACTTCGATGCTAGACAAATATATTTCTGCTACTATTTTAATTTAGTTCAAGTCAAAACTACACCTTTTTTTTAGTGTAATTCAGAAAATATTGTTCAGAGAATTTAAAATGCCTTGCAGAATGATCAATTGTACTTCAGAAATCGTAAATTGTATTTTAGAATAGTCATTTGCTCAGCAGAAATTTTTTACTTCAGAAATTGTAAATTATATTTTGTAATGGTCAAGCATGGAGCTTTAGACTCTAAAAAATGTATTTCAGAATAGTAATTTGTGTGTCAGAAATCGTAAAATGTGTTTTAGAATAGTCAACTGTACTTCAGAAATCGTAAAATGTATTTTAGAATAGTCAACTGTACTTCAGAAATTATAAAATGTGTTTCAGAATAATCAATTGTACTTCAGAATTTTTAAAATGTTCTTCAGAACAGCTTAATGTACTTTAGGAAATGTGAAATGTACCTCAGATGGCATAATTTGTAACTAATAGGCTCTTGAAATTATTCGAATCGTCGAAGCTTCGATTGTAGATTTTGATTTTGATTTTGCTATGGAAAGTCAAATGTTACTATTCGCTGAAAAAAATGTGTATCCTTTAAGTATTCGAAAAGTTCCATTATACGAATATCAAGAGCTCTAGTAACTAATAAAACTAAAACTTAAGTACAATTATCTATTCTGAATTAAATTTGACCAAATTTGTAGCACATTTTTCGGTTTCTGAAGAATATTTTATGCTTTCGGAAGTACACTTGGAAAAGTACTTTTTCAGAGTTTTTGTAATACTTTTTTGTCGAATTATGAAGTAATTTGTTCCATGCAACGCATGATTTTTCATAGAAAATTATGTTAAAAAAGTTTCAAAAAAATTTGGTCTAAATTTTCTAAACTTTGTGTAAACTTTGGACCTTACGCATAAAGGGCGAGCAATTGCTCCCACTCGATTTTTTGTAATAAAAAACAATGAAGACAGGAATGAGTAAAAGCTCAGTTGAGCGAATGCCCACTTTTTATGAGACCCTTTTCACTATATTCTAAATAAGTAAATGAATACAGTGGGGTTTCCTGCATAAAAGGCAAGCATTTGCTCAGACTTGTTTCTCTGATTACAGGCCAGTTATTTTTGTTTTGTAATAAAAACAAAGAAGCCACATTTTGCTTAAAAAATTGAGTAGTATTGTTAAACGGCGTACTTGAAAAAAAAAGTTGCATAAGTTTTGAACACTTCCGTAAATGTGTGTGAGATATTTTAAGGTCTTTTGACAAGCAACTGTCTTACGCAACTGGCTATGTGCAGAAAAAGGATTTTTTTTTATTTAAAAAACTCTTTACAGCCACCCAAAATTACCTCTCGTGTAACTCTTATATTAAAAATTTTGCAGAAAGTATTAAAATTGTACAAAATAAAAGCGCAATTAATTAAATAAAAATATGAGACAATGGATGGCCGAGTTTTTAAAATCATTAAATGCACTTGCAAAAATTGAATATTTCAAACAACCGAAATATTAAAGAAATGTCATATAGTATAGAAAGAAATCTTTATGCAGATTTTGATTTATAGCTAAGCGTTTAAGCAGAAAGGTTAAATAAAAATAAAACCCAAAAAAAAGGTGAAGAAATATTGGATGCATAAATGCACATACATATTTGTAAAATAAATATATACTAATAATTGTTAATCATAAACTAAAAATGGAAAATAACTATATTGTACTTATCAAAACGAACTTAAACTGTAAAATATTAAAAAAATTCTAATTATAAACGACTACACATAAATAAATATGGAATAAATATGAAAAAGAAACAAAAAATTAGCTATAAATTTAAAATTATTAAGGACACGGTTAGCAACTATGAGTAAATAAATACTTTAAATTCAACATTTGTGTGAAATTAACGAGTAACTTAACTAGATACTAGAATTTAGGGCAATATAAATAGGTATGTGGTAGTAGTGAGAGTGAATGGTATTTGCAGCTGAGGCTAATATTGCTATGCTGCAAAAACCGCGTAAATAACAATTTGTAATAGGCTAAAATACATGCATACAAAATCATATTGTAAAATTATACATATAAAATATATATTTAAATTAAATGAAAATAAAAGAAAAATATATGTATGTATTTATCACACACGCAACACTCGAATTTCATAATATTTTTGTTGCATTAAGTATAAAATTATTAAATAATAAAAAAAATTAAATATACATTAGACCGTCTCGCCTTACAGGCAAAAAAAAAAAAAAAGTCGGCCGCACCTCCCCTTATATGAAGGGTTTTTGAAAAACATTTAAAAAAAAATATTTTTATTTTTTTCTGCCAACCCTAGATGTCGCCCAATTGCATTTTTCTTCATATCTTCGGCATTTATTGTCGGATTTCAAAGTGTGATACAGATACACCAATTCTTTTGTCTCAGGGCTCCGTTGTGGTACCTACCCACCATATCTCAATTGCTATCGCCCTAATGTGCCGATCTAATAACAGCAAATTAAAGACCGTAAAACATCGTAAATCTTTTACGGTCTTCAATTAACTGACATTATGTCGTTACATTAGGATGATAGAAACTGAGATATGCTAGGAAAAACCCACTCCCTGAGACAAAAAAAATTGGTGTATCATTCTTTAAAATCCGACAAAAAATGCCGAATATATGAAGAAAATGTAATTGGGCGACATCTAGGGTTGCCAGAAAAAAAAATTTTTTTTAAATGTTTTTCAAAAACACTTCATATGAGGTGAGGTGCGGTCGACTTTTTTTTGGTGATACGCTCTAATATACATATATTTTAAGCAAATTTGAGTACGTTATATATTGCTTTCATTTGTCGAAAGTAGACGGACGCAGCAGTGTAGCGCGTTTCAAACACGTTTCGTTTTTTTTTTTGCCCCGATAACTGTTTTAAAAGGCAGTATGTCTTGAAATTGTTACATAAAAACTAACTTAACAACAAATTCTTACAAGTTGTATGATTTGCAAGCGCTTTAATTTTAAATTTCCAATTTTAGTTCGGCATAAATTTTAAAAATTTTTACTATTTATTATTATTATTAATAGCAAGTTTCTTTTTATGCATTGTAAATTTTATATATTTAAAATGCGTTTGCTAATTAAACAACTATACGCACACAGAATCGGGCTGTAAAATAATAATTGCATACATTTGCATGTATATTTTTTAATTAAAGATTATGTATGTATGTGTGCAATGGTGTTTTTCAAATAAATTTAATTTAATTTACTCAACTCTTTGTAATTCATTTATTCATTAAGGCAGTATTGTAGCATGTTTGGAAACGGGGTGCGATTTCAAAATAAGTGGAAAATCATGCTATTTCAAAATATTTTTCAAAAAGTCCTCAGAATTTATGTATTTAAAGACGGCCTTAGTTCAGAATTTTTTTCATTATGTACTATAATTTTCTAAAAGAAAATTTGTTACATTTTTAACTGAGATAGGCCGTTTTTGAATAAAATACTGAGAGAGGGCTTTATTGAAAACATTTCTGGAATAGCGCCTTATTCAACCAAATTCTGAAATAGGTGGTCCTCATACATAAAGGTCTAGCATTTGCTCAGACTCGATTTTTTAAGCAAAAGGTTGTATGTTTTTATTAAAAAAAAAGAAAAAAATACTCAGGCCCGTAGTTAAATTTAAAAATGATTTTAAGCTAGTTAAAGATTTTTGACACAACTTTGCATTTGTTATCTGTCAAAAATGCTGCGGCTCTCAGCCTTTACTCAAAAAATCAAGTCTGAGCTAGTTCTCGCTTTTTATTTATGCATGAGACTCGAGTGTTTAAAAAAAAATTGAAATAGGCTGATTTTTTTTTAATATTCTGAGACAGGCTGATTTTTCATTTACCCATCGATATGATCTTGAAAATATGTCGATGACTGAGTGGAAGATTCAAAAATGCCTTGTATATGGATTTGTTTAAAAAACGCTCCAGCTCAGAATTTTTTCAAAAATAGCTCATCTCAGAATCGTAATATATGTAGCTATTTTAGCCCCTATAGACTCTTTTTTTGAAACAAATTTTGAAATATATACATATAGTTCATTATTGAGAAAATTTTGAGATATATCGGGGCTTATCCAATTTTGAAATACATAGATCGTTTAAAAAAAATCTGAAAGGACGCCTTTGAAAAATATTTTAATAGTTTGATTTTCCACTCAGCAGTCGATATGATCTCGAGAGTAATTCTAAATATTTGCCTTTGTATCAACATTCACTGAACTCCATTTGGTTTGCAAGTACTGAATTTTAGAAAAAGACCACAAAAATTTAGAGACTTTGCAACCCTAGAGTCCAGACCTCTTCCGAAATTTAATAACGTTCATTAGCGATAAGTCCCAAAACCGCTGAGGGTCTATGAGAAATTAAAGTCCCGGGAAGCTGATAGTTTAACAAAGTGTTGGACCCGCGTGAAGTTGCTGATAAAAGGGTCTGCTCCCTTGAGTAGTTAAAAAGATGCCTGTTGCCCTCGTGGGACCTGGATATGTAAGAGTTGGACTTATTGCAATATTCTGATGAAATTTGGACCCAAGCTTATCTATGAAATTGGGCTTCCTCTGCAGCTGCAGTTAGCGCTTGTGCCTGTATTAGTTGACAACAGAGCCTAGCGAGCCTGTTATGTGATGGCGGATCTCGCTGTAATTCCGCGCGATAAAAAAAATTGGATGGCCGAAAATTTATTTGGTGGCAATATCCAGCTCAGCGAGATGAACAAAAAAAACAGAAGAGACGAAGAGTATAAATAGCTCTTCCTCGGAAGGGCATTGGCTTGTTTCCATTAACGCGTGGTCGTCTGCGTAGGAAACGCTCGACACTCGTCGTTGCAGTGCGCTTAAGACACCACCCTGTGCCAATCCTGGTTTAATCTCCCGGGGCTTTTGAAATTTCGTTCCTTTCCTGTGGAGTAAGCCACACTGAAAAATTTGGCGGCCTTTTTTAAATGGAGGGACGGCAGATACTCTCACACACCCGTGGTTGACCATGTCGAAAAGGACTTTGTGAAGTCCAAAGCAGCGAGAAAAGCTCCATTCTCACGTTAGCTGGGTCTACATGAAATTGGCCGGCATCTGAACAGGGCGAGTACTGTAACTACGACGTAGAAGATGAATACTCCCGTGGTAAGGTCTTCAAGTTTTCTGAGTGATGGTGCTGCTGTGCTCTTTACGAATTCATGCTGATGCACGTCTAGTCGCAAGCTATCAATGTAGTGATCTCTGTCCTCAGCTCTGATGAGAGCAGCGATATCGTTCGACAGGACACCTCTTCGTTACCTGGTTTCTTATGTTTGCTGAGAGGTATGTGAGCTTGCCTAATAGATAGTCAACCGAAGGATACAGTCGTCTGAGTCTCACCTTCAACAAGTGGCTAAAATGTTAGAGAGCTCGCGGAAATGCTGAGCAGGTAGTTCCTTCTGAACTGTCACAATCCAGGACGTCTAAGCCGTCATCTTTTGGACGCAGATCCACCCCCTAGAGACATAAGACGAACCTTGAGCGGGCTCTAAACGACATCCACACTGAGTCGGTAGATACCTTTGTCAGGTCTCGGCCTGTAAACTACGTTTTTAACAGCTATCCACCCGAAATAGCTGAAGAAGAACGAGACTAGAGTCACTCTGGCCGAACTTCGTTCTGGATGCTGTAATAGGTTAAACTCTTACTTATTCAGACTAAAAAACACCTTTTCAAACATTTTAAGGTTAGGATCGAACCGCGGGTTAGGGGTTTAGAATATGCCCGAGGTAGGCATACCGGTCGTAAGAGGCGACTAATATGCACATAGGTAATTGACGTGCTACTCGATGGTTGATCTACGGATATGATGCCTCTCACCTCTCATTACCCATCTTCTCCTTCCTCATGGATGGAGGGATGCCATGACCTAGAAGGTTCCACTGGTCATACCAAATCGCTACCACGACAGACGGGCAGTACCGCAAGGGAGTACCGCAGCGTACCGGGGTCATATCCGGCCAAGGACTGTCAACTTCGGCATCACTCCCCAAAACCTTCGGGGAGTGTTTTGTTGTTAACAACAACAACAACAACATGCAAATTCTGAAGACAGATGCAATGACAGACCGCTTCAAGTAATTACTAAGCTCTGAAACTTTTTTACAGTAAAGTTGTGTGCCCATTCTGAAAAGGTATACATTTGAGCGTATCACGGTGTAAGGAGGAAAAATAGTTGAAAATGTTCCTCCCCAGTTTGAACTCATCTTTGGTTAGAACACTTACCTTATAAGGTTTTCAAAAAAAAAAAATTTAATTTTTTTGTCACCCTGTAAAAACAGCGAAATTTGTTTTTTTTTTCTATAATTTCTATATTTTACGTTCGATTTTCAAAAGTGATATATTTTTAAAAAGGTATTCACCAAGGCAATATTTCATCCATAGAAACTTTTAGCCCATTATGCTATGATCAGTTTCTTTTCTATTTTTTCCTAAAACCAACACCCTGTATTTGAAAAAAAAAAAAAAATTGTTTCCTGAAAACTAAGAAAAAAAAAATATTTAATATTTTTAAACTACTTTGAACGAGTTCTCATTTTTTAGAGTGTACCGCGAAAATTTAATTTTTTTTGTTACGGTTTTCATTATGTCAAACGGTGTCAAATTTCATCGACTTACCGGCATTTGGTTGCTTATTTCGATAAAGTCGATAAAAGTTGTCAAAATTTGACCTAATGAAAAACACATAACTTAATATTGTACAAAAGTTTAAAATAATTGCTAATAAAATTTAAAACATATATTAAAATAAAATATTTACTTATTATAAAATAAAATAAAAATAGCATTATATATATATTATTTTTTAGACTTAGTGCATTACAACTTAAAAAAAACTCTTTATAGTTATAAATAAATTATACATAAATTGCAAGAAATACAAATAATATACAAACGAAAAATACAAGAAAAATCATAAAAAATGTAAAACAATTGAAAAAATACAAAAAATGATTGAATGAAGAAAATTAAAAAAAATATGCAACATAAGTTAAATTTAAGTTAGTAGCAAAAAGAGTAAAAAATCTACATACTATAGTAGTATGTCTTGTACAGAAGTACAGTTGTGCTTATATAATATTTATATAAATTTTTCTGAGTTTCTATTTCCTTACTTCTTTCTAATTAGAGCTCTTGTATGGAATCGATTAATCGAATAGTCGAATATCAACAAGTAGTCATTGAAATGAGTTAACGTTCGGAATGCACTATTAATCGATTAGACCAATTTTCTTTTATCATTTTTTCCATTAATCTCAAATCTAAATCTGGTTTTGATTAAATAGTTGCCTAGTGTCAAGTGATCGATTAAAAGAAGCTGTGATCCTCAGTCACCTAATTTCGATAATTTCTTTTCTTATTTCCGCTATAAAGGCTCATTTACACGGGTCGATTTTCTGGTCCATTTTTATCGAAAGACTTGTGTTCAAGCCTTAAATACAAGGTGAAAATCGATCGAATTCCTTTTTAGACGGTCGATTGAAAAAAAGGTTAGAAAAATCGACCCGTGTAAATGAGGCTTAACTTTAATTCGACGAATTAAAAAAAAAATTTAATTATTGAAGTGTTAAAATAGGGAGTATTTTATAAAATATCTGACATTTGACATAAAACGGCCGATTATGGAAAAAATAGTATTTGAGAGAAAAAAAGGCACAATTTACAACTAAAAAATCACATCATCAAAAATCATATATGCTTATTAGGGTGGTTTAATATAAATATTTGTTTTTCAAAAAGGCTCAAAATTTACGTTTCCTCAAAAAAGAAAATTAAAAATAATAATATTTATTAGGGTGGTCTGCAATCGAATTTTATTTTTTTTTTTCAAATTATAGAATCCTTTGTAAATAATATTTCTTAATAGCGTGCATTTGCCCACAGAAACAAAAAAATTTCGGTCTGTAAAAAATAGTTTTCGAAACACCCTAGTGTGCATACACCGTAAAAAATTGGTTTGCAGAAACACAAGAAAAATTAAAAATATTTATAAATTTAGCAATTTTAGATCATAAGCCTAACAAAAAAAATTATGTATGTATGACAATGTAAAGTTTGAATATGGTAAAACAGTGTGTGATGAAAAAAAGAAAAAAAAAAAAGCTAATAAATGCACATTACATACTTTAATACGACTTAAAAAATGTAAATGACATTCTATAAGTTAATAATTTGCTATCATTTGAAATTTCAAGCTATGCCTATACATAGCAAGAATTCGTGATGACAAAGTGTATATTTTGTGCAAATTGTATGCATGAAATAATTTAATTTAAAAGAAAAAGGGAGAAAAAATTTAAATTTAATAAAAAAAAAATTAATTTAATAAAAAAAATTTAAATTTAATAAAAAAAATTTAAATTTAATAAAATAAAACTTAATTTAATAATAAAAAAATATATTTAATAAGAACGAATTAATGAAATGTGGTGGTGAATTATGCAAATATGTTTATACAGTAAGTATTTTTAGTGTTAATTATATACAATTTGCAAATAGCATAACAAAAAAAAAAAAATATGATAATGAAAACCCCAAAAAATATGGAAGTGTGTGAATGATGAAATAAAGTTTTAAAACAAGAATATTTGTAAAAAGTAAACAAACGATTTAATTTTGTTTTACTGTTAGAAGAAAAAAGGTAAGTGGAAATATAATACATTTTATATATTTTTTACCATCCCTAACGGTGTCTACATAGTATTCAACACTCTTTTTAAAGGCTCATTTACACGGGTAGATTTCCTGGTCGATTTTTTTCGTTCCACCGTTTAAATAGCAGTTCAATCGATCTACACCTTGTATTTGAAGATGGAAAGCAGTGAAACGACAATAATCGACCATCAACTGAAACTACATACTTAACGAATGTTTGCCAAATTTTGACAGTTTATTCCTTGGATGCCTCCTTTCGATATAGGTTATACTATTCTCTGCTAGATAACACTGGAGTCGCCATATTTACAAAATCCATATTTATGGTTCGTTTATATTCATATTGACACTACTCTGTTGCAAAAAAATAACCCGCTAGGTGTCACTGGAGTTGAGATATGCGAAAAAACGAACAAAAATTTCATGGACTATTTGACCGATCGGTTAGGGACTTCGTCTACTTGGGAACCAGCATTAACACCGAGAACAATATCAGTCTAGAAATCCAATGGAGACTCACTCTTGCCAAGAAGTGTTACTTTGGACTAAGTAGGCAATTGAGAAGTAAAGTCCTCTCTCAACAAACAAAGATCACGCTCTATAAGTCTCTCATCATACCAGTCCTGATGTACGGCTCGGAATCATGGACAGTGCCAAGAGAAGATGAGATGGCCCTTGGAGTATTTGAGAGAAAGGTTCTCCGGAAGATTTATGGTCCTTCCCATAATGCCAACGGCGAGTATCGAAGGAAATTTAACGACAAGCTGTACGAGCTTTACGCAGACCTGACCATAATGCAGCGGATTAAAGCTCAAAGGCTCCGCTGGTTGGGTCATGTTATGCGAATGGACAAAGAAACTCCAGCACAGGTTTTCCTATCGACACCCGAATTTGGCAGCAGAGGAGGCTTCGACTGAGATGGAAACAACAAGTGGAGGATGACTTGAACTTCCTTGGGGTTTCCCATTGGCGTCAGGTATCGCTAAAAAGGAATGACTAGCGTGCTTTGATACGAAACGGCCAAAATTGCCTAGGCGGTTAAGCGTTGATAAATGACGCAAGTTAAGATTAGATTAGATTTGACCGATCGATCCTGTTAAATTTGCATGAGATAATGAGGCAGATGGTATTGTTTTAGCAGCAAGATATATTTAAAAAAAAAAGCATGTAAATTTAACAGGAAGTCATGTTAATTTAACTGAGAGTCATGTTAAGTTAACAGAGAGCCATGTTAATTTACCACGAAGTGAAGTTTTTCAACCAGAGCTTCAGGTTAATTTTACAGAAAGTCATATAAATTTAACACGAAGTGAAGTTATTCAACATGAGCTTCATGTCAAAATAACATGAGCGATAATGTTTGAAAAATAATAACCTGAAAAAGTGTTAAAAAGTGTTGATTTTAAAAGAAAAATTTTGTCTATGATGTTTCCCAATTTTGTCAGTTTATTTTTTGGATAAGTTCTCTTGACATAAGGTATAGTTTTCCCACTAGATGGCGCTAGGTTTTCTACATTTGCATACTTCATATTTATGCTTCGATTCTGGTTCCCGCTTGGTGGCACTAAAGTCGAAATATTAAAAAAACCTTATTTAAGGATGATTTACACGGGTCGATTTTTCCAACCCTTTTTTTCAATCGACCGTGTAAACAGCAATTCGACCGATCTTCACCTTGTATTTAAGGGTTGAACATAAGTGGTTCGATAAAAATCGACCAGAAAGTCGACCCGTGTAAATGAGCCTTTATGGTCAGTGATTTGTTTTCGTTTTTTTTGTTAAGTTAACGCGGAACCGGGACCCGTCAGCCAAATTCTAACGACTAATGGGTCAGTTACATAAAACTTTATTTTGGCTTTACCTCAAACTTTGACTTTGACAGAAAAGTTCAGTATACGTATTTAAACCAAGCATGGCAAATTGGAGACCTCAAAGTTGAAGCGAGGTTGAAATTTGCAAACTCTCAAATTTTGCTTGCTTTGCTTGCGCTGACAATCAGATGTTGATGACTTTGCTTCAATTAAAGAATAAAAAGTTGGAGGAAATAATAATTAATTCATTTATTCTCTATTAAATTAAGAAATTAACCAAAACACTCTGAATGCAAAGAAATAAATAACGAAAACAAATGTATAAAAGGGAAGCGTCAAGGCGTTCATTGTAGCATACCTCTGAAGTTGGACGCAAAGTTTTGAGGTAGCAAATGTCAGGCGAGGTTAACAAAGCTTTATGTAGTTGAGGCTTAACGGGTCTCCAACCCTTTCCGAAGTCAAACTATCTCTTTAGTTGAACCAAATTACGAAATTGGTTGATTAGTGACCATAACACCGCCGTAACCATAAATGTTTATAGACTGTTTTACATTCAGGAGTGTTAAAAATTATTTATTTGATATGTATAGACATTTTTTTAGTACATTTTCACCAATATAAACATTACAACATAATATACTAAATATCTAATATTATACTTTTTCCTTATATGATTTCAATATAACAATTTAAAAAATGTGCGTATTAAACTGTTCATTAATTCAACATACTACACAACAAAAACCACACAGTTTTTTTAAGGCCTTATTTACACGACAAATCTTTTTTTCAACTCTCAACTTGAATTTGTCGGAGAAAATTTCTAATGCACACCAAACCGTTCAAAATTACTTTGTATACTCGTACTGCGTTGGTAGAGGCTTCGACGTGGCATGATGAGCGCGTGACGACTGCCACTGGGCACACAAAATATGCTACTACTTCGCTGCATTCTACCATTCACGATAATATTGCTCTCGTTGTACGACGACGAACCATTGGGGCTAGGTAGGCTATTCTTACGTCTGGACACTATAAAAGTATCCTCCAGGCAGATGGTGTTAGCACGATTAGTGCTCTGAAAAGATCAGAGAAAAAGAAATTAAAAGATGTTTGCATTCAATTTGGAAGGAAAGGAAAAAAATTATATCTGAAGCCCTTTTGTAGTATAGGGATTGGGGTAGGAATAAGAATATAATAGAACGAAAAATGGAAAGAAAAAGACGAAAATTAACAAGTAAGGAAGTCTAAGTTCGTGTAAGCCGAACATTGATTACCGAGCGGTAGCTTTCAGACCGGTCCATTTTGTTGATTTTCGAAATTTTCTGTGTCGAGAGTGGGCGCGGTCGTTACGCGATTTCCTCCAATTTCCATCAGGTTTAGAGTTTCATGATTCAACCGTAATTAGTTTAATAATTATGACCGGGCGGTGCCACGCCCACTTTAAAAAATTTATGGAAAATCATAAGTCGGAGTGGCTGGCAACCCCTACCCGTTTAGAAAAAAAAATTGCAAATCACTTTTTATGTTACCGGTCCCGATATTCATACCTTCGACTTTCGGTGTGGTGTGAGCCTTTATGCCGACTTTTCTTTACAGTGGTTCCCCATACTAGAACCTCATAAATTAAAAATATTTGCCCCGTAGTGTGAATTAAACAGAAGACAGTGCAGCTTACTTCACCCCTTTAGATATTTTCCTTTAACTCCATATAAGAATTGTGGTTATTAGTCCATAATTATGGGTGATTCAATGTCAAATCGTAAAATGGTTTTAACTGAACCCTTCCTAGGATGAATTTTGGTGGACATTTTCCATATTTTTCCTTTTTTAATTTTTCTAAATATTTGAAAATTATTGAATTAAAAAAATGACCGTGACTTTTTAAAAGGGATATACAATTTTTTTTTTTTCAAAATTTAAAATTTTATAAAATGTTAAAGTTAAAGATCGATTTTGGAATTTTAGTTCAGGTTATCATAATCTTTAAACTTTTTTTTTCTTTTATCGAAAAAATGAATCTTTGACTTAAAAAAAACTTATGGCGCAATATACCAACAGGTTATCCATAGAACCTCTAAAGAGATTTTTGCCCCGGGTTTCTCTTGCAATTTGTGGTGTAATTTGTTTGCCAGCCTCGAACGGCACCTGCTAAGCAGATGAATTTTTGCTGAGAAGCCTTTTATGATAGAAATACACTCGCAGGGTTGCCAAACCACTGCCGAGAGGAGACTCCTGCTAAGAAAATCTTTTTTCTACAACATTTTTGATGTTGCTTTTACCGGGTGACGATACCCGAATACTTGGTGTAGTAGGCAGAACAAACTACATCTACACCACCCTGTCCGCCTACAAAGATAATAAAAATGCTAGTCCGAAATTCAAGGGTGTACTTTAGTTTTTATGATTTTGGAAAATTTTTAAATTTGTATGTATTGGATTTTTTTTTAAATATTTTTCAAAATATTTTTTTTGTCTCACGAAACAAACTTAAAAAAAGGTTGAAACAAGAAAAAAAATTTAATTTTGAATAATTTTTGAAACCAACCTTTTTTGAAATAGCTTTACTGAAACAAAACCACATTTTTTTTTTCAAGGAGAAACTATAGGTATCAAAAAAATTAATAAAAAAAAAAAAAATTAATTTGGGACTTCTTTTTAATATGCAACACATTCAAAGATATTCTAAAATTTTCAGCAGGTTTTTTTTTTCAAAAACATAAATTTTCGAATATTGGCGAAAAACGAATAATAAAAATACTAAATTTTTGGCACTATTACATTTTTTCATGCTAGTAAAGTGTAAAAACAAAAATAAATTTAAAACAAAGTTTTTGAAAAAAAAAAATTATTCAAAAACTTAATATGCTTTCATAAAAACCGATAAAGGCTTATCGGTGATTAATTTGACAGCTCGCCGTACAAAAAAAGTCAATTAAAGTCACTAGCCAGGGTGGAAACTTATAAAATAAACGGCCCTTTAAGTGACAGAGTTTCATTTTTTATTACTGCAGTTTCCGAAATATTGAACAAATAATCCAACCACTTGACGATTTGACATAGAATGCCTCATATAAACTTCATTACCATTTCTACACTTACCCAACGCTCCAAATCACAGAAATGTATTTCATTATCATAATTAGTGATGGGTAAATTATTGCCGCTACCACAATCCCCATCGATTATGCCACAGCTGCATGCTCCAGGAATAGCGGCTGTTGGCTTCGACATGGTTTTAGCGACTCGCAAATGTAAACCACGATTAGTGGAGAAGAGCACTGGTGTGATATGTTTTGTTGTTGTTGTTGTTGCATTTAAATTTGGATGTTGATAGAGACTATTTGCGGCACCGGTATTATTTGTTGCTGGTGCGCGTTTACGTACGGGAATTGGTGTCTCAGACGAGTCATCGCTGCTATCGGTCGACCCAGAGGTGCAAGGATTACGCCAATTCCAAGGTGCCATGCAACGTTTTTGATTTTATATTTTGTATTTCTCGTTCATTTTTTCACTCGTTGTGTTATCGATTTTTTTACCTTGCTGAATTTACCGTTAGTGACTTTATTAGCAGAGAAATATCTCGATTTCGAATTTTTTAGGTATTTTACCGTTGTTTTTTTTTTTATTTATTTCAATAATGTGTTGACGCAATGCTGGCTGTGAAAGGACTAACAAAGAATACTAATGACCCGCGCGTGTAACTCTGCATAATTATATCCGTTCTCCTTTTAGAATTGAATTGTGTGATAAACAACGGTAATTCTAACACTATTAAACAGGGCTGATTTCTTACTCTGCGCGCATTACATACGTACATAATACGTAGTAGGCTTGATTTTTTTAAATAGCCAAAATTTAGTTATGCTATGCTACAGTTCCTATCGATTTACCTAGAACGTTTTGCACATTGGACCGTTTCGAAAAAAATTATTCGGGCTCAACAGGTTTGTTTCAGGTTGAGTATGAATTTGATTTTTGTTAATAACTTTTCGGCTATGAGTTTGTTTAAAAACGCCTCAGTTTTTACCACGCTTTTATTAGCTTCACTGTCTGTATGTATGTAACTGGCCTTCGGCCTCAGTGGCCCAAAAACTTTATCTTTGCCCACAATATGGGTATCAAACGAAAATGGAATTCCACAAATTTCATTTGGACTTCGATATATTGCGATAAATTTATCGATAACTGAGTTATCGGTCAAAAAGTGAAAGGTCACAGCTTTCATTTGGACTTTGATATATGTATTTCGTAAAATTTATGGATAACTGAGTTATCAGCCAAAATGTTGTTGCCCAAAAAATGAAATTTGCCTACAATAAGGGTGTCAAACGAAAGGGGAAGGCCCCAGGCTTCATTTGGCTTTTGATATATTTATCGATAACTGAGTTATCAGTCAAAATTTGGTTGCTCAAAGACCATGAAATTTGTCTACAATTTGGGTATCAAACGAAATGGGAAGACCCCAAGTTTCATTTGGACGTAGTATATTT
Organism: Campiglossa producta; assembly: GCA_964058755.1. NCBI lineage: Eukaryota > Metazoa > Arthropoda > Insecta > Diptera > Tephritidae > Campiglossa > Campiglossa producta. The sequence goes on from CAXKVI010000001.1 coordinate 165,389,250, forward strand.
CGAAAAAACGTATCGATAACTAAGTTATCGGTCAAAAAGTGGTTGCCCAAATATTTAAAATTTACTACAATATGGGTATCAAACGAAAGGGAAGGTCCCAGGATTTATTTGGACTTTGATATATATATCGATAACTCAGTTATCGGTCAAAACGGGGTTGCCCGAAAGCCTTGAGATGCCTGCAATATCGGTATCAAACCAAAGCTGATGTCAACAGATATTCTTTGGCCCGTGGGATATTTCGATATATTTATCGATAACTTTCACAGCACTTAACTAAAAAATAAAAATAAAATTATGACACAATTATTTTTTTTTATTTTTTAGTGCTTTAAAAGCGTGAGTTTAAGTTTGTTTAAACTGTAATTATTTTAATAACAGTCATTTCAAACATGGGTTCGGAGGCGTCTTAAAGATTTTCAAAAACGCTCTACCTAAAGAAAGTTCAACACCGACGGCCGAGTGAAAGGTCGCCCTATTCGAAATTATTTTTCAAAAACACCCGATCTCAGAATCTGTTTTAAGGACGCTCTTGCTCAGAATTTTTTTTCAACAGCACTTTACTTCAAAATTTGGTCTAAGGAGGTCCTGTCTCAGAATGAGTTTCAGAAATGACTTATCATAACAAAAATTCAATAATGTGCGCTCAGTGGGAGATCGACGTTTTTAAAAATATTTTTCAAAAACACCCCATTCCAAAATTTTGAAATTTGATGTTGCATGAAATAAAAATTTGAAAAAAAAGTTTTTAATTTTCACACTATTGGGATAATTTCTTGAGTTTTTTGTGAAAAAAATTCATAGCGAATACCCCTAATGAGTTTAAAAAATGTACAGTCAGCTTAAAAAATTTCCAGTCAGTATTACAGTATTTTCAAAAATTTGTCAATTAGGGCCTTTGTGAATTAAGATAACGATATGTATATTTGATCGCGGATAGTTTGACCTTGAAAGCGAAGGGAGAGGGTCACGTTTTCGAACAGGAGCTCGAGGTTGGCTATACACCGTCTACCAAGCGAATATTGCCGCCACTGAAGATGCGGTGAATTGAAAGCTTCCCATTTCGAAATCCTTTCAAACTTGGCGTATTCGAGACTCAGAAACTACTTCATTCAATGAATCCGACTTAATAATTCAGCTATGAACTTTTTGACAACACTACAAGACTATAAAGGTCGCTTTAAAAAAGTTTTGGTAAACTTTTTTTCTGAAACGGTCTAATGTACATACATTTGTGTTTATATAGATTGTATTGGGTGTATTCTGTTAAGCTGTTTGTTTGATTTTATTGCCAATGCTGTTGCTAACATTCACACTTAACCAGTGGCGTAACCATTTCGGGTAGGAGGGGAAAATACTCCTTTGTTGAAATTTTCATAAGGAGTTTCTCAAGTAAAATAGACTTGCTTTGTGTATGCCTTGTGACACGAATGGATGTTTAATAGCACTGTACGGCAGCCGGATGGGTATGAGACCAAACCAACTTTTATGAAGCGATTAAGACATATGTACGTGAAAAATGGCGTTACTCGTTTTTCGAAGTTAGCCTCCAAAGTTCGAAAGTGATTTTCTAATTGTTTTGTATAAAAACTTGAAAAATTCAAAATGTGGGCGTGGCCTGCTTGCCACTCTTGTTTGAAACAACCGCTTATTATTACACTATACGCCAAAATCATCTTTTTTTCTGGGTATGGGAACATTTCAACTTTTATGAAGAGATTAAGACATAAGTAAAAATGGCGTTCCCCGGTTTTCGACGTTAGCCTACAAAATTTATTTACGGGATTTCGAAATTCGAAGTTTTGGACCATTCAAAGATTTGTTTTTCTAATCCCGAGAAACTCCATTTTTTTAATTATGTCTTAATTTCTTCATAAAAGTTGAAATGGTTCCATACCCAGAATAAAAGTTGATTTTGTCGTGTAGTGTAATAATAAGCGGTCCCAGTAATCTAAACATCTCCATTTGTTTTTCAACATATGTATATTTTTAGTTAATATTTATTCTTAAACTAATATTTTTTTTTTTTTAAATATACTATAAGAAGAGCGTGAATATTCAAACGGAATTACTAGTTAGAGCGGCCATTAGAAACTCCATTTTATTGAGAAAACTTTTGCCTTCAATTTTATCAAAACGCACCTGAAAACATACAAATGAAACGCATTTAGAAAAAAAAAAAGTTTAATTTACTTAAATATTTTTTACTCACTTCCTTGAAATGACCACCCAAATTTTCCCAGAATTTCTCTGGCACCAAGGGATTGGGTATAAAGTCTGGACGTGGACTACGAGCAATATAAACTTTGACATCAATTTGTGGATCACAACGTATTTGCACAGCAATCATGCGATCACCATTCGGTGATGCCAACAAACATGAACTTGCATTCCCCAGAGGCTCCACCTTGCCAATACCCAAATTATTACTATTTGACAATACGGTCCAAGCCATGCAACGTGCTAAATTTAGCAAACAAGATATTTGATGTGAATTGATTTGACAAAGTATGAGATCACGCAATTCTTGTGGTTCATATGAAAGATGCATAACACGTCCATCACGACAAATACATTTCAATGAACGCTCCTTGACATGTATGACAAGCGAGGTGCGATTAATGGTGTCATAGCTGAAAAAAGGATGGGTATTTGAATTATCTAGTATGAGTGCATATATGTATTTGTAAATCAACCAACTTACCCATGTGTTACAATATTTATCTTAACACACGACATGGTTGGACTATTCATTGCATTCCAATGTGATACAATTTGTGGATCCTTCACATCACGCGCCAGCGTATCCAACACATATTGTGTACGTTTACGCATAAATATATGTTGCGCTTGTGCAATTATTTGCTCTAAAATCGTTTGTGATTTAGTCATTTCAAGTAGACTTTGACGATCGGCCGCTTTCGGACCAGCAAGCATACGCTTTTTACTTGGGCCCAATGGCCCACTAGTAGGATGCGGGAAAGGATGATGCGAATTTTTATGATGTACTTCACGTAATAGCTGATGCAGCGAATGCTCGAGGACATGGTCATGGTCGTTGATGGGTCCGGGTTGACTTGAATCAAATGTTGTTGAATGACATAGCGATATGATAAGTTGTATGCCGGGTAGTAAGGTGGCGCGTATTTGATTGCCAATAACAACATGTGGTATGGGTGCTTGTAGCTGTATAGCTTCGCGTGCCAGTTGACTGAATAGCTCTTTGCAAAATAGTACATTTTGTGCGAACTCCAAAGTTTTTTGCCAAACACCAGCCTGTAAAGGAATTCAAAATTAATAGTTAAAAAATTTTCAAGTGAGTTAAGTACAGGCTGAACTATGTATAAATCTCACCTGCTGTGTTATATTCGGACCATGTCCCATTAAATTTACATTGGCTGTACATAAATCTTCTTGATCTTTTTGTGTTATAACTTTGATGTATGCTACACCTTGCAAATCTGCCGGTACAATTACACGCAGCGACGAAGTCGTTTTTGGTGATTGCGTAGGCAAGCCATTATTTCCGCTACCACCCACATTACTTGCCGCTCCTGCTGTATCATCATCTGTGATGTCTTCGGCTTTGGTCACCTCAAATGTGCCGCTCATACCAAACTTAGAACCAGCTGTGCGATAACTTAAATCTCCAATAATTGCATTTGATACTTTTTTCAGACGCCAATTTTGTCTCAAACGCAGTAGTTCAATATGAAAATCTGTAACATTACGGTTACGTTGTTCGCTGTGAGAGTTGCGTAAACGTTCAGCGCCACCCAATAGCACCTGCGCGGCTTGTCCCAGCGCCTTTTTACGGCTATAAACTTGCACTATTGGTTTGACTTCGTCGGTGTCTTCGGGCACTGGATCCAACACCAAATAACGTTTATCCTTTGCAATTGTAATTACATCTGAGAGTACACAAACTTCGGTGAAGGCATCATTTAATTTATTGCGCACTGAATCCCAGGGCCACAAGCTACCCTGAAAAAGTGACGGATCTTTTATGTCCTCATCGGCTGACTTGTCTTCCTTCTTCAAATCGTCGAGGGAGGTTTTGCTAAAATCAATTTTAGCTGCACAGCGTGCCAATGTTTCCGATAAAGTGGGTGGACTATTAAGGAAAGGATATAAACATTATAATTTTTTTAATAATTGTACATTTTTACATTCTTACGATTGGTAGATTTCAGTGCCATCATATGTTATTTCCTGTATTTGATCTTCACACGTCGTTTCTACTGAAACGTTAACGCTACCGGTTAAACTCATTTCCACACTAATTTGTTTCAGTTAATGACTTAATTATAGAATTATAACCAAATTTTACGTGCGGCGATAATAAAAAATGCATCAACAATTAATTTAACTCTTCATCTTTATTGAAGGGCAGTTCACAATACTTGTTCTTTTGTGAGCTCACAGTAATAATATCTATTACCCAACAAACATTACAAACATTCGGCTAAAAAAAATACTCTGCCAATCAGGGTTGCCATGCTGAAACCCAAATCAAAAAATAGTTCTCTGCAATACCAAAAATGGTAATTATATGCTTTATAGTACATTTACACCGCACCAAATTTGGTGAATTCAAATGAGTCAGTCCGACATCGTTTACATTGGCAAAATTTGCATTTGGTTTCACCTTCCCTGCAAGATTCTTCTACCAAGACAAAAAGCCACCTTAAGAAAATGCATTACCGTGATGATTTAACACTTGTAGAGTAATAATAAAGTGATAGTCAGGCTTCTGTGTTTTCCTGGTAGAATTGGCCCATTTTCTTAAAAAAAAAACTAGTGTGAATAGTGCAAAAGTTATCACACGTCAATAGCAAGGTTTCTATTTTGCAAGCCTCACCTATACTAAAATAAATGGGTGTACTACGCAGAAGGACTCACCGTGGCGGTAGCCACGGTTAGAGCACACGTCCGGACTCCGCCAAATGGGTTTACTACGCAGAAGGACTCACCGTGGCGGTAGCCGCAGTTGGTGCACACGTCCGGACATGGGATGGCGTAGCCCAGGGTTATTTTAAATAAGCGCGGCCGAAGGCCGCCTACGCGGAAAGGTGAAAATTTTCTTTTTTGGGTGAAGTATTCTTAAAAAAATATGTTTTTTTTTATTTTTTGTTTAAGTGTGGCAACATCCTTCTTTGACAACAAATTTGTTGTGAAAAATCTGTGTATAGCTGTGCGATGGTGAAAATTTATAATTTTGTGAAAATAGATGAATATTTATACATATTATTATTATTTTCTGTTAATCATATGCAATTCATAAGTGTTATGGTACCATTATGCGGAAAAATGCGTGAAATTTAAAAAATTGTGCGTTAGTTACCTATAGTGCCATGCAAAATTTGCAAAACTTCAACAACCATTATCTTAGTAAATATAACGCTCCTTACGCTAAGATTATATATTTGTGTTCAGAAAAAGCTCCTCTATCCTCCTGAAAAAACCGTTTTTTTCTAGCTGTGCGAGTCTATACTAAAATTTCCCCACTAAAACTATGGGAGAGTGTTAAAAAAAAACGTGTTTTGGCCTCAGGATTTCGAATACGGAAGCGGGTCTTTATTTTTTTGTTTCAGTAAAAAAGTTATGGTCAAAAAATAATTTGACATAATTCGATAATTTTCGACACGAATTGGGGTAACTTTACACTTTGCACGTCAACTCTAAGAACACGTCGGGAAATGTTAGTAAAGGTGCCAAAATACGCGCCTCGGTTACAGGAATGTGAATCGGAGAGCGAAAATTGAATTTTTGTTTCTGTGAAAAATTTTGATCAAAAAACCGAAAAATTGCCCGGGTTTCATCCTAATTAGGGTATTTGTTTCCTTTAAAACTCAACTTCTAAAAAATTAGCTAAAATTATGGGAGAGGGCTTAAAAAACGTGTTTTGTCCTCAGGATCACGACTCCGGAACGTTTTTTTTTTTTAATTTTTTGTTTTTGTGGAAAGTTATGATCAAAAACTGAAAAATTACTCGGGTCCGACACCAAAATTGGGCGAAATTCATGGGCTATACCATGCCAAGTTCGGGTGCGTAGTATACCCATGGCTACCGCCACGGCGTTCACTTTTCTTGCACGTTTTCAGAGCCAGCCTAATGTAATTACAACAACCACATGAAAGTTTGCAACTTTGATTGCAAATATCCTTTCATAGAAGTAAAATATAAAAAAAAACCCTTCCGCATAAGTGAACCTGGGGCCAACACGCGTCTTTTGAGCCCTTTCCCATAATTTTCGCGACGTGGTTTTTCTGGTTGACGAGTCAACTACCCGAACATCGGTGAATTGCCCACTATTTTATCCTCTTTTTCGGTTAGCGTGACCCAATAACTTCTAAAGATTTTATCCTCTGCTGGTAAGCAGGGTCGATGAGTTCCCGAGAAATGAGTCGCTGTACAAACGAAGGAATGAAGAAAATGCCGTTAGATGGCAACCCTGCCTGAAAATTAGAACTTGACGGTACATCTGTCAAAAAAACTGACGCTTAATTTTGCTACCTACATCATTTTGGGGTTTATCAGCTGTTCCGACGGAGCCTGTCTATGGTTATAATTCGTGGTAGTCGATAGATATTTCATGGACTTTATCGAAAGCCACTACCACATTTCTATATCTATAACTATGACCCATTGTATCGTAGCCTAGGGACGCTCACACTGCAATTGAATTTTGATGGCCGGTAGGAAACACACATCCACACACATGTGTTTCAAATGAGCTCACCCGATTTCACCGGAATTCAAAGAAACTTTGCCCACCCGTTGCTGATTTCATGACTAGTCGTCAACTTTAAAGCTCACAGCAAATTTATCGGCCAGTTCATCCTCTGGTAAAAATAAAGTGCAAATGAAGTGACTGTTAAATTCACAGTGAATTGATAGCAATCGAGAATTTCGCCCTAAGAAGTTAACTTCAATAAACATAGTCTATTGTACACACTATTGTGAATGGGCTCTTACATGCCGATATCCGATATTTTGCAATAGATCGGTAACGTTTTACTAAATTAAAGAAAATATGGGTACCAAGCGTAAACACATCGAGGATGAGTTATCGCGTTTCGAAGCAGAAATATCCAAACCAGCGACGCATCCTCCACGCAATCTCTTTGTGCCCAATCAAGTGCGTCCGATAATTGCAGCCAATACCTACAATCAGGTACAACAAAAACTGCAACAACAACCACGAACGACCACACTGAGTGCAAGTGCTACCACAAATTCAGCGGCCACGATATCACAACCACCACAACGTGCAGCAATACCACCGCCACCAATTCCACCGCCAGCTTTTATGCCAACCTTTGTACCGACACAAGCAAATGGCGGTACACTTAACTCCAAACCAATAGTGGGAGCACCAACACCAGTTGTTGTGAGTAGTGCACCAAAACTGTACCAAAGTAGACAAACGGTGAATGTGCCCTCAACACCGCACATTGATATCAATGCGATACAATTTGATGTTACACAAAAACTGAAGAAGTTGAAAGCAGAAAAATCTGGTCCGAATCCTATAGCTGAAGAAGCCATTAAAGCGGCGCGTGCATCATCGGCGTTGCAATCATTTCAAACAACAGAACGAAAGAAGAAAGATCGTAAAACTATACGCGTAGCGGGTGGCTCTGTATGGGAAGATACTTCGTTGGCCGATTGGCCTGATGATGATTTTCGTATATTTTGTGGTGATTTGGGTAATGATGTAAACGATGAAGTCCTAACACGCACCTTCAATAAGTATCCATCATTTCAACGGGCGCGTGTTATACGTGACAAGCGCACTGGCAAGAGCAAGGGTTTCGGGTTTGTTAGCTTTCGTGAACCAGCCGATTTTATACGTGCCATGAAGGAAATGGACGGACGATATGTTGGTAGTAGACCAATTAAGTTGAGGAAAAGTACATGGCGGCAACGCAGCTTGGATGTTGTGAAGAAGAAGGAGCGGGAGAAACAGTTACTGCTGCAGTCTTTCAATGCTTAAGTTAGAAAATTAAATGGAGATGTTTGTATACTAGGGTGGGCAAAAAAATAAATCGATTTGCCGTTTAAAAATTGGGTATAATGACCATATGTTAGTTTCTCATATTAATGGAAAGTACATGGTTTTCGCAGTTATCTTATTTTATTATAAGCTTCTATAAAAGTTAACTAATTACATAGATATATATGTATCACTAAAAGATCTTTTAGGCAAGGGGGTCTATCAGCTAATCCGACCCCAATTATTCCCATCGGGGAAACACCGTCGGAATAGCTGTTAGACCTCAACAACTTTCTAGCTATTAGCAGGATATTGAACGCTTTACAAAAAATGTCTAATACATACCATTTTTTCATTAATGATACCATTGCAAATTTATTCAAGTTGAAAAGTTTACCAATTTCTGGAACCCATAAGAGTGTGTCCGAAAAGCTGATATAACCCATTAATAATTAAAACTGAAAATTTCATGAAACAGAAGTCCAAAAAACAGAAAATCGATTTTTTTACACTCACCCTAGCAAAAAAAGTGCTTAATTTAAGAAATTTTGGAGAAATAATTAGCATTAATTTACATATTTATACATTTCGACTATCTGAAAGCAAGCATTTCGGCTAGTGTTAACATCATTATGTTTTTCTGTTTGTTATTAAAAAAAATTACAATTCTGAACCAAAGCTTGCGGTCTTCATTATTTAGAGAAAATGGCACCCTATTCTATGAGGAATGAGATAGGATCTTGTAAAGCGCCCCAAGAGGCAAATCACAAGCAGAAAGTCTTACAGCCAAGCATACCACAAAATTTATTCTAATCGCTTTCGCCGTTCACGAGATATTGGTCGACATAAATACTAAGAAATACAAAATGTGGTTACATGGCAACCCTGCTTGAAAAAATCTTCGTTGGTATACGGCGAAAATACCTATAACATGATGCCCATATTGGCATATCTTGCTCAATATGTATTAAAAAAAAAAAAAAAAAAAGAAAAATAGTGCAGCTCCCATGCAGAAAATCTTAAAACGAAAGCTCATATCGATAATAAGATTGTTGGAAAGAAGCCGTAAATATGTTTTTTCTCTATATCTCGACACTAGCGCCACCTAGCGAGCAGGTTTTTTTGCTAAACGATTTCTTTAACAGAGAGTAATATATAAATTAGGGTGATTCAAAAAAAAGTCGACTTGGTCTTACCTCCTAAAAAGTAAGATATTGATGAGAAAATAAGCATTGCAAAAAATTAGCGCTCTAACTTAACCCTTAGGGGTGGCTATTTTTTTCGCCTACCTATCGGTATTATTTTTTTGGTTGTTATTGTAGCGAGGTGTAGCCCTGCCTAAATGTCAGACAGGGTCACCCCGAGTGTATTGCTCTTGACCGGGTCGTTTCGGCACGATGGGTACAGCACAAGTACTGGAACCGTTCGCGTAGAACCGGCAATACAAGAAACTAGCCGTGTAGGCCATGTAGGTCATTTGGCGTTACCCAGGGTGCACCAACTGGGAGGCGACCTACTTTTACACCCCTATTATTCCCATCGGGTATATTATGTTGCCGTAGAAAACTAAACGCTGATGAAAACTTCAAGACCCAACGAGAAATTTTTTGACACTCGCATTTCTCAAATATAGCGACTTTCGCGCTGACTAGCAGATCCAGTTCTTTTGTACTTTTTTAATTTAGTTCCAAACAAGCTAAATATCAGCCCAATCAGTCGATAAGTACAATTTTAGTTTTTTATTACCACGATCTCAGCGCTAAATAGGGGGATATTTTTTTAGAAAATATTTCTTTTAATGGTAGTAATACATCTTCCGAATTTCAGCCAATTCGAACCATAAATACGATTTTTCGCACCACAGATAATATCAAAGCGACCTAATAAAAACTATCTGAAAAATACATATTTTTTTTTTGGGCAGAATTTTGTTTTACGACAAAACGAGACTCCACACATATACATTCAAATCCATTTGACATGGAATGACCCATACGCCAAAGTTAACTATTCTTTAAATCAAATTTATTCAAATTTAGCAATTTAGCATTTTTATAAAGTATGAAATCTCAACAATTCATAATTCAAAAGGAAAATTAACTAACATATCACTGCGTGGAATTAAGAATTATGAAAGGTGAATTTTAAATACGTTTAAGTAAGCATAAATACATGTAGTATAAATGTATGCAAAATGGACAAGTAATAATTAACAGCTACGATAATACCTTTACTATCTCTACAGTACATAAATTAAGTCTAAAATCACGCTAATTTATTAAATTAGACGGCGATGTTCAATTTTATTTGAATCGCCATGATTTGCATATGAAACCATTCCATCATCTGCATCATCATCATTCGATGATAAACGTTCATAAACTCTTGAATTTGAATTCAAATGAATATTTGGTTCACGTAGCCTCCGACAGGTGCGTAAATATGGACGATGACAATTTTTCGATGTAAGTGCAGGATAATATTGTCGGTATATCAAATATGTAATAGACAAACCAATTATGCTGCCTGTAAGCACATCCTCCCAATGATGATGATAATCGCAGGTGCGACTTAAAGCAATTAAACTGGCCAAAATGAGTGGCATAGCGGCAACACATAAACGCCAAGATTGACCGCGTCCACGTGCGCTGAATGCATGCAATTTGGCGGCTACAAACATGGCTATGAAGCCAAAAGCAACGAAGGAAACTGAAATGCAAAAAAAGAAACAGTTTGAATAATAAACATAAATTTTGTTGTACAACAACAACTTACAGGATGCATGTCCACTGGGAAAACTTTTACGTCCTTCATTTATTTGATGTATATCGCCTGTACAATTGTAAATATCTTCGCCTGGAGTGGTACTATTATTGAGTACCTCAATACCATCTGGAAAACAGCGATAGTAGAAATCGGGTCTATGACGTCCGACCGTGATTTTTAGTAGACTCGTTGTAAGACCATTCAATCCCAGTGCCAACGTCCATACCCAACTGGCAGCGCGAAAATCACGTCGATCACCTGACAGCCATAATTGAAATATTGTCACAAATAACGGCCCAAATATTGACGTATATAATAGAGCCTGTGCTGAGTAGATGTCTGGTGTGCGTGGATTTTTATATAACCATATTTCTTCGGGGTGCAATTTACGCTTAAAAGGCTTTGTAGTTTCCAGACACCTGGAAATATGAAAGCGAATTAGATCTCGTATAAAAAATGTATGCTCTCATTTGTTATTTGTTAGTGATAAGAAGTAATTGCTAGATAATATATTAATTTTGCGCGCATAGATTGCCAAGATAAAAAGGGTGCCGACCAGTTTGTAGCAGGTAACCAAATTAGTATGAAATACTTAAAGTGGTTTTCAAGATAAAAACGAATATACAATAGAATAAATAAAAATTGATTAAGTGGCAACCCTACTTAGAAAAATTAAAAAAAAAACTTCCTTAGTCTTAGTTCGGGTAAACCGAACATTTAATACCCAGCGGTAGTCTTTATATGATTTTCGAAATTTTCTATATCGGAAGTGGGCGTGGATTGGAAGCGATTTCGTCCAATGGCATCAGGTATACTCGCTATAATTTTTATATAGCTTGTACCAAATTTCATCGTTCTACTGTAATCCATTTAAAAGTTATGACCCGTGAAATTGTCAAATAAGCCTCCCTGAAAAGTGAGCGGTGCCACGCCTACATTTGAAAATTTATCAAAAAATCAGAATATAATGACTAGGGGTTCATCCTACCAAACTATATCATTTTAGCCATTTCCAATATCGAATTAGGTCAATTTAGGTGATTTTCGAAGTTTTCGATTTTGGAAGTGAGCATGGTTGGAGGTCGATTTTATCCAATTTCATCAGGTATACTCTCAACGATACTAGTATGCTTTGTGCCAAATTTCATCGTTCTACCGCAACCAGTTTAAGAGTTACGACCAGTCGAATTTTCAAAAATGGCTCCCGATGCCACGCCACTTTAAAAAATGTATGGAAAAATCAGAGGAGAATGACTAGGGGGCTCACCAATAAAATTATATCATTTAAGCTACGGAGATATGTCAATTTATGTGATTTTCGAAATTTTCGATATCGAAAAAGGAGGCGTGGTTATCATCCGATTTCAGCCATTTTCTATAGGAGCCTACCTTGGCCAGAATGTAACCTGTATACAAAATTTCATGCAAATATCTCAATTTCTACTCAAGTTATTATGTACACCGACAGACGGACGGACGGAAATGCCTTCCTTAATGAACTTTTTTTTCAACCTAAGAACTTTCATATATGGAACTCTATATCTACCTCGATTATTTTTTGCCGTTACGTAGCACCGTTATGTGGACAAAATAATAATACCCTTGTACTAGTACTAGTACGCGGGGTATACAAAATGAATACCTTTGGTGTATCGCTTGTGATCGAAAATTCGACCGATAAAATCTTTAGGGGTCGTGAGGTCGATAGCCCCGACCCCATCCTTAAATTTTAGGACGCCTCTGAAAATATACCGCCTATACCTCAGTTTTTTTTCAATTCCCTTTCCATCGGTGCAGACATATTTCATTCAAATCGGTCAAACGGGTCGCTCACAGGGTGTTCCTAAAGTTTTTCATGTGACGTATTTATATATAGATAATACATATATATCCTTAACCAAAAATCGCTCTAGGTGACGCTGAGACCGGGGTAATAAAAACTTAAAATCTTTTTTTATGGACCAATTTGCCGCATATTTACCTTTCGTATTACTCAAATAGTGTTAAAAAGTTAAAATAAAAATAAAAAATTTGACACCCTAGGTGGCGCGTGAGTCGCTCTATTTTATAATGCCTGTTTTCGGTGCTGTTGACTTTGTTTTTCAGCTATCCGTTGAGCTATTATTTTGAAAATTTCATCAGCGTTTAATTTGTCACGCCAAAAAATCCGATAGGTGGCGCACCGGTCGCGATATTTCAAAAATTGATTTTTGGACTAATTTGCCGTTGAGCTGGGATCTTGAAATTTTCAGCATTCTATTCATTGTACAAAAAAAGTTTTTATAGATTTCGCGCGGCTTGTTTTATCTGCAAAAATGGTATTTTTGGTTCGATTTGATTGGTGTTTGAAATATATGAGCCGCTTAAAAACAAGAGGCATAAGTCCACCTTTTCTCGAACTGCCGCACGACGGCTCTTATATTACTGTTTAAAGAAATTGTTTTTAAAAAAAAATTACTTGCTAGGTGGCGCTCGTGCCGAGATATTGAGTTTTTTCAACACTGCCAACATATTCAAAATGTCCAACTCCTGCATACTCACATAAAAATATAAACCAGCATTACGCGTATTCCAATATCAATGGCATCACTTATACGATTTCTTCTAATTCCAATGCTGTAACAACAACATCCATTTCCATCATCATCACTTTCATCCTCATCATGATTATGGTAACGTGGGCAATATCCCTTCTTGTTTTTTGTAATGTGTTGTGCGTTTGAATAATTTGAATTTAATTTCACTTCGTTACGCCACATATTTTTGTTATTCCAACTCGTAGTTCCTTTGAATGATGACTCGTCACTTCTGAGTAGCTCATCGGCAGAACTTTCACTAAATCGTCGAAATGTCGCTGCTGTATCGCCGTTAATATTTGAATGAGTTAAAACCGTATCGTCCTTACTTGTTGTTGTTGTTGCTGTTGTCGGCATGGTCGGTGCCATTATCAGACTTTCAATTGAGTGTTGATAAGCGATTTCATTAGTACAAGGCAACTGTGAAAGATAGTTAAGTTAGAGTAAATTGAGAGAAATAACACTATACGACAAAATCGACTTTTTTTCTGGGTTCCAACTTTTTTGAAGCGATTCAGGCATAGGTAAAAAATTGGCGTTCCCCGTTTTTCGAAGTTAGCCTTCAAAATTTAGTTACGCGTTTTCGAAGTTCGAAGCTGCACCCTTCGAAGATTCCGGTTTCTAATAGTTTTGTTTAAAAAATTTGTACTTTCCTTATTTGAAAATATTTGTATGAAGAAATATTATATATGTATGTAGTTAAAAATATGCAGCTTTGAATTTTTTTGAAGATCTCACTTTGGGCCTGTATAGCACTTCTTTCATACATTTTTTAATAGAAAAGCATACCAATCAAACAAGAGAGGCAAGCACGCCACGCCCACATTTTGCCTCAATTCAATTTCTTAAACAATGCAATTAGAAAGCCACTTTCGAACATGGAACTTCGAAAGCACGTAAGTAAATTTTAGAGGCTAACTTCGAAACACCGTGAACGCCATTTATTTACCTATGTCTTAATCTCTTCAAAAAAGTTGGTATGATCCCATATCCAGCCGGCTGCTGTACAGTGTAAAGATAAGATTCACCTTGAAAATTTAAAACTCTATTTGTCTAAATCTAAGCAGTCCACATTTTAATAACAATACACATTTATGCACAACAAAAAGTAATTTATCTTAGTTTATATACCACAAACATATAAATTAGTTAGTTCATTTACTTTTCGGGACAATTGTCTAGGATTTTATCTACACATTTTCAATTACCATATGCAGTGAAACTGGGGATTTTCTATAATTCTATCAGCCGGATTACTTTCTTAGGATAAACGGTTTACAGATTACTTTCTGGCTATTAAAAATGGGCGAAATTGGACGATAACCACGCTCCCTTTTTCGAAAAACACATAAATTGACATAATTCATAGCTGAAAAGACTAAAATGATATATTCTTATAGGTGAGCCCCCCTGGTCATTCTTTTATGATTCTTTGATAAATTTATTTAAAGTGGGCGTGGCACCGCCCACTCTTAAGTGAAACATTTTTGAAAATCGATTGGTCGTAACTTTAAACTGATTACGATAGAACGATGAAATTTTGCACAAAGCATTATAATATCGTTGGGAGTATACTTGATGAAATTGGATAAAATCTCCCTCCAACCACGCCCACTTGCGATATCGAAATTTTCGAAAATCACCTAAATTGACATAACTAATTCGGTAACGGAAATTACTAATTAGGGGTGTAAAAGTAGCTCGCCTCCCAGTTGGTGCACCCTGGGTAACGCTAAATGACCTACATAGCCCACACGGCTAGTTTCTTGTATTGCCGGTTCTACGAGAACGGTACCAGTACTTGTGCTGTACCCATCGTGCCGAAACGACCCAGGCCGTTTTCTTATATCGACCCGGCCAAGAGCAATACACTCGGGGTGACCCTGTCTGACATTTAGGCAGGGCTACACCTCGCTACAACAACAACAACTAAAATTATATAATTTGGTAGGATGGCGCCGCCCACTTTAAAAGGGAGACATTTTTGAAAATTCGACTGGTTACAACTTTTAAATTGATAAGGGTAAAACGAAATTAGATGTAATCGCTTCCCGCTCACGCCCACTTTCGATATGGAAAATTTCGTAAATCACATAAATTGACATAATTCGGTCATGGTATATTATCTTGTTCTGAAAACTACCGGCGGATATTTAATGTTGGGTTTACCCGAACCTAGAATTTCTTAATTATTAATATTCTTTCTGATCAACTAAGCGAACTTTTGGTAGTTCCTCTTACATTTTACTAACTGAATACGTTTTTTTTCTATAACTAAAATCAGCTCATTTAGATAAGTGTGTGCTTAAAATGTGTTTGCGAAACTTCCTACCAGTATAGAGATATGTATACATGACTATAGTCAAACAAAACTTTGTATGTACGAGTTCTATAGCTAGATAAACAAATACGTACAATTTATATGAAGAATCTCAAGGTACAATATTACTTAATTGCGGTGAAATAAGAAAATGGAAAGCAGTAAACAGGCAAATTGGTATGGTTAAACAAAGTTCGGTTTGGGGGTTCTGAAATTTGCAGCCTCGACTGCCGCTCTCAAAAGATAACACTGTACAGCAACCGGTTAGGTATGGGATCTGGCCAACTTTTTTTGAAGAGATTGAGACATACTTAAAAAAACTACGTACCCCGTTTTTCGAAGGTAGCCTGCAAAATTTTGCTATGAAGTTCGAAATTAGACACTTTTAATTTTGCTTTCCCAATTGCAGTATTTAAAAAAAATAAAAAAATAAAAATGTGGGTGTCTGCTTGAGTTCCTTGTTCGTTTGGTATCCACTTTTTATAACAACAGGTTATCATACCTCTAACGAGATTTTTAGCCGAGCTTCTCTTTCCAACTTGTGGTGTGTTGCTTTTGAGTTTTTCCTACAAGTTGGCGGGACCTACAGTTTTTTGCCGACTCCGAACGGCACTTGCAAAGCAAATGAATTTTTTGCTGAGAAGCTTCTCATGGCAGAAATACACACGGAGAGTTTGCCAAACTACTGCCGAGGGGCGACCCCGTTTAGAAAAATCGTTTTTCTAAATAATTTTTGATGTTACTTTTGCCGGGCATCGAACCGCCACGACTTGGTGTAGAAGGCCGAACACTTAACCGCTACACCACGGCGGCCGCCCAAAAGATAGTTAGATCTTCGAAAAAAAAAATGTTTAACTGATTTCGATAAATTTCATGCCGAGGTACAAAAATAAAAAAAGTAAACCAATCGAACAAGGAAGTCAACCAGACCACGCTCATATAAGTCCAGCTCATCGGCAAAAGTATCTTGTGTCAATCGAGAAAGTCAGGGCCACTTTGGCATTTATTGTATATTACTATCTTCTGCCGATAGGAAAAACTGCATGGCCAGAACTTCTTTCTAATAACTGAATGTTACGTTTTTTTTCGCTGGTGGATTTTCACACAGCTCCCTATTTTGTTCTACCCGAGCAGACTTAAAAAAAAATTGCTGTTTTCGGTTTAAGAGCCCGTAAACGAACTTTTGTTAGTTCCCAACAATCCCATGAAATCTATAGTTGTTGTTTTTTAGCGACAAGAAAATTTGTTGATAGTGACAATAATTTTCTGGTTATGAACCCGACACCTGACAACAACAACAACAACACACCCCGTACTAACATCTTGTGGAATTTGTCCGACTGTCTTGTCAGCGTTTCAGTATGACCAGTGAAACCTTCTAGGTCACCTCACTCCCTTCCTCTGTAAGGCGGATGGTTGGTAATGGGAACAGAAAGGCATCAAACCTTCAAGGTCACGGTGTTGTTGTTGTAGCGAGGTGTAGCCCTGCCTAAATGTCAGACAGGGTCACCCCGAGTGTATTGCTCTTGGCCGGGTCGATATAAGAAAACGGGCCGGGTCGTTTCGGCACGATGGGTACAGCACAAGTACTGGTACCGTTCTCGTAGAACCGGCAATACAAGAAACTAGCCGTGTAGGCTATGTAGGTCATTTAGCGTTACCCAGGGTGCACCAACTGGGAGGCGACCTACTTTTACACCCCTCACGTCACTCCCTCCGCCTGTAAGGCAGACGGTTGGTAATGAGAGCTGAAAGGCATCATATTTAAATCAGTCATCAAATTGCACGTTGTTGGTGTTGTTGTAGCGAGGTGTAGCCCTGCCTAAATGTCAGACAGGGTCACCCCGAGTGTATTGCTCTTGGCCGGGTTGATATAAGAAAACGGCCCGGGTCGTTTCGGCACGATGGGTACAGCACGTCAATACCTTTTGTGAATTTAAGTCGCCTCCTACGATAGACATACCGGACGTGTTCATATTTGAAGCACCTAACCCGCAGCATGGTGGGTTGTCGACGATATAGATTTCTACACATATAATAATGAATTAGTAACGTGCAATTAACTTCATTTTTGGCTAGTTTCTAAAACAGACTTGAACACACACGCACAATACAACCAAGACACGCCTCATATTTCTGCTTACTTGTTTTGAATAAGTCTTACTTTCCACGTAATCATTATTACTTTTCATAGAGTTTTCGACATTTGCCCTAAGATGCAGAGACTGACTTTCTTCCACAACAAATCCAAGGGTACGTTTGCGTAGTTCCGTTTCCATAGGTAGTTGATTTAATAAGTCTTGTGAATTTATTTGACTCATTATTCTGGAGATCGTTTAATGCCGACTATGTAACTTTTTGTTGAATCACACGCTTATACTATGTACATACATATGCACACATGTGAAAATAAATCAGCAAATATACTATGGTATTTAGTCGCTATGACACCTGCACAGTCTGGATTGCTAATGATTACGATTTTCTTGCTAAATCATGACTTAGCCTCACCTTTATCTTTAGCTAACGATCTTTAAACGCGAAGTGTTGTTTCTTATCAAATTTCTTTAAATTACTCACAATCAAACTTTCTCTAATCTCATTTGTTTTTTTACGACATTGTCAGGCCACTTTTTTGCCTACGCCATCCGGTGCTGCTGCTACTATCAGCTGGATAAGTAAATTTCTTGCCGCTTGCTGCCTCTTGCCTTAATATTCTACTTTTATTTACACTTTTGTAATGTGTAAAATCATAATTGAATTATAATTCGTTAATTTTTTTTCTGATACATTCCTAATTTGTACACATTTGATACCTCATATATAAAAAGTATTAACTCAAATTTGATTTTTCTATATCTTATGCGCGTTTGGTCGCTTGATTGTAGAACTCCTAGTCCAAACTTAAGATCTAATAAATTTATTACCTTTATGTTAACCCATTTAATCCTTCATTACGATATTTGAGATGGCTTTTAACCAAATATAATTATTTTATAAGGAGCTTGTAGATTCCGGGGCTATTTCATTTTGACAGCAAGCAAAACATTTGATTTGTTTTTTGTTTGCAACGTCAACAGTTCACAATAGTGCAGTTGTATAAAATATCGATAGTAAATCCATCCCAACGACATGCAGATTGCAGATTATGCTGCTAACCAGGTAGTCAACTCTTGTTCTTTGCAGTGATAATACCCTGCTAACCATCTTTGGATAATTTCCTGGGAAATTATCAGGTCGCGTTTCCCAAAAAGCTGAATAGAAAGGTTAATAATTTTGTTCAGCGAGGGTTGGAAATTTATAGAACTATCGAGTTTATCGAATTATGCTTGGGTATTTCGATGCCTACTTTTACCCACACTCAATTTTGGTATAGCACGGCACTTATATTTGATTTTGTTTTCACCATGGCTAGCGATGGCTGGCAGGGTAGTTAACGATGCGGCCAAGAAGTAGCGGAGGAGGGAGACCACCACTCCGATGGCAGGACAAAGTCGAGGCAGCTCTGAAAACACCTAGTGGAGACAGATTGGAGACACCAATTGGCGCCAGTTGGCTCAACAAAGAACCTGCTGGCGTAACATGCCGAATGGTCAAAATCGCCTAGGCGGTTGGAGGCTATTTTAAATTAGTAAATAAGTAAATTTCGATGCCTACTTTTAACCACAGTTATTGTTTACGCGGTTTGACTATGGTATGCATAATCTGAAAGCAAAGACTCGTTGTTTTATTTATGTCAGCTCAGGAAATTGTTTCACAAACAAAAAATATGGGTTAGTCCCCAATTCCCACTTTCGATTTATTGATATCGAAGTCAAAACGCGTCTTTGATACCCCTTAAGATTTTTGGACGCGTTTCAGCAGTTTCGTGCGATTATTTGTATTCAAATCCCGGGATCCTGAAAGCCAACTCATCTGATACTTCTGTCTGAGGTAATGAATCCTCAGAATTGTGATAAGATTCCGAAGGCGATGGTGAAAAATCTGATGCAAACATTCTGGTACGTTTTAATTTAGCTTTACTTATACACAAAGTAAAGGATGATTTACACGGGTCGATTTTTCTAGTCGATTTTTGTCGTTCGACTGCGTTTTACCTTCAAATACAAGTTGTGAATTTTGAATCGATCGAATTGCTATTTACACGATGGATTGAAAAAAATCGGCTAGAAAACTCGACCCGTGTAAATCAGCCTTAATAAGTTCATATAGTAAACATTTGTGGTTTTAATATCGGGAGTCGACCTCTATTTTTTCAAAATTTTCGGTGCCTGAAAGCTAAAATTTCTCGAAATAGAACGTTATTATTTCCGATGCAAATTTCTGCGAATTGTATCTGTGGTTGCTTGGTCTCATAATCTGTTTCGGCCTTTACAAAGATCGATTTATCGATGACCGCGTTAGAACAATACCCATCGCCACTTTTGCATCCCTAATAGGTCATATGATTTGTTGACATTTTTGTTGGAATAATTGAATTTTAATTAAAAAACAGGAAAAAAATGACTAAAACTAAAGAAGAAGTCGGAAGTCTGCTCGATTCATTATACCTAGAAATGTTTGACTTGATAGAACAACATACAGCGTGCCGTGTCAATATTGAACGTCTGATGAACAGTGGACAGTTGATGTTGGCCAAAACGCGTTACTTACAAGGATCTCAAACTATCAGTTCTGCACAGATTCCAACAGAAAACAGCAATGAATTTAAAGCACTTTGTCAAGTAGATGAGGAAGAAAATGATGATAAAGTTTCAAATGCCGAATACATACTAAAGTAAGTCTGAGCTTAAACGACCTACATATATTGCTACTATTTACAAATTTTTTTTTTTATTCGTTTAATTTATAGAAGACATTCCATCGATAAAGACGAAGGTTTCGTTGACCCAATGCATTGGTTTACAATGCTGCCGCCAAGCAGCTTGCGTGCTGCATCCGAGCAATTCAAAAAATGTGTAGAACTGGTGGTGGAAAGTGCGAACGTGCAACGTGAACTTTTAGCTGTTATGGAGCATATAAAAACATTAAAAAATCACAAGCTAATAGTGCAATTATAAAAGGTTTAACGCTTTTATTAAAATATATCTAGTTTAGTACAAAGCTAATAAAAGAGTACGTTAATATATTTCCAACAATCAGTTTATATGCATAGTATAACAAGCTATATAAAATTGTAAACATAATCATTTTTATGTACAAGGGCACGCCTTAGTGCTTTCTTCATCAATAACATTAAATTTTATTTGCACCTTATCACCCATACCAGCCTCAATTACATCACCAGCTTTAATAGGCGACGATCCGTCTGGTGTGCCCGTTAGAATAAGGTCATTCGGTTCCAATGTCATATACTTCGACGCGTATGCAATTAGATCATCCACCTTGAAAATAAGATCGGCTGTATTACCTTGTTGGCGCAGTTCCCCGTTTACTTTCAACCAAAGTGGCACATTATGCGGATCCGGAATTTCACTACACGATATGAAATGTGAGACGGGCGTTGAAGTGTCGAAGCCTTTACCCAAACTCCATGGATGACCATTCTGTCGTGCGACACCTAAATTACATTGTGCTGTCATATCCAAAGCCAAACAATAGCCACCCACATAACTGAGCGCCTCTTCTTTTGTAACGTTTTTGCATTTTTTGCCAATTATCACGCCTAATTCAACTTCATGTGCAACCTTCATAAATACCCGAGGTACCTGGAAAAAGCAAGCATTAGAAAATAATTCATACGTATCAAATTCGCTATCGCACATACCACAATGGGTTTACCCTCAATTTCGTATGATGTGGTGGGTTTCAAAAATATGAGTGGCTCCTTCGGCACGGGTACATTACGAGCGCGCACTATGTCCCTAAAAAAAAGTAGTCTTTTTGTTAATTCAAAATTCGCATAACGCTTATAATAACGTATTTTACATGTAATTAAGTGCTGCTCCAAGTATTTTCTTTCCTTGTTGTACAAAACCATATTTTTCCGTTGTGCTTGATGACGCCATTCTTCGACATATGTTTCCAGTGATGACATATAGAGAACTGCTAATCAGATTTGTTTTCATTTCTTATTCAAGTTGAATAAATTAACAATTTGTTAATATTAGTAAGTAGTACAGAGAGAATTTAGTACATAATGAGAGCTGATAAGAATTAGTACTTTTGACAAGTTAAATGATAAGGGAAGTGTGGGGTGGACTGATAAGAAATGTCAAGGTCAGCTGTTCATAGTGTCAGTCTATGTATGTTCGTTTGTCGACTAGAGGACATCCGCGGTGAATCAAAAAGTGGCAGTGTTTTTTGTGTAAAAATACACAGCACAAAAAACCGTGCAATTTTGAGTTCTCGTGAGTGAACGCTCTCACTGCTGCAAACTTTCTCATCCGATATATTCGTTCTATTTTAAAAGACAGGCAATGATTGTTTACATTCATGTAATATTTTTTTCCCGAATCCCGGGTGTCCCGTGGGGGTTTTGAGTCCTGAAATCCCAGAATTATATATATTATTATAAAAATAATCTCACAAAACTACTGAAACGCGTCCAAAAAGGTCAGGAGAGGCATCAAAAGACGCTTCTTGACTTCGATATCAATACTCTGAAGGAGGAAATTAATGTTCTTGTTTTAGAGACACATCTTTTTTTAGTGTGGTCTCAAAATTCTGGTTCTATGAAATGATAAAATGAAAAGAATTTTCATACAAAATTTGTGAAAAAAAACGTCATATTCATACAAATTTTTTTTCACGTTATCATATCATAGAACCAGAATTCACCCTCAGAACACCTTTATGAGTTGAAATATCTCTTGACAGAAAGAAATTATAGGATCTTCTCTTTCGGATCATACATACAGGAGTCAACAAAACACATATTTTGCTAACTCTCTCTATCCTTTTAGAGGGTATCCGCCCTGCAAGAATCGAGTGAGGCACATCAATACACCCAAACCAATTTTATTTTAATGCAACATAAGATAGAAATAATAAAATATATCTTTTTCAATCGCACACATTGTCGTGACCATCATTTGAGGCATCACTTGACACTCATTAATGAGGCAGTGGATCAAGTTTGACCCATGCAAACATCAAGTTTGATGAAGGAAACAGAAGAGTACAGCTATATTAGTTATTGAAGGCAGAAATACGTAAGTGGGAAGGAGATAGAGTCCCTCAAGTTTTTCACATTGCCCTTAAAGACGTAACCTAACCTCAAGTTTGAACATCAAACGATGGATCAAATGATGGTCAGTGTGTTTGCAGGGTGGTTAATGCCAAAAAATCCCGTAACCATGGGATTGTCAATTTAAAATCTCGAAACCCCGGGATTGTCAAATGGCAACGGGATACGATGCCTTAAGGATGATTTACACGGGTAAATTTTCTGGTCGATTTTTGTCGTTCCTCTGCGATCTACCTTCAAATACAAGGTCTGAATCGATCGAATTTGCTATTTACACGGTGGAACGACAAAATTCGCCTAGAAAAATCGACCCGTATAAATCAGCCAGTATCGGGTTCATATTCATATTTGTCGACGGGGTCTATCAGCAATTCTGACGAAGCCAAAACACGTCTTGCGATACCTCTCCCGACTATTTACAGTACAGACAGTATCTGAGATAATCCTGAAAAATCACAGGACCCAGGTAATAGGGTTTTTAAATCCCGAAATCCCGCTATTGTCAAAAAGTTTCGGGACCAATGTCTTAATTTTGTCATTTTATTGTGAATGCCTTCTTGGAAAAGAAGAAGACTGACACCAATGAAATGTCAATAATATATTAAAGCAGTCTGGCAATTATCAATTTGTGTGAAAAACAACTGGAAATACGCAATTATAAAATTGTTTGTGCTCATTTATAGAATCATTAATATTAATCCAATTTAAATATAAAAAAGTGAATATGAAATGAAAGTGAAAATTGCGCAAAAAATGACCAATAAAAGTGTGTTGAATTCTAATTAGCTGAAGAGTTATAATAGAAATTTCTGGCAGCCAACATTGCTACATACACATACACCTTTTCATTATGTACTAATTTGGCATTGGAAGTAAATAAGTACTTATTGGTAGCACAAGAGAAAAAAATTAATTATACCAAAATTTGTTTAATATATCTTTTGCTAATTAATAAATAATTAAACCAATACTTAAATAAATTGGATATTAATAGGAATATATAATAGCTTTTGTCGAACTGGACGTTTATTGGATTTGCTAGCTTTCACTTATTGGAATGCAATCAGATCAACTGTCAATTGCATTAACAACAATAACAAAACAAGACCATCTGCCAGTGCAGTGTGCGAACAGTAAACTCATTGGATGCCAATTGAACGGATTGATATCCAAAAATCAACAACAGCAATAACGGAGTTACAATTCGGAATGTAACGATTTTTGTGTGCAAATTAGGTGCCAACGCATTATATACATATGCATTTACATACTTGCATATATTATGAAGGGGTAAACGTGACTAGACAGTTTTTATGATGCATAATTAATTGTTCCACAATATCGGTTAGAACAAATTTTTGGTTTTCGTTTCCAAATTCAGCAAAAAATATCTTTCTTACATCTTCCATATACATTATTTCCATCTCGTCGTTATATGCCTGTTTAACACTAAATCCCATGTAGAAATTCAGAGTGATCAATTCTGTGTTTGTGAGCCGTATTTGCTTGTACTGAAAGAAAACAAAGAGAACTAACAATACTATCTACATATTTACACGTTTGCAAGTTGCGACATAAAACAATAAAAGTTCCGATTATTTTATTATGTAAAAAAGTGCTGTTAAGATATGTATGATATCTCTATAGAAGATTGTAGTCATAAAAAATGTATATAGTATAGGTAGTACATACACAGTGGGATGAATGCGTATTCTAGATGGACAATTATCATATATGATATGATAATGATACTTTTAATCGCTTATTCAACTAATATAATTAGAATAGAATTAATTGCTGAGGTAGGTACTGCTCTGCACCCTATGAATAAATTGTACCTACCCTCTTCTCTTTATAAAACATCATCCAGACATCATCCCTGCCCAAATGTCAGACAGGGTCATCCCGCGTATATTTCTCCAGGCCAGGTCGATATAAAAAAAAACGGCCCGGGTTGCTTCGGTACGATGGGTACAGCACAAGTCTGATACTGTTCTCGTTGAACTGGCAAAACGTAGAAACTAGCCGTGTACGCCATGTGGGCCATTTAGCGTTACCCAGGTAACATTATCAACTATGTGCATATTAGATTCCTCCTACGACTGGTATACCCACCTTGGGCATATTCTATATCCCTAACCCGCAGGGGTTCGAAAATTATCAGTGTCGAGAGAAGACGAGACGGACATTGGAGTATTCGAGAGAAAAGTTCTCCGGAAGATTTATGGTGGTTCCCGTTATGCCAACAGCGAGTACCGAGAGAAATTTATAGGATGAGCTGTACGACAAAGAAGCTCCAGCCCAGAAGGTCTTCCTTTCAGAACTCGGCAGCAGAGACCTCAACATGAACTCATTTGAGGTTTCCAACTGGCGACAGTTATCGTTCAAAAGGGCTGACGTTGGGCTTGACCATATCGGGTAATAATAGTTATGTAGTAGTAAAGAAAACGTTTACTCGACGCAGTAGCGGTACTTCGCCCTGGAATGAGACGGAATAGACCAAACCGGGTTATACTGATATTGCGGGTCCTTTGAAATGAATACAATGCTAGCACCTTGTTGTATCGCTGTGGGAATGATTTCTTTGACCTCGGTTGTTGTTTTTGTTGTAGCGAGGTGTTAGACAGGGTCACCCCGAGTGTATTGCTCTTGGCCGGGTCGATATAAGAAAACGGCCCGGGTCGTTTCGGCACGATGGGTACAGCACAAGTAACAAGAAACTAGCCGTGTAGGCCGTGTAGGTCATTTAGCGTTACCCAGGGTGCACCAACTGGGAGGCGACCTACTTTTACACCCCTCGGAGCCGTGGTCGATATAACTTTTACTCGACTTTTACGACAGGATATTAAAGGCGGCTGACAATCCAGTCAGCGTTCCTGGACAGAGTTTTGTCACGCGTTGTAGTTTTTGTTTCGGCAGTTCAAATGGCCATATGCAGACGTTGTTGTTTTTGTAGACGTCGTTATTACTCCATGACTTAACCTAAATCCATTATAATTATTGGTTGGATGGGTCGGCACGCTCCGACGCGCAGAGATAATTAAGAAGTACATCCCGAGTGTGTTTCAGTCATAAAAAAGCTTATCAGTGAAGCTGCATGTAGGTTAGGGTGGGACTAAAATTAGATTTTCTTTTTTTTCGAACTGGTCTACGGAAAATCGAATTCCTAGTTGAAAAATGGTATACAATGATCAAATATGAATCTCTTAATATAAATGGGAAATATGTGCTCATCGTTGATCATTTTCGCTTTAGGCGTCTTTCCAAATGAAAATATTTCATAACTAGAGGATCGTTTAACCACGGTTCATTTATCGAACCGTTTAAAAGATATTCACGTTTAAAGTTGAAATATTAAAAAACGCCATTACAGTACATCAATTCTTTGATTTTCCAACATTTTCATTACTCATAAATAAAAAATTTACTTCACAGTGATAATAATACTCGAGACTCTCAAGTTGCCATATTAAAATTTATGTAGTACGTCTCTATGTAATATCGTAATAATACGAAAGTAACTCAACGACACGATTTAAAATCAAATTAATCAAATCCGCTGTCAATGTGGTTATAACATTTTTGAATCTGAGCTAGTTTTTGCTAATCAATAAATCAATCGTAAAACGGCTGTAGTGCGCGATTTAAAACAAAATATGGACTCAACATTGACACATCAGCAGCATAGCCGTTTGCAATCAGCATCGACCACCACAACCACATCAGCAGCCAATGTAACACCTTTGAGTAGCAGCATAACGGGTGGATCCAGCGCATTACTAACAAATAATAGTAGCAATAATAATATTAGCAATACAATTGTTGGTAGTAGTGTAAGTGGTAATGCAAGAAATGTTGCTAGCACTAGTCTAGCCATAATGACAGGACCAACGAGTGCTCTAGTACCCATTAATCCGCTAACACAATTACCACTACAATCAGCCACAACAGAACGCATAGCAACCAGTACATCATCGCTGGCAAATCTTTTGGATGGATTTACATCACGTGTGTCAGGTGATCGCACACAGAGTACTGCAAGTACGCCAAGTAGTATAAGCAGTTCATTAGGTACCACTGCAAATGCCTTTTATTCTTCATTGGGTTTAGCTTTCAATTCGTTAACATCACCCATATCCACAGTGGCTGCTGCGGCACATGCTACCGGAGCCGAAGCTGCTGCTGTTGTTGTTGCCGCCGCATCGGCACTATCAAATCATTTAAGTTCGCCTACTAGCGGTACACCACCAAATATGGATGAGGAGCTAGATGATGATGATGATTGTGAAGATGATGATGACGACGATGATGATCGACATGTACCAGCACCTACACCGCGTAAAACATGGTCTGAGATTAAAGCAGTTGTAAATGATATGCGGCGACAATTAATCAATTTATCTAGTATGATGCCATCAAATATACAATTTCGTACATTATCAGATGGACGTGTACGTTGCTATTTTTTGAGTACGCCACCTAATGCTTGGGAGCCTACTTTATTGTATGCCGATATAAATATGAATGCAAATGATGAAAGTATGGAACAAACGAATGATGGCGATGACGATGATAATGATTCGCCCACTGCTGAGCTAAATGGTGGTAGCATTGCTGATGCGGTCAGTGATATGGTGGTAGGTGCTGGGGACGGAAGTAGTAATTCGGTTGCTGGTGCTGGTGCTAGTGCAGGCATGGATGTTGCTGGAAGTGTTGGTAGTGCCGGTAGTGGTGGTAGTCGTTTGCCATCACCAAGTTCGTCGCACGCATCATCACCGCAATCGTCGACACCTTTTCTCAGTGGTAGTCAGAATAAAAGGTTTGTCTGAAAGAGTTTTTATATGCACAGTTGGGGGATACAAAAAATAGTTTTTTAGGTATTCAAAAATGATCGGAAAACTCCATTTGCAAAGGGCCATTTTTTATTTTTTTATAAATCACTTTTGAAATCCTAGGAAAAAACTATTTTTTTTTTAACCACCCTAATGTTCAGTAAGGCCTCGTTATAACGAATTTTCAATAATAGAAAATTGTATAAGTAAATAAAAAAAGAAAGAACTAAATATAAGGAAAAGAAATAAAATGAAATGGTAAATATGTAATATAAAAATAATGAAATAAATAAAAGAAATCTAAAAAATAACGAATTAAAAAAAAAGAAAAAACAAATAAAATAGTAAATAACAAAAAAAAAAAAAATAAAAAAAAAAAAAAAAATAAAAAAAAATGAAAAAAAAAAATAAAAATAAATAAATAAAAAAAAATAAATAATCAAAAATCAAAAAAAATAAAACAAAAAAAAAAAATAAAAAAAAAAAAAATGAAACAAAAAAAAAAAATAAAACAAAAAAAAAAATAAAACAAAAAAAAAATAAAACAAAAAAAATATAAAAAATATACAAAAAAAAAAAATAAAACAAAAAAAGTATAAAAAATATACAAAAATAAAATAAATAAAAAAAATTGAAAAATGGAAAAAAATGAAAAAAAAAATAATAATAAATAAAATGAAATCATCAAAAAGGTAAATATGTAATATAAAAATAATGAAATAAATAAAAGAAATCTAAAAAATAACGAATTAAAAAAAATGAAAAAACAAATAAATTAGTAAATAACAAAAAAAAAAAAAAAAAAAATAACAAAAAAAAAAAAAAAAAAATAAAAAAAAATGAAAAAAAAAAAATAAAAATAAATAAATAAAAAAAAAATAAATAATCAAAAATCAAAAAGAATAAAACAAAAAAAAAAAATAAATAAAACAAAAAAAAAAAATGAAACAAAAAAAAAAAAATAAAACAAAAAAAATATAAAAAATATACAAAAAAAATATAAAAAATATACAAAAAAAATATAAAAAAAAGTATAAAAAATATACAAAAATAAAATAAATAAAAAAAATTGAAAAATTGAAAAAAATGAAAAAAAAAATAATAAATATAATGAAAAGAAATAAAATGAAATAATCAAAAAGGTAAATATGTAATATAAAAAATAATGAAATAAAAAATAACGAATTAAAAAAAATGAAAAAACAAATAAAATAGTAAATAAAAATAAAAAAAAAAAAATAAAAAGATAAAAAAAATAAAAAAAAAAATAAAAAGAAAAAAAAATAAAAAAAAAAATAAAAAAAAAAAATAAAAAAAAAATAAAAAAAAAAAATAAAAATAAATAAATAAAAAAAAAATTAATAATCAAAAATCAAAAAGAATAAAACAAAAAAAAAATAAATAAAACAAAAAAAAAAAAATAAATAAAACAAAAAAAAAAATAAATAAAACAAAAAAAATAAAAAATATACATGAAAGAAAAAATAAAAGAAATCTAAAAAATAACGAATTAAAAAAAATGAAAAAACAAATAAAATAGTAAATAAAAAAAAAAATAAAAAAAAATAAAAAAATAAAAATAAAAATAAATAAATAAAATAAAAATAAATAAATAATCAAAAATCAAAAAGAATAAAACAAAAAAAAAAATAAATAAAATAAAAAAAATAAATAAAACAAAAAAAAAAAAAAAATAAAACAAAAAAAAAATATAAAAAATATACAAAAAAAAAATAAAATAGAATAGTCTAAAATAAATTAGAAAATAAAGTAAAACCAAATAAAATATAGTAAAATAAAAAAGTTAAATTAATTAAAAAAAAATAAATTAAATAAATAAAAAAAGAAAAAAATAAATTAAATAAATAAAAAAAAGAAAGAAAAAATAAAAAGAGAAAAAAGAAAAAAAATAAAATAAAGTAATATAAAATAAAAAAAATAAAATAAAGTAATATAAAATAAAAAAAAATGAAATAAAATTAAAAAAAAAATATAATAAAATTATAAAAATAAATAAAATTATAAAAATAAATAAAATAACAAAACAAAATGAAAAAATTAAATTAAAAAATAAAATCACCGTTTTAATAATTAAAAAAATTATTTTCTTTTTTACCAATGTTCGTTATATCAAAGTTTCACTGTTTTATACTCAAATGTGCCCAAAATTCTTTTTTATTTTGTTAAATAAATATTTTTTTCTTATAGACTTCAATGGAAGATAGTATTACAACAACCAATGTCAAGTGTGGCTGCAGCGGCTGCAAGTAGTGGCGTTAATCCATGGTCGAGAGAATTTCAGCTATTACAGGAACGAAAACGTCTTTCAACGTGGGGTATCACTTCGTTTGAATTGCACAAACCAAGTGGAAAAATTGTGTTTCCCTGCTTTAGTGATTTGTATCAATGTCTGGACACCGGTTACAACGTGAGTATATTAAAAAAAGTGATGTTCAAATTCATTCAGAGTACAGACCTTTTTATTATACACATAAAATATAATTAGTTTGCGTCACTAGCCAGTTGACAATCATATGCATATTATAATAATTGTGTTCAATAGTTGAGTAAAATTTATTTTTATTTATTACTGCAAAATAAAAATAAATAAGCGTTCGCATATTACTTACTCAGCACATTCCAATAATTAGTCACTTGACTTTAATGATAGTTTATAATGGATTTATTTTATATTTGTATGTCGATTGTTGTGCAATCAGATTATAAATTTCTAGGTTTTATAGCATTTCATTTTTAATAGACAAATCAACAGAAAAGTGTGCCGGTTTAAAGGTTTTGATGTTATGCTTTCAATTTCATTAATAGTAGGCTACTACAAGTATTTAATCACTTTAATATATGTATGCCGGTTCGTACATCTGTGTGCATGTTTGTACGTATGTTTGCATATTCTATAACAATTTGATAACATTTTCTATTTGGCTTGGTCATTTTTTTCTTGTTTAAGCTGGTTTTAAAATGAAGACGTCACCATATTTGGGGTTTTGCTAGTGAGGGTCATTAAACTTAAAAGAAAAATAAGTACATATATAGATATATACAAGGGGCCCAGCAGACGGTGTCTTGCCCATGAAATTCAGTTTCCTGCATCTGAAAAATTTTGCTGTTAACTTATTTATTTATTTATTTATTTAAAATTATATTTTACAAATAAATTTGTAAAATATATTTTCGAGTCTGGGCTACTAGGCCATATTGCCTCACAAGTCTCTTTATACTTCGTGAGCAAGGTTGTGTTTGTTGAGTGCTTCGTTTATATGTTGTATTGTGGTCTCCTTGCTAGGTCGAGCATTGTTGTTAGGTTAAAGTTGGAGTTGGAAGTGGGACAGTCAACAAATATTTGTTTAATGGTGAGAGGTATATTGCACTGGGTGCATTCACGTTGATTAGATTGATTGTAGTAATGCTCCGATGTAAACTTGGTGACCCCTACTCGAATCCTGGCTATCTGGATGCATTCTTTTCTTGAAAAATTCTCGTGATAGTTTGGGCGATCTGTGGTTGTATTATACATCTTCAAGAAGCAGTTAGCTGTTTCCCATGATTTGTGCTGTTAACTTAATTTATCCTTTTTTTCCTCCTCAGTATTTTCTTTTTTTCCTATTCCCTCTTTTCTATTAGTTAGAATTTCTATTTCTATCCCTATCCCTATCCCTATCCCTATCCCTATCCCTATCCCTATCCCTATCCCTATCCCTATCCCTATCCCTATCCCTATCCCTATCCCTATCCCTATCCCTATCCCTATCCCTATCCCTATCCCTATCCCTATCCCTATCCCTATCCCTATCCCTATCCCTATCCCTATCCCTATCCCTATCCCTATCCCTATCCCTATCCCTATCCCTATCCCTATCCCTATCCCTATCCCTATCCCTATCCCTATCCCTATCCCTATCCCTATCCCTATCCCTATCCCTATCCCTATCCCTATCCCTATCCCTATCCCTATCCCTATCCCTATCCCTATCCCTATCCCTATCCCTATCCCTATCCCTATCCCTATCCCTATCCCTATCCCTATCCCTATCCCTATCCCTATCCCTATCCCTATCCCTATCCCTATCCCTATCCCTATCCCTATCCCTATCCCTATCCCTATCCCTGACGGATAACGTTTATCCAACCATATAATCGCATATTCCAGAGCTATTTAACTGAGTTTTAGCTAGCTATATCAGTCGAAAATTATACTTTTTTTCATACATAGAATGCGATTTTATAAATGCCTTATCAAAGTTTTTTTATTCAAAAACTGGAATTGCTATGGTGAGATAAGTTATGCACATGTGCATGCTCTTCCTATTATTGCAAGTCATATTTGCTAATGAAACATAAGTGTGAAGTTAGATTAAGCTACATTGCTCAACAAAAGTGGCACGTTTAAATGATGAGCGATTTCATCATAAAAAATATATATTAGGGTGATTTTTTTTCGGTCTTACCCCCTGAAACTTTAGGTATTGATGAGAAAATAAGCCTTGCAAAAAATTAGCGCTCTAACTTAACCCTTAGGGGTGGCTATTTTTTTTCGCCCTTTCCCATACATTTTGTATGGGGAAAAACGGCATTTTTTTCAAAGTGAATTTTCTTTAAATTTTTTAAACTTTTTTCAAAATATTTTTAGATACTCTTAAAGTTGAAGCTTTGAAGCTTCCAAAATGGTAAGCATGTGCGATTATCTCAACTATTAAAATAATTACAGCCATTTAAAAATGACTGAGTTTGTACTATTGCACACATACACAGTAACACGTATAAAATCTAGTAAATTTTAAGATAATCGCACATGGCATACCAATTTGGAAGCTTCAAAGCTTCCACTTTTCTCATCAATACCTAACTTTTTAGGGGGTAAGACCAAGTCGACATTTTTTTTTTATATCCTACGCTGAAAGGAAGATCGCCCTATTTCGGCCACCTTTTCAGAATCGCCCTTTCTCAACATCAATACAAATACTATTAAAACCGTTGTACAAATTTATACTTATTATAATTTTTCTTTTGCAGACAAGCCCGCTTTTTCCCACACAATTACGCACATGCCCCCAATGGGCTGCCTTAGATCCACAAATTTGTCCACAAAATTCCGATTTGATTGCATACATTAGTGGTAGCGATATATGGGTTACACATACAGTTAGCGGACATGAAGAACGCTTGACATTTGCACACGATGGGCGTCGTTCTATTGCCGATGATCCACTCAGCGCTGGAGTGCCATCATATATAATGTTAGAGGAATTTAGTCGCTTTCAGGGTTACTGGTGGCAACCACAATCGGATGGTAAGTACATTCAAGCAAAAAACTTCATAAATATAATGAATGGAATGCTTGAATTGCATTTAACTTTTTGTAGATGGAGTTTATCGCATCGTTTATGAAGAAGTCGACGAATCCGATGTTTGCCTGTACACTTTCCCATCGTCGCAAGCTATGCCTGGTGAAATGGAAGAATATCGTTTTCCGCGTGCTGGTACAGCGAATGCAAAATCGAAATTAAAATTAGTGCAATTTGTTTTAAATGAATCGCTTCAAATTAGCGATGTTTGTATTAAGGATTTGCCATATTCGTTATCGTTGGTATTTCCATGGCTTGAATATATTGTTCGTGTTGGATGGACTCCGGATGCTAATTAGTGAGTATTAAATATTGTGAAATTGTCTGAGTAATCACCAAAATTTGAACACTAACGTTCTTTTTAAGCCCATTTTTGAAACGCCTAAAACTAAGCACCTGGATTAGTTTTTTTTTCAGCATTAAGGAATGATTGAAAGCCTATAAAAAGTTCAGAAGTGGAATAATATATCTGTGGTCATAAGCAATAACAGCCTAAATCGACCTAAGAAATTAGACCAGTTGACATTTTTGCTGGCGAATTTTTGTAGCAAAACTGTTTTATAACTAAGGCAAACGTATTAGATTTAAATGTTTGTAAAGAAAGTAAAAAAAGACCAATGAAAGTTTTGAAAAATGTTTCGATGTTGCTATTCAAAATCACCAGCAAAAATTTCAACTGGTCTAATTTCTTAAGTCGACTTAGGCTGTTATTGCTTATGACCACAGATATATCAATTACTTGATGGAAAGTGTGATATGGACAGTTATTTGACGTATTTCGCACTGATAGTAGGACAGCTACCTTACTTACTTTAAATAGCCTTTAACCGCCTATGCGGGAGCGATTTATTTGCCCCCCTCAGCCAGTCTCCGTTTTCTCAGGGGCCGGTTTACTATTTACTAAAATTTTTTGACAGACTGCCTGTTAAATCGTAGAGACTTTTTGCGCAGTGTCTATATCATTTAAACTTGCCGCATTTTTAGTTGGTCCGTGATACTTTCCTTAAACTTGCTTCAGATAGGCTCTAAAATGGTTCGACACTTTTTAACCCCGAAGATTTTGAGCTCGTTTGACAGTGTGTGAAAGATATGGTTTCGCATGTTCTCGTTGCTCTTGTAGCGGAAAACACTTTCCGAAGATGTTTTGATGCCGATGTGCGTGTAGCTGGAAGCTCCAGAAACCGGTTAGACTATTCTACTGACGCTTTAATTTGCCCGTGATCTTTAAGTGAAGTTGATATAGAATACTTGTTTAAAATTAAATCGGCAAGGGAGATTGATAAAAAGAGGGAAAGAAGAATAAAAAACGGGTCTCGGCAATGCGGTTTTTTTAAAACCAAAATTGGCATGGGATGACGAAAAATCGTTCCAAAACTATTTAGTTATTCACCCTGTCCGAAACATGAAGCTAAAAAAATAAAAGAAAAAGCCTGCCACAGAAATGCTCAACAGTTTCTCCTAACTTTTGTCTACCTCAACATGCTTGTACCCAATTGCTTAAACCTGAGTCGTCCTCACAGTAGAAGAACAGGAAACTCCACAAACACTATGGTAAGCTACATTATTTGAGGCTTGGATGAAGGGTAGTGTCGCAATGGGGACGTTTCTGATTTAGAAGGACTTGGATTTAGAACGCCATTTATATATGTGTCTATGGCATTCAGTGTGGTGCGAGAGAAGGGATATTTATATGACTTCCCTTGCTTCCAAGGAGTTTAGTAAGGATGCCACCCTTGTTTGCTGGGCATGTAGCTCCCTCCCATCAGGATTTCTTTTCTGATGGCCTGATCAACGACTTTCGTTATTTTTTTTTAAATAACTTTTGACCAGATATTCATCTAAGTTATACCTTTCGGCATTTAAAAACGTCAGCAAGCTTTTGAGATTTTACATCTGGAGTTTGTGACTGGGTGTGACATGGGAGGGGGGGGGGGGAGTTAAAAACTACCAAAAATCGCGTGACATCATATATGCACGACCCCTAATGTGGAATAACCGGTTTATGTCCGGACAGTTCTAATGTAGTTTGTACTTGAATGGACTGATTTGCCAGCTATAAACTCGATATGGTCCTAGGCCGATTAAATGGAAACAATTCCGTTGACTCCGGAGCCATCGTCGATTTGGATTTTAGCTGCCTCTTGTGATAGACATACATACTTAACTCGAGTATATTTTAAGCCCCTTGACTTACAGTTTTCTCTAAGGTAACTGCGTTTTAGCCTAGTTCTCAACCGGTTCATATCGAATAGTTCTGTGTTCTGTTCTGTATATGAGTGGTTATGGGTATCCGATGCTTCAAAGTGTATTTACCTTTATTAACCAATTCTCAATTTTCAGCGTTTGGATGCAGGGCATGAACCGTAAACAACAACGCTTAGATTTGGTGCTAATACCTTTAGATAATTTCTGTGAAACGTATACTAGTTCGACGTCATCACCATCGGGCTCTGCCGATCACAGTTGGAAGAGTCCGTATTGTAGAGCTGTATCACCACTACAGGTACGAAGACACTGCTCTCATTCATTTACATTTTTAATGCGAAAATATTTAAATATTTGCATTTTCATTATAGGTCATTTACTCACAAACAGCAGAATCGTGGGTTAATGTACATGATTTGCTATATTTTTTGGAAATAACCGATACGACGGTCACATTTGTATGGGCATCTGAAGAGACTGGCTTTAGGCATTTATATCTTGTTACATCTAGTCTAAGTGCGACCAGTGGCACAATGAATGGTTTTAAAGAAACTCATACGAATACGAATAATTTTGAAAAGAATAGTCGCACAAATTCAACATCATCGGCCACATCATTGAATATGGATATACATGCGGATTTTATTGATAGTGCTACGCTGCATCCACGAATTATAAATAAGGTATGAGAGGAATAATTTTGCGATTTTACTCTGACTCTAAAACATTTTTTTTTTTTCATTAAAGGTTGCACTCACCTCTGGCGAATGGGAGGTTTTACATCGAAATATTTGGGTAGACAAAGCGCAACAGTTGGTCTATTTCATCGGATTGCGTGATACACCTTTGGAAAAGCACTTATACGTCGTAAGCTTGCAACGGCCCGAGCACATACGTTTACTTACCGAACCTGGCTACTCATATCAAGTAGAGTTTAATGAGGTTTGTATGTTTTATAATATAAATAAAATAAAAAAAGAATAGAATAAAATCAAAATTAATGAAATTAAAAAAGTATTTATGTATGTATATAATAAAAAAAAAATAAAATAAATAAAAAAAATGGAAAAAATAAAAAAGTAAAATAAAAAAAAATAAAAAAGTAAAATAAAAAAAAAAAATAAAAAATATAAAAAGAAATAAAAAAAAATTTTGAGAAATAAAAAACAAGATTAAAAAAAAGAAAATAAAATGAAGTTATAGAAAATATATAATAAAATAAAATACAAAAAAAAAAATATTTATAAAAAAATGAAAAAAATTAAAAAAAAAACGAAAAAACAAACAAAATAAAAAAAAATAAAAAATAAAAAAAAAAAACAAGAGAAAAAAAAAACAAGATTAAAAAATAGAAAATAATATGAAATTATAGAAAATATATAATCAAGTAAAATACAAAAAAAAATATATATAATAAAATGAAAATGAAAAAAAAAAAACAAACAAAAAAATACAGAAAATAAAAAATAATAAAGAAAATAAAAATAAAAAAAATAAAAAATAATAAAGAAAATAAAAATAAAAAAAATAAAGAAAATTAAAAAATACAAATTAAGAAAATAAAAAAAATTATAAAAAAAAAACAAAAAATAATAAAAAAGTTAAGCAAATAAAAAAAAATTAAAAAATAAAATAAAGAAAAATTATAATAAAAAAATTAAAATAATAAATACAAAAAAAATTCAAAAAATAGAAATAATATAATAAAAAAATAAATAATTTTAGTAAAAAAATTCAAAATAAATAAAACTAAAAAAAAGAAAACTAAAAAAATAAAAAATAAATTAAAGAAAATAAAATAAAAATTTTAAAAATTAAAAAAAAAAGAAAATAAATAAAAATTTTAAAAATTAAAAAAAAAGAAAATAAATAAAAGTTAAAATAAAAAAATTAAAATAAAAAATTAAAGTAAAAAAATAGAAATAATATAATAAAAAATAATTAATTTTAATATAAAATTAAACGAAGTAAAAAATTGATAATAAATAAAAT
This sequence comes from Campiglossa producta, assembly GCA_964058755.1. Taxonomy (NCBI): domain Eukaryota; kingdom Metazoa; phylum Arthropoda; class Insecta; order Diptera; family Tephritidae; genus Campiglossa; species Campiglossa producta. The sequence continues at coordinate 165,426,493 of CAXKVI010000001.1, forward strand.
TGAAAAAAAAAGAAAATAAAATGAAATTATAGAAATTACATTATAATGCAACAAAAAAAAATTAATAAAACAAAATAATAAAATATAATAGAACAAAACAAAATAAAGTAAAATGAAGAAAAGTAAAAAAAATAAAAAAAAAAATTAAAAACAAATAAAAAAAATAAAAAAAAAATAAAAAAAAATAAAAAAAAGAATAAAAAAAATAAAAAAAATATAAAAAAAAATAAAAAACAAATAACAAAAAATAAAAACCAAATAAAAAACAAATAAAAATAAATAAAATTAATTAAAAAATTGGAAAAAAATTAAATTAAAAAAAAGCATTAATTTCTAATATATATATATTTATTTTCTACTTTTAGTCTTGTCAATTAATGCTGCAAGTTTATTGCAATATCCAACGTTTACCAACCAGCAAGGTGATGCGTGTCACACAAAGTTGTCAAAATGGTGGCGTCAATGGCATACAATTGTCGCTGATGGGCTATTTACATGAGGGTGGCAAACCCGAACCACAGTATTGTCCACAAGTGTTTCGACCACAGCTACCATCGGGCGAAATTGTATATGCGATGGTCTTCAAACCACATAATTTTCATCTTGGTATTAAATATCCAACGGTGCTTAATGTTTATGGCGGCCCCGAAGTGCAGACAGTCAATAATACATTCAAAGTGAGTTTACTAACTTCCACTATTGGTTATTGTGCGATGTATTAACAACTTTACATATATTTCAGGGTAAGCATCAGTTGCGTATGCATATGCTCGCAGCGCAAGGCTATTGTGTGATATGTATTGATTCACGTGGCTCACGTCATCGTGGCTTAAAATTTGAGACCCACATACGTTGTCGTATGGGACAAGTGGAGCTGAATGATCAAGTCTCGGCGCTACGCATACTAGCAGATCAATTGGGTTATATCGATATGAATCGTGTAGCGATACATGGCTGGTCTTATGGTGCGTCCTAATGCATATAACACATTTTCTATGTCTAATAATTTTTTGTATCTGTTTTGTACTCTTTTTTTTTTAGGTGGCTATTTAAGTTTAATGGGTTTAGTGCAGTATCCAGATGTATTTAAAATTGCAATAGCTGGTGCGCCAGTCACAAATTGGGAGTATTATGATACAGGCTATACGGAACGTTATATGGATTTGCCACAAAATAATAAACGTGGCTACACGGCTGGATCTGTGTTAAATTATATACATGCATTTCCGGAAGAGTAAGTCGAAAAATATATTTAAATACTTTTGTTTTTCTATATAAAATTTGTTTTTTTTTTTTTTTTACAAAGTCCATTTTTTTCGTATTTCGGAACCTACTACAAAGAGAGGAAGGATGTAAAAAAAAAAAATAAATTTCAAAATTTTCAAAAATAGAAGATTAAAAGTTTTACAATCCAATGTGAGTGTGCTCATAAACTTTGGAGTGAAAATTTGTTTTCTTATACCTCTGATATATCCAAAGATAATGTTAATTTCTGTTATTTTTATATATACTTTTTTTAATTATAAATTTTCGAATTTTATTTAAACAAAAACAGAGTTTTAAGTATATTTTGGTTCTTATTAAAAAATATCCTGATTCAAAAATTAATATAAAAAAAGACCCAAAAAACACCCTTCTAAATGTGTTGTAGTTATACTATAAAAAATTGAGTCTTAAATTAAATAACGATTTTATGATTTCGAAAAATTTAAGATTTTCCAGTTTTCGAAACTTTTTTCAAAATATTTTTTTTTTGTACCTGAAGCCCCGTTTTAAAGTACCAAAGTATTTTTTAAATACAGTAGTTTTGGAATATTGAACGAACAAACTTCAAAAAAGGAAAGAGATGGAATTTTGCATTTGACTTTTGAAACACTTTTTCTTTTAACTTTGAGATTTTTCAATTTTCGAATTTTTAAAAAAAATTTTTTTTTTTGTACCCTTCTAAAGTGGCAAATTTTTTAGTAGTTTCTGAAATATTGAAAAAAATATACTTCAGAAACATGAAAAAAGAGAAGGGATTTGGCCTTACAACTTTTTTTCTATTAATTTTGAGATTTTTCAATTTTCGAAATTTTTTTCAAAATATTTTTTTTTGTACTGTAGCCTCTTTTAAAGTGCCAAATTTTTTTTAAATACAGCAGTTTTCGAAATATTGAACAAATAAACTTCAAAAAACAGGAAAAGGAAAGAGATGGAATTTTAAATTTGGCCTTTTTCTTTTAATTTTGAGATTTTCCAATTTTCGAAATTTTTTTCGAAATACTTTTTTTTGTATCTACCTGTAACCTCTTAAAGTTTTTTTATGTACATTGGTTTTAGAAATATTGAACAAAGAAACTTCAAAGAATAGGAAAAAAGGAAAGAGATGGAATTTTGGATTTCACTTTTGGAACTCTTTTTCATTTAATTTTGAGATTTTCCAATTTTCAAAATTTTTTTCGAAAAATACTAAAATATATTTCAAAAACTCCAAATATCAAAAATATGCCATTGATTTTAATAACGCCCTCTTTCAGAAATTGGTTCAAGAACGTCCCAGAACGAGACTCGAAAAAGCATTATCTCAGAATAAGTATCAAAAACGCTCTATCTGAAGCAGGATTTAATACATTTGTAGCCGACATTGGGCTTTTTTGAATGAAATTCTGCAATATAGCATTGTTGAAAAAAATTTGAAATATAACATTCTTCAAAAATGACACTGTACAACTCCCAAAAAATCCCAGAGGGTTTCTCACCGGTTTGCAAAGCTTTTGGGTGTGCGGAATCCGAATATGAAGTCAGATTTTTCGGCTCACCCTAGGTTTTTTCTCCAGAGGGTAATTTTTTGAAAATTTTTTTCAAATGTTTTCTTAAAAACTTACTATACCTTAATTATTTGCACTATGGAACATTTGTATGCCGCTTGACACCACAAAAATTGTCGAATTATTAAAAATTTTTTTTTTTCTACAACTACCGATCTCTTTACAAACAACCCTTTGGAGAGAAACCCTGAGGTGACTCGAAAAATCTGACTTCATATACAGATTCACCACACTCAAAAGCTTCAGAAACCGTTCGGAAATCCGGTGGGATTTTCAAAAACTTCAATTTTGTTGTACAGTGTTATTTGAGTTAAGGGATTTTTGAAAAAAGTCTGAGATGCAGCGTTTTTTAAAAAATATTTTAAAATAAACTGCTTTAACACTCACCACACCTCGTACATTCTTTCTACTGAATAACATTACTTCTTCTTTTTCTTTTGGCTCCACAGAGAAAATCGTCTTCTACTCATACACGGTCTAATCGATGAAAATGTGCACTTCTATCACACCTCGCAACTAATATCAGCATTGAATCGTGCAAATAAACCCTATGACCTGCATGTGTTCCCAGAGGAGAGACATTCACTGCGAAATTTAGAATCGAATAAAAATTATGAGACAAAGTTGTTAGCTTTTCTGCAAAACTTATGAAATTGGCCACAGCAGGTACACGCATAGCAAAACATTATGAATGCAAATACAAATACAACAAAAACAATAACAATTATGACGATAGCAGTGCTAATAATGATAAAGTTTAGTTTCTAAACAAAGACGTAAGCTATTGCTAAAGCTTGTACTGTAAGCAAAATTTAAAAAAAAAACAAACTTTACATTCAAAAAAATAGCAAGGACAACGAGACAACGCTGTGCACGCAGCGTTTATCATAAAAAAAAAAGCTGGATAAAAATAAGTTGTTGTTGTTGTAAAACCTATTAACTAATTTTATGTTTAAATAGTGTGTACTTTTCATTTTCTTTAGCGGCAAAACAAATTAATTAGTTTTAAAATTACTACTTTTACTTATATAACTTTTTTTTTGTTTTTTTTTTTTGTTGTAATTATTATTATTATTTGATTTGTACCTACAAAAACAGAAATAAATTCTAAGTTATTAAATATTTATAATAAATACATGTAGCATTACTAAATTAGAAGCGAAAACAGTTTTTTTTTATGCACATGCAGTATAACCTTGGCTTTTTTTTTGTTTGGCCCACTGCTGAGAAAAGATCCGAGATTTCTAAAGCAAAATTATTAAAGTTTATTTTAAATTTCTTCAGTTAATTGTAATTACACGGTACAACGAAATTAAAGCTTTTGAAAATCTCACCGGGTTTGCCAGCGGTTTCTCAAGCTTTTGGGAGTGCTGAATCCGAATCTGGAGCCAGATTTCTATTATCACCCTAGGTTTTCTCTCCGGAGGGTGGTTTAAAATTTTTTCTGTGGTCAAGGAACCATAATTTAATTTTGGTTTTCATATTTGGCGGCATACAGATGCCACTGGGGCAGCCACTTGAACCTACTAAGTTATAAAGAAATAAATTTTGAAAAATTAGATTTTTTGCTACTACCGATCTCTGAAAATACTACCCTCTGTAGACAAAACCTAGGCCGACCCGAAAAATCTGACTTTAGATTCGAATTCAGCACACCCAAAAGCTTTAGGAACCGATGAGAAGCTCTTTGGAATTTTTTGGCTGTTGTACAGTGTTATAAGTTCAATTCATCGCAACGCAAAAAAAAATAAAAAAAAATTTTTTTTCTATGAATATTTGCTTGATGAACAATTGAACGTCAATCGACTACGACCTAAGTCGGTGTCACTCGATAATCGTGATAATCTCGATTATTCAAATTGTAATAGGTTTTAAAAATTAATATGTAGATACATTAGGGTGATTAAAAAAAAAATGGCGACTAGGTCTTACCCCCTAAAAAGCTAGTAATTGATGAGATAATGAGCCTTGTAAAAAATGAACGCTGTAATTTAACCCTTAGACAATGTCTATGGGTTATGCTATAGCGCTAATATTTTGCAAGCCTTATTTTCTCATCAATTTCCAGCTTTTTAGGTGGTAAGACTCAAAATTAAAACACTTTTTTTTTATTTGAATCACCCTACTGTACATATTTATATATCAATAACTTTATGTAAGTCATTCAATGTTTATTTAATAGGTATCTAATCGACGACTTAGCGCAAGATCACCTCATATTAAAATATTTTTCAAAAACGTATCATCTCAACGAAAATTCAATACATCTACAGCTGAGATACGGCGCTAAATTCTTAAAAAAGGCGTTTTGAAAAATATTTTGAAATTAGGCGATCTTCCACTAAACCGTTGATATACTTGTCTTGTTTGTGTGTTCAACTAATTTTTTTTATTGATATTAACAATTAATTAGATTATACGTAAATACGCTAAATACATACGTAAGAGACGCATTAAAACGAAAAGTATTGTGTTTTTTTTTTTTTTTTTTTAATATTTCTATTATGTACTTCAAGGCAATTTTTTATTATTTCATTGTTAATCACTTTTAAGTAGCTCTTAGTTGATACTAAATAATAATAGTGGCTCTAAATAAAAATTTGGTTAAAAAACTCCCTATCTCAGGATGAGTTTCAAAAACACAATAGCTGAAAAAAAGGTTTTGAAAAAAATTTGCGATAGGTCGTTTTTGAAAATATTAAGATTTATTAGTGATAACGGAATCCAAAAAAAAAACGCCATGGGATGTCAAGACATTCTCTACCTGTTTTTCTTTTATCTCAATAAATGCTCCCTTCTTTCTCTGCTGCTAAACTCGGCTGTCGAACGCATCTATTGGGGTTTAATTGTTGTTGTTGTTGTTGTTAACAGCGAAAACACTCGCCGAAGGTTTTTGGGAGTGATGCCAAAATTGAGTCTTTGGCCAGATATGAACCCTGTACGTTACGGTACTCCCTTGCGGTACTGCCCCACTGCCATAGTAGCGATTTGGTATGTCCATCATCAGGGCTTCGCGGTATAAGGTTCATCAGCTACTCCGCAATATCACCCCTCCATAACTTTAGTACCCCATGTAAGGCCGTTACTAGACTGCCATTATTGTCCCTGCAGAAATTCGCCCCGGTCTTGAAACCTGCCATCAACCAAGAGTTTTTCTGGCAGAATTTACGTTCATTACACATCCCCACAAAAAAAAGTGTCGAAGTTGGGCGATCAGACCACCCTTTCCGTATGTATTTTGACGTGCTGAACACGAATACGGTGTCCGTTTTGGTCCAGCACGTCTGAATTTTTTTCTAACCTCAAAAAACATGTTAAACGGACAACGGATTCGTGTTCAGCGCGTCAAAATACATAGGCAAGGGGGATCAGACCCCCGACACTTTTTTTGGTGAGGCTGTGTTATTATTGTCAGCATCTCAATTTTTAGATGCATCGAGTTTTTTTGGAGTGAATTTCCTATATGATACCACACTCGTCAATTAATCGATTAAATATCTTGGTGTTCTTTTATTGCAAATAAATTTTTTTTTTTCAAAATTCCATTTGGTCTCTGATATTCCTTGGATTAAGGAAAATAGTTTACAATGACTCCTCATCAAGGATGTGCCATTTTAATTTTAGCAGCTGAAATTCCCCATACATTAGCCGTGTCAAATCATAGATGGAGTTACTATCGATACTTTTCACTAGAGTAAAACCCGTTAATATCAAACTATCGATAGAAAAATTTAATTTCGTGTATGTTATCGAAAATATGTAACTGCTTCAATATGAGTATACATACATAATTTTGTTTTCATCGTTTTTCTAATCCACAAATTATTGAAATATTTTATATGTACCTACTTAAAAAAAAAAAAAAAATTTTTTTAAATAATTATTATAAATCGCTTACACGAACGTTGCAATATTATATGTAAATTAAATGCTCTAATGCTCTAATAAATTACTAATTATCTTAATTATTATTCTCTTGTAAGAAAATGAGAACTTCGAAGTTAGTCGCTAATAATTATAAATTATGAAAAGAAAATATTAAAATCTGTATTTAGTAAAAGAACGTGACGTATATAAAAAGTCGTGATTATTCAAGAAAATTTATGTAAAAAAATAAACTATTTCATTACATTTTATTTACATGTAAATTATCGCTATACTTACTAAATTCAATGCTAAGTTTATAAATACGTACATAAATAATAAGAACAAATACATTAATAAAGCGATGATATTATAAAATAAACAACATAAATGAAATTTCTATGTCAGATGAAATTTTGGTGTATAACCTCACTTTTGGTCACATCGTTTCTAAACACATGTTTGAGCGCTTCGTTTTTGCTTTCGTTATTTTACTTGATGGTAATGACAGCTGTTATTCGGGGTCAAAGGTCGAGTAAATGCTTTAAAAACCCAAAAAAAACCTTACCGTTTTCGAGAAAAGTCCAAAAAACCTAAAATTTTGACCTTTGACCCCACACAAACACGTGATCGATGGGGACTTTTCAAACTTTTATTTCTGATTAAGCTATCTACCAAAATTTGGCTCTGCGAAAATTTCTGTTATTTCAAATGCTTAATTTGAACGGACTTAGCTATGTATCGGCGGCTGAGGGAAAGCTCGTCCTATTTCAAAATATTTTTCAAAAACTTATATAAAAATTTGTTCGAATAGCACTCTTTAAGCAACAAAAACAACCTATATCCCAGCTAAAAATGTATTGAATTTTCGTTGAGATAGGCCAGGTGATGCGATATTTGTGAGTTTGCCGCATGATTTGCATAAAAATAAATGTTGTTGTTGTTGTTGTTGTTGTAGCGAGGTGTAGCCCTGACTAAATGTCAGACAGGGTCACCCCGAGTGTATTGCTCTTGGCCGGGTCGATATAAAAAAACGGTCCGGGTCGTTTCGGCACGATGGGTACACCACAAGTACTGGTACCGTTCTCGTAGAACCGGCAATACAAGAAACTAGCCATGTAGGTCATTTAGCGTTACCCAGGGTGCACCAAAGGTGAGGCGACCTACTCTTACACCCCAATCTTTGCCACCAAGCGCTCATAAAAACCATCAGGCGTCTCATCACCTGGTGAGCAGAATGTCAAATCACTTCGTGCGAAGAATGTCACATATAGTTCAGGTGATGCGATATTTGTGATTTTGTCGCATGAGAGAGAGAACGTCACGTCATTCGTCTACAAATCAGGTGATGCGATATCTCCGATTTTTCCGCATGATTTGCACAGAAATATGTAAGTCTTGGCACCCGGCTCGCATAAAAAAATAGCAGGTGTCGCATCACCTGGTGAGCAGAATGTCACATATAATTCAGGTGATGCGATGTCTGTGATTTTCTCGCATGATTCGAATATAAATAACTCTTTGGCACCCGGCTCGCATAAAAAATAGCAGGTGCCGCATCACCTGGTGAGCAGAATGTCAGGTGATGCGATATTTGTGATTTTGTCGCAGGATTCGCATACAAATAAATCTTTGGCACCAGGCGCACATAAAAAACCGCAGGCGTCGCGTCACCTACTGAGCAGAATATCACATCAATTCGTATGCAGGATGTCACTTCATTTGCCTAAAAATCTGGAATACCACATGATGCGATATCTGATTTTGCCGCATGGTTTGCATAAAAGTAAATCTTTGGCATCAGGCGCACTTCGTGAGAAGAATGTCACATATAAATAAATTTTTGGCACCCGACTCGCACAAAAAATAGCAGGTATCGCATCACCTGGTGAGCAGAATGTCACATCATCTCGTGAGGAGAATGTCACAGATAGTTCAGGTGATGCGATATTTGCGATTTTGTCGCATGATTTGCATTTAAATAAATCTCTGGCACCCAGCTCGCACAAAAAATAACAGGTGTCGCATCACCTGGTGAGCAGAATATCACATCACATCTTAAGCACGATGTCACATCATTTGACTACAAATCCGGAATACCACATGTTGAAGAGAGGCAAGACTTCGAAAGCCAATAACTAAGTTTTATTTAGGTTAACTTCGTCTGTCTTAATGTATGTTTAGGCCTGGTTTTTCAGTGCAAGTTTAAATCTCTTCAAAAAGTTTGAGAGTTGGTTTGGTCCAATACCTGGAGAAAAACGAAAAATACAAAATCAATTGATGCTCGCTTACCTTTTTGAAAGAGTTGTTTCCAAATCCCAAGTGCAACGGTGAAAGAAAACTACATTTTTTTTTTAATTTTTGTTTTAATTTCGTCAAAATAATTTGCATGCTTTTTTATTTCTTACATTTGTTTTGTTTGCATCAAAAAATTATGTGTATAATCATATAAAGAAGTCTACAACTTGATTTTACTTAGAATTAATATTAATGTGTACATTTTTTTGTTGTTGTTATTAAACTTAAAATTTTCTCAATACAAACAATTGATTTCATGATCGTCTCAAATGATTTTAATTTTTAATTTTTAATTTTTGTTTGTTTTTATTTTTGTTTTTATTTTTACCAACATAAGACTAAATTTTACTTAATCTAATGTCACTATATATACATACATACATACATATAGAGTTGTACATTTTTTAGTATTTTATTACTTACTATTTTAATTTATTTTTTTATTATTTTGCTTATTTGAATTTTTCTAAAAAAAAAAAAAACAAAACAAAAATAAAGTTTTATCTTAGCAAAGAAAAATATATAAGAACAACTAAAAAAGTAGAAAAAACGCATTAAGCATTAACTATCTAATTATTTAGATGCACAACAACAAATGCATTTCTTAACTTTTTATTGGTGTGGGTGTGTGTTGCTGCTGTGAGAATTTACAGTTATTTGATTTGATATTTCTGTTGCTGTTTGAGCGCTGCACACTCATTGCACACATTATATACATATACCGTTACATTGCCTACATATTTGTGTTTACTTTGTACTCGTTACTCGTTACATATTTACTAGTTATTAGTTATGTATGGGAAGCAGCTGCTTTCGTTTACTTTTTTTACGACGATTTCGCTCCGACTTTTTTGCAGCCTGATACTATGAATCACGTCCTAAAAAACCGTTTGGTGGCGGTGCTGGTTGTTGTGGCTGCTGCGTTGATTGTGGTATTTGTTGTTGTTGGCGCAACCAATTCTCTTTGAGCGAAAACGCCGTAGAGGGGCGCGCTTGTGACGCAGACGCCGCCGACGTTGCTGTTGGCGTGTTGTGATGTGGAGTGATGGATGTGGGTGAGTTTGAGGTGGGCGCACCTACTGCCATTGGTATTATGGTGGCATAACCAGTAGCGCCTTCTTCAGTGCTTGATTGACCACCACCACCAACACCGCCAGCTGAGGGTGTGGTTGCTGGCGAGTTGTGCTTCGAGCCGGATTTCAAGTTGGCTTTTATGGAGGATGCAGCAGATTTTTCAGAGTCGGCGGTATTATGGCTTTGGCTGCTGCTACGGCTACCACGTGTTTGGCTCTGTTGCTGTTGCGCTTTGTTGCTGTTGCGTCTATGCGCACCAAGTAATTTCATTTTGATATGCTCGCTTTCCTCACCATCATCATCATCATCATCATCATCATCATCATCATCATCATCATCATCATCCGAATCGCCATTGTCATAATCATCATCGTCATCATCAACTGCATGCCTAGGAGCTTGGGGACGCGTAAAAGTTTTTTCATTTTTACTCGCATTTCCAGTGACAGGACCCATCATCGTGTAGGCGGGATCTACGCTTGGTGGAGGTTGCGCAAGCGCGCTTCTTGTAGGCGTTTGTTGAGCGGGTGGACTAACCATCGGATAATTCGGATTATCAGTGATGTGCAGCGTTGAATCAGCAGTAGCTAACGGACCCATCCGCGTATAATCGGTTGCAGTGGGTAGCGAACTCAAGCCGCTTTGTGTTGTTAGTTTGCCAGGTGATGCGGTGACATTCAAAGTTTCATCTAATCGTTTGTAGCTCATCTTACCGGCAGTCGGCAGCGCTCCCTGCATGTGTGGTCCCGACTCGTCCGCCGCCGAGCTTGAAAGATGTGACGTATTCGCGGACTCATCGAGCAAATGGTATTGTGGTTTCGCACCCGAAAGCGTATCTTTCACATCAGTCGCAGGTGAGAAGAAGCGTGGTGCTGGCACATAACTCGCCGCACTGCCACCACTTTCAATGGTACCCAAATTCTGATTACTCACTGCGCCAGTGGTGGGTCCAGCAGCATTCAAATTAGAATTACTGCTACTACTCGTAATAGGATTTGAACTGGTGCTCTTATGACTCGTATTACTACCCGAACGTTTGTGACTGAATATGCGTCGATTAATATTCTTCAATCGTTTTGGCATTGCTTGCATTTTATCGGCAACCGCGCGCAAACCCGCGTAACGTCCTCCCGTTGGCGGTTGTAGCGACGAGGCATTCGATGAGGCTGCCGATGCTGTAGATGGATGCAGTGAAGATGCTATAGGTGCATCAATTATTTCATCATCTGGCGCTGAGCTGGACATTTGTCTTATCGTAGGCATACGATGTCGTGGTTTACTGCGTGGCAATAATTTTTGCCCACCACTACCGATGCGTGAACGATGCCCAACACTCAATTCTATGCTACCGGTGTCATCGTCGTCGCGCGTCGCATCATATGGCACTTGTTCACGATAGTTGGGACTTGGATCGTACATTTCGTAGCCACGATCGTCAGTTGTGATCGTGTTACTCGCTGATGTAATCGAACTTGGATCAGGATCGGGTAGTATATAGTTGGCTGATGATTCCTCATCGTAGGGGAATTTCTTTTGACGCGCCGGCAATAAATGTGAACCGGGCTGATGTAGAAAATGTGATAGTGAATGTGAGCCACCGCTTATGATGCCCGTTGAGGTTGAGGGTAATGAGCTTAGCAGTGTTGGATTGGTATGCGATTTTTGTGAAATATTATAACTTTTCTTCGAATGTCCATCTGGCGTACTGCTGACTATTTTAGCTGAGGCCGGGCTGTGGCTGTGGTTCGAGGATGAGATTAAAGAAATGGATTTATGTTACAATTTGAAATTATGAAGATAGTAAACATGAATATGACTACATCTCGACGGCTGAGTGGAAGATCACCCTTGGGATGGCACATTTTAAGAAATCGTTCTGAGATAGGACTTTTTTGAACCAAGTTTTTTGGAAATAAAGCGTTGAGAGAAAATGAGGCGTTATTCAAAGGCTAATGAGATGGACACATTTTTTTGAATGAGGATGATCTTCCACTGACTCTATTTCAAAATAATTTTCAAAAACCCCATATTCCAAATTTTTCCCTTTCTCAGAATTGGATTTTTTTTCAAAAATGCCTTTTTTCAAAGTTCAATTGAAAAATGCACGTTTTCAGCTATAAATATATTGAGTTTTCGTTGAAATAGGGAAACTCATTCTCATATTTAAAAAATATTCTGAGGTGGGTTGTTCTTCAAAGAAATTCCGAGAGGGCGAATTTTTAAAAAATGTTTTGAGATAGCGTTATCTTCCACTCAGCCGTCGAAATGTTTTTGAAAAATAAATGTGATTTTGAATCGAGAGTTACGGTAAAGTATTCTTCCACTCATCGAGCGGTATAATATACATACTACATTAGGGCGGGTCGATTTGTGGGGAGGCCAAAAAATCGCGGATTGCTCTATGAAAATCATATTCTAGCGATCAAAATAAGAAACTATGCCGAAGGAACCATACCTCTAAACGAATTCTGATGTCGCCCAATTTGGGTCGAACTTTTGGGTAGGGTCAAATTTTGAAAAAAATCCTAAGTTGACCCATTGAGTTCCGAATTCGTGCCAAAATGTATGATCGACCTCCGCTCAGTTTGTAGGGCCACCCACCTATGCCAGTTCAACACCCCCTAAGACCCCACCTTCGGGGGTCCCAATACAAAATTTTCAAAAAATCACCATTTTTGGCATTATAAGTGAAAAAATTATTTATAGTGCTCCAATTGAGTCCAAATGTATGACCGACCCCATTCACTTTGTAGGGCCACTCCCCATGCCAGTGGCACACACCATAAGACCCCACCTGTGGGAGTCCAAATTTAATTTTCAAAAAATCACCATTTTTTGCACTTTAAATGAAAAAATCATCTTTTTTTCTTTTTGGAGTTAATTTTTCTCTTAAGAACTTTAAAAACAGCCATTTCACTAATTTTTTTAATAAAAAGTGCCAAAAATGATTATTTTTTTAAATGTTTGTATGGGGAACCCCCAAGGTGGGGTTTTAAGAGGTGTGCCACTGGCATCGGTGGGTCGGGCCTCCAAAGTTAGTGGGGGTCGGTGATGCATTTTGGCACGATTTGGGCACTCAATGGGCAACTTAGGATTTTTCAAAATTTATCCCCACCAAAAAGTTTTTGATCCCTAGAATATGATTTTCACAGAGCAATGAGCGATTTTTAAATCGACCCGCCTTAACATACATACATCAATGTGGTAAATTTTAGTGAACGACAGAACATTTCTTTTCAATCCGAAACGAACGGAAAATAACTTCGTTAGTTTTGGCCGAACTTGAAACGAACTTTTTTCTCTCGGCTGTTACGAAAACCAAATACATAGTCCGGTCGTTCCCTCAAAAGATTTGTTGTAATTTTTGGGCTATAACTAAACAATTTCCAATTGGTTAGAAATCGTAAATTAACATTATTTTAAAAAATGATTAAAATACAATTTCAAAATTAATAAATTTTTTTTATTAAAAAAAAAAAATTTCAATATAGAAATTGTTTCTGTTGATAGCCTTAAAAATTACTTAAAAAATTTAATGTTGCTCTTGTTTTGCTCTCACCTAAATGGAGAGTGGCGATGTTCATCGTCATTCGCCAGTTCATCATCGTGCTCGCCCAAAGAAGCATTCGCCAATTTCGATTTATATTCTTTGTACTCGTCAGTACGCAAAGGCGTGGTTGCATCATCGACTTCGTTATCTTCGCAGAAAATATCGGCGGTGGTGGTGATAATGCCTGAAAAAAAGGAGGATTTTGTTTTTTAGTATTGAGGGATATCGATATTTTTTAAATTTTTTGATTTCGATAATGGTTTGATACTACATATTTCCAGATACTCGAAAAGGTATTGCTTTTAATTCTTCGTTAAAAATTTCTCACGATTTTTTAGATAATCAAAAATTCTAACTGGTTTGAATCGATTTATTTTGATTTTATTACCGATTCTAGGAAATGCTCAAAACATTGTTTCGATAACAAAAATCTTTTTTTTTTAATGATTTAAACTATTGTGGCGAATGTTCTCAAAATCGCTCATCTCCCAACTCTAGAGTATTTCCACTACTAGCGTCACTAACACAACTACAGCTGTTTAGGTACGTTACGCGAGAGCAAGAAAGGCAGCTCGCATATTTGCGAATGTGACACAAAGAGGAGATGACGATAGATAAACGTTTCAAGAACACTGTTGCACGAATAACCCAGAAAAGTGTAGAGTGCTTTATTTAACGTACAGTGATCGAACTCAGGGAAAATAGTCGAGGAATCATCGAATTCGTCACACTATTATATACTTTTAGTAAACGTTTTGTTATTTGAAAAAAAAAAAACTCACGACAATCGATATTTTTTCCTTAATATCGATAATGGCTTGATTATATTTCTAGAAACTAATTTTCGTTTTGGACTTTTTTATATAATTAAAAGTTTTTTATCGATAGCTATGGTTTCCCGACTTTTTTGTTATCGATTATTAGATATGTATTTAGTTTTTTCTATTCGATAACAATTTTAATGCCGATAATTTAAAGTTTTAATTCACATCCCTACTAGAGTAAGGGATTGAAAATTATCGATAGTCTAGCATAGATAACCTTAACCGTATTATTTTAATACCTTCACAAAAAGAATAGCAAAATGCTAAGGTGACTTACCCGCTCTTTCTTTTTCCCTCTCACGTGTTCCATCTTCAGAGAAATAAAACGATACTTTATGAAAATGTTCAATATATTCTTCATCGGATGTATTCGATTGTACATGATCCAAGAGTATGCGTAGAATTTTCGAAAACGATGGACGTTTTGTAGGACGATGTTCCCAACACTGTTGCATAATTTCATAAATTTTATCAGGACAATTATCCGGCCGTTCCATGACGCCACCTTCGATAACGAAGCGTAGCACTTGATCATTTGAGTAACCCTGTTAAAAAAAAAAATAGAAAAAATAATAATGTTTAGTTGTTAGAAAGAGAGGAAAAAATGCTATAATTTAGTGTTGCCACATAATCGCTACTTACGGGATATGGCTGCGATGCTAGTGTCACAATCTCCCACAGCACAACACCATAACTGAACACATCACTGGCAGTGGAATAAATACCATCGCGTAAACTTTCCGGTGGCATCCAACGTACGGGTAATAAACCTATTTGGATAAGAAATTTATATGAGTGAATTATAAAGTACTACATAGTTTGATATAAATATTAGGGTGGGTTGAACATTTTTTTTTGGAGATTTTTTATTTCTTTATAACATTTTGACGTGCAAATTCAATTAAAAAAAGTAAAAATTTCAGCAGAATATTTTTTTTGGTTCCACCCTAATAAATATCTCCATTTTTTTATTTTGTTAAAATACATACCTTTATCGCCTTTACGATAATAATCAGTCTCATAAACGTCACGTGTCATACCGAAATCGCCTATTTTTACTGTCAAATCTGCGCCGACCATACAATTGCGTGCCGCTAAATCGCGATGTACAAATTTCTTGGCCGATAAATATGACATGCCATCAGCAATTTCGAGGGCCATCTAGAGGAGAAAAAATTTTTTATATCATTAATTAAAAAAAAAAAAAACAAGGAAGATCTAATTAAAAAATTCCTCTTGCACTAATGAGGGGGGACGTATTTGGAGAGAATTTAAGAAAAAGGTCATTTCTTTTTCTTTTTTCTCTTCGAATCCACGTTTCCTCTTTCTCGTCTTGGTCCAAAAAAGCAAGTACATACATATGTATGTATATAAAAAATTTACGTAAACAAACATATCTCGTATGTATAAAAAGCTTAATGTTATGGAATAGAGAACTCCCTGTTATGTATACAGAACTCTCTGTTATGTATACAGAACTCTCTGTTATGTATACAGAACTCTCTGTTACGTATACAGAACTCTCTGTTATGTATACAGCAGTCTCTGTTATGCTTATACACCTCTCTGTTAATAATAGAAACCCGTCTGTTACATAAAGAGACTTCTCTGTTATTTGATTTCAAGAGAAAAATAATTGAATATTGGTTCAAAGAGTTGCCACCTATTCAAAAAACTAAATTTCTTCAATAGTTAAAAGAACTAGTTTTAAAAAAATCTTTTTAAAAATCAATATCAACTCATAAATTCAAACTCACCCGAAATACACGACTCAGCGGTGGCGGCTGTACACCAGCTTCACGATAACGAAATGGTGTATCATCATTAAGTACGCTATCGGGACGATGAGCACGCAAGTACGATTTCAAATCACCAAATTTCATTAATTCCATTACTACCAATGCAGGCTGACCAATCGAACAAACGCCAAGCAAACGCACCACATGATGCGTATCGAATTGTTTCATAACACTCGCCTCACTCAAGAAATTAATACGTTCACGATCGGTAGCATTCTCATTGACAGTCTTAATGGCGCATGGTGTATCTTCGACGCTACTAACCATGCTCTTGAGTATACCTTCGTATACCATACCAAATGAACCTTGACCTAGCGGGCTTAATTGTATGACACGATCACGTTCCACCTCCCAACTATCCGGTACATATTGCATACTAATATAGTATGGATTGACTGTGGGTATAATTTTGATTTCGCTCGGTGGGGCATATTTACGACGCAAATACCAATAAGCGCCACCAAGGAGGATTAAAGCCGAAAGGATGCTAACGCATAAGGTGGCAATTAAGGCGGTAGACCATTTCTCGGGCTGGAAGAGAATTTAATTGTATAATGAGAAGAAAAGTAGAAGGTAGGTCTATTACGATGGCAAAGTCGGAGGATCATCCTATATATTTCAAAAATATTTTTCAAAAATGTGTTATCACAGAGTTTTTTTTCAAGAACGCCCTAATTCAGATTTTTTCAAAAACCCCTTTTTCAGAATTAGGATCAAGAACACCCCTTTTGGAAAAAAATCTTAGATAAAGCGTTTTTGAAAAAATCTGTGATGGTGCGTCCTTAATGCCTGTTGGAAAGAAATTCAGAGATTCACTGTTTTTCAAAAAAGGCGAAAAACCCGGAAAGGGCATTATTCGAAAATATTTTAAAACATAGTGATTTGCACTTAGCCATCGATTAACAAACAATACTTACCGGAATGTCAATATGAACAATATCGGAGTAAACACCATCGCCAGCTAATGAGTTGGCGCGTACTCGAACAGTATAATTTCCCGTTGGCAATTGCATTATATAACCGTTAGTGAGATTGCGATAAAAGTCTTCGGTAATACAACGTTTCTCTTCCACAGCATCTTGTTCCGATTTCTTATAGGATATCGTATAGGAGACTACATCGCCATTTGGATTCACCGGTGGATCCCAACGTACACGAATATCACTACGCGTCGTATTTGTGGGTACTAGGTCAACACGCAAGTTCTCTACCTTGTCCACGCCCTCTGTAAGATAAGCATATATTTAAGTACACAAATCCTCTCTCCTCTCCTCTCTCTAACTCACCCATTTTTTTCGTTCTCACAAAACGCATGCGCATTTCACTGCACTCCTGTTCGGTAGCGCCCTTTTCTGGCGCACGACATGCCTCCACACCAATCGTATAAAACGCGAAATGTTTAAGCTTTTGAAAAACATATTTGTTCGCAGTTACGGAAACATTTTGTACGAAACTTTCATAATATTGTCCAGTTGGATCCATAATTGTTTCATTTTTACTCGAATCGTTTGTCGGACGAAAGGTGGTGCTCTCAAGTGGTATTATTGTGGTTGTAATGTCACCGGCTCCTCCTGTACTTTCCAGTTCAGCTGTCGTTTTTAGTATAATGTTTTCAAAATTATCATCTGTTGCACGCATATGACGCCTAAGGAAGCTATCCTCAGGTGCACCTTCGCTGTGACGTCGTCGGCGCCGTTTGGCATCCATATCGGCGAAAGCTGCATTGTCACTGCCCATATCGCCAGGGCGCTTTGGTTCATCCGTACGCCTATTGAAATGAATTAAAAAAAATATTTAAGGAATTAGTGAATTGAGATATTAGCCGAAACAAGGCTCAATTTAGTCAGAGTGATATTTTTGTTATGTATTAAATAATCTCTGTTATGTATTAAACCATCTCTGTTATCTTAGAGACCTCTCTGTTATTTTTAAAGACATCTCTGTTATCTCTCTGTATTAAATAATCTCTCTTAGGTATTAAACCATCTCTGTTATCTTTCGAGACCTCTCTGTTATCTTTAAAGACCTCTATGTTATCTATAGAGACATCTCTGTTATCTATAGACACCTATCTGTTATCTATGCACACCTCTCTGTTATGTATTAAACCATCTCTGTTATCTTCAAAGACCTCTCTGTTATCTTAAGAGACATCTCTGTTATCTTCACAGACCTCCCTGTTATCTCTGTTATCTTTAGAGACCTATCTGTTATCTTAAGAGACATCTCTGTTATCTTTAGAGACCTCTCTGTTATCTTAAGAGACATCACTGTTATCTTAAGAGACCTCTCTGTTATCTTTTTAAAGACATCTCTGTTATCTTTAGAGACCTCTTTCTTATCTTAAGAGACATCTCTGTCCATATCCATAGATACCTCTCTGTTATCTTTAGAGACCTCTCTGTTATCTTTAGAGACCTCTCTGTTATCTTTAGAGAACTCTCTGTTATCTATAGAGACCTCTTTTTTATGTATTAAACCCTTTCTCTTATCTTTAGAGAACTCTCTGTTTTCTATAGAGACCTCTTTTCTGTTATCTTTACAGACCTCTCTATTATCTTTAGAGACCTCTCTGTTATGTATTGCATTAAACCCTCCCTGTTATGTACTAAACCATCTCTGTTATCTAGAGACCTCTATGTTATGTATTAAACCATCTCTGTTATCTATGGAGACCTCTCTGTTATGTATTAAACCATCTATGTTATCTATGGAGACCTCTCTGTTATGTATTAAACCATCTCTGTTAACTAGAGACCTCTCTGTTATGTATTAAACCATCTCTGTTATCTATGGAGACCTCTCTGTTATGTATTAAACCATCTATGTCATCTTTAGAGACCTCTCTGTTAACTGTAGAAGCCTCTCTGTTATCTTAAAATACATCTCTGCTATCTTTAGAGATCTCTCCGTTATCTTAAGAGACCTCTCTGTTATCTTTAGAGAACTCTCTGTTATCTATAGAGACCTCTTTTTTATGTATTAAACCCTTTCTCTTATCTTTAGAGAACTTTCTGTTTTCTATAGAGACCTCTTTTCTGTTATCTTTACAGACCTCTCTGTTATCTTTAGAGACCTCTCTGTTATGTATTGCATTAAACCCTCCCTGTTATGTACTAAACCATCTCTGTTATCTAGAGACCTCTATGTTATGTATTAAACCATCTCTTTTATCTATGGAGACCTCTCTGTTATGTATTAAACCATCTATGTTATCTATGGAGACCTCTCTGTTATGTATTAAACCATCTCTGTTAACTAGAGACCTGTATTAAACCATCTCTGTTATCTATGGAGACCTCTATGTTATGTATTAAACCATCTCTGTTATCTATGGAGACCTCTCTGTTATGTATTAAACCATCTCTGTTAACTAGAGACCTCTCTGTTATGTATTAAACCATCTCTGCTATCTATGGAGACCTCTCTGTTATGTATTAAACCATCTATGTTATCTTTAGAGACCTCTCTGTTATCTTTAGAAGCCTCTCTGTTATCTTAAAATACATCTCTGCTATCTTTAGAGACCTCTCCGTTATCTTAAGAGACCTCTCTGTTATCTTTAGAGACCTCTCTGTTATCTTTAGAGAGCTCTCCGTTATCTTTAGAGACCTCTCTGTTATCTTTAGAGAACTCTCTGTTATCTATAGAGACCTCTTTGTCATGCTATCTTTAGAGACCTCTCTGTTATCTTAAGAGCCCTTTCTGTTATCTTAAGAGACCTCTCTGTTATCTTTAGAGACTTCTCTGTTATCTTTAGAGACCTCTCTGTTATCTTTAGAGAACTCTCTGTTATCTATAGAGACCTCTTTTTTATGTATTAAACCCTTTCTGTTATCTTTAGAGACCTCTCTGTTATGTATTAAACCCTCCCTGTTATGTATAGAAGCATCTATGTTATACATATATAGAAACCTCTCTATTATATATCGACACCTCTTTGTTATCTACAGACGAATCTTTTTTAGATGTAGAGACCTCTCTGTTAGATATAGAGACCGCGCTGTTATGTATCTATAGAAGCCTCTCTGTTATATCTAGAAGCATCTGTGTTATCTATAGAGTTATATTCAGAAACCACTCTGTTAAACTCTTTGTTATGTATAGAAACCTCTATCTTATGTACAGAAAATTCTGTTATGTATATAAAACTCTCTGTTATGTATGTAGACCACTCTATTATGTATGAAAATCTGTCTGTTATGTATAGAAAACTCTCGAATATGTCCAGAGACTTCTCTGTTATATAACTACCCTCTTAATGGATCCGGTACTGTTCGGTACTACCTTTCCTTAACATTCGCAACAAAATCCCTAATAACTCCTGTCTTAAAGACATGTTTCTACTTACTTCACATAAATAAAGTTCTGCAGCGTATTCTCGAAATCAATGCCAGCTACTATGGTTGCCTCACTCGTATCGACACCGCTCGAGTTCGGTCTATCGCCATCACACTTACAATTTGTAGCGTTCGTTTTCTCCGTTGCACCGACACGGGTATCGGGCGTTGTATCTTTTTTCTCGCCATCCTTGTCGATTTGTGCGGCTTATGTAAGAAGAAAAAGAGACAAATACATGATTCGAGCACAAACAAAACTGGTGAGTTCTAACTTACGATAGTTGCAGTAGTTGCGCGTTTCCGTTACTTGACTGCGTTTATCAATGTATGCATGTACGCGATAAGTGATGAGATTACCTTGCGGATTGCTTGGTGGCATCCATGTAATGGCCTGAAAGAGATGAATAATCTGTATTACTTTTTTTATAAAACTTTTTTTTTTTTTTTAAGGAAGCTTCTACTACATTAACGGCTGTTGCGACCTCGGTTTTATAATAAAATCTTCTAATTACTTTACATTACTTACGATTTCTGAACTGGATATCGGATAGGAGTTTATATTTTGCACGAATCTTGGTTGCGCCGATTTCGTTTTGAAATGCTTTATAGGACTTTGCGCGTTACGTTTTTCCGATGATATCGTCCATGTCTTGACATAATAGGCGTATTGAGTGAATGGTTGCAAATTGACAAAGATGAATTTAGTCTCTTTTGTGGGATCACTTACAATCCAGCTAAAAGCAGAATAAGAAAGTTATTTTGTTTGAAGGAATTTTTTGTTAACCTCAAAATAAAAAAAACCCTTAATTAATTTTTGGCTTTTTGAGGTTGGGTCAAATTCGTAATATGACAACCTAAAATATTAGATCATTCCTTACCTATCATCGCAGACACGCTGTGACACTTTGGTGGCATTTTTGTACCTATCCTCCATATAATAATATTGATAACCAATGAAAGTGCGATTATCATCGAATATTAATGGATTCTCAATTTCTACCACGGCAACTCGACTCGACACACGCATAATCGTAACATTTAACATCTCTGTATTACCTAGAATTGTAAAACGTAGCGTAAGTAAGTATGATTTCAAACAATTTGACATTCAAGGAAGGCTTTATTTTAAAATAGAAATGGTTCTACATGCACTCACATGACCCCTTATGTCCATTGGAATCGGTAGCCACTTCATTTTTATCAAATGTTGCATTTTCGCGCATCATTGGCAATAATTTTTCAATCTCATTGTAACATAATTTTGGATTGAAGTGAAAGAAGACGCGTCCACGTTCGATTATTACCGTACGATTTGGTCCCCAAATTGTTTCAAGGTCATTATTTTCCAAAGCGTAGATGGCAAATCTAGAAAGAGAAAAGGTTCTCATTTAATACAAATCTCGATTAACATTGGTTTTTTTTATATACACATTCAATTTTATATTTTTTTTTATTACAAAAATTAAAATAAACTAAATAAAAAAATAAAAACAAAAATTTAATTAAAAAAAAGTTAATAAAAATTTAATAAAATTTGATAATTAAAAAATTAAAAAAAAAAAAGATTAAAGAATCAATAACATTGGTTTTTATTATATACACATTAAATTTAAAAAATTTCTACCACAAAAAAAAAAAAATAAAATAAATAAAAATATAAAAAAAAATTTTTTAATTTTTTTTATTTTTAATAAAAATTTAATAAAATTTTGACAGTAAAAAAATTTAAAAAAATTAAAGAATCAATAAAAAAAATTAAAAAAAAATAATGAAAAAAACTAAAAAAAAAATTAAGTGAAAAACAATTAAAAAAAACTAAAAACCAAAAAAATAAATTAAATTAATAAAAAAAAATAAGAAAAAAAAATAAGGCAACAATTTGAAAATAAAACCTTTTTTTTATAAAAAAACCAAAATA
The DNA here is from genome assembly GCA_964058755.1 of Campiglossa producta. Lineage (NCBI taxonomy): Eukaryota > Metazoa > Arthropoda > Insecta > Diptera > Tephritidae > Campiglossa > Campiglossa producta. Next base: position 165,448,970 of record CAXKVI010000001.1, read on the forward strand.
AATAAAAAATTAATAAAAATTTAATAAAATTTGATAATAAAAAAATTTAAAAAAAAATAAAAACCAAAAAAATAAATTAAATTAATAAAAATAAAATAAGAAAAAAAAAATAAGGCAACAATTTGAAAATAAAACATTTTTTTATAAAAAAAAAAAATTTATAAAAATTTAATAAAATTTGATAATAAAAAAATTTAAAAAAAGTAAAGTATAAAATATAAAATTTTAAATTTTTTTTCTATTACAAAAATTAAAATAAAATAAATAAAAAATTAAATCAAAAATTAAATTAAAAAAAAAAAAAAATTATAAAAATTTAATAAAATTTTGATAATAAAAACTTGAAAAAAAATAAAGTATCAATAACATCTGTTTTTATTATATACACATTAAATTTTTAATTTTTTTCTATTACCAAAATTAAAATAAACTAAATAAAAAATTAAAACAAAAATTAAATAAAAAAAAAAAATTCATAAAAATTTAATAAAATTTTGATAATAAAAAAAATTAAAAAAAAAATAAAGTATCAATAACATCTGTTTTTACAATATACACATAAGATTTAAATATTTTTTCTATTACAAAAATTAAAATAAAATAAATAAAAAATAAAAACAAAAATTAAATTAAAAAAAAAATTAATAAAAATTTAATAAAATTTTAATAGTAAAAAAATTGAAAAAAAAAAATTTTAAGAATCAATAATATTGGTTTTTATTATATACACATTAAGTTTTAAATTTTTTTATATTACAAAAATTAAAATAAAATTTAAAATAAACTAAAAAAAAATAAAAACAAAAATTAAATTAAAAAAAAATTAATAAAAATTAAATAAAATTTTGTAATAAAAAATTTAAAAAAAATTAAAGAATCAATAAAAAAATCAATACAACAAAAAAAAAAAAAACAAAAAATAAATTAAAATAAACATTAATAATAAAAATGAAATAAGTTTATAACCTAAGAAAAAATTAAAAAAATAAAAAAAAACAAAAAAATAATGAAAAAATTTGAAAATAAGTATTAGAGAACATTTTTTATTATGAAAAAAAAAAAAAAAATTATAGAGAATACCCCAAATATAAAAAGGAAAGAAAAAAGTCGAATTGAAAATAAAAACAAAATAAAAAATTAAATAAGAAAGAATTTAAAAAAAATTAAATAAAAATGAAAGAAAATGATAATGAGGAATAAGTTAGAATAGAATAAAATAAACTAAAAATAAAATAAAAAAGAGAAACAAAGAAAACAAAAATCTATTACGTTTTTAAAGGCAACATTACAAAGCTGACTGAATGTCAAAGCACTATCTAGCAGGGTTGCCTTGATATGTTTCTACTCGGTGAACGTCAAAGTAAATTTAAAAAAAATATATATTTCTAAAACTACGGAAGCAAAAAGCTTAGGAATTTCAAGAATTTTAATAATTTTGGCCAGAGGGTTGCCACCAGTTTAAAAAACCTAAAATTTTTTCTATAAAATTTTTCAGCATGCCACACTTACTTATTTTCAGCGAGGTCATGGCCGGCTATACGTTTTAAATGCTTAAAAAATGACAGTGAAGTTAAACCATAAGTGCCTTGTATTTTGAGAAATGTGGTGATCTCTTGTATGGATGCCAAACCGGATTCCAGCTCCTCCATTAAATGCTCTATAATAGTAAATAGAGGAAAAATGTATAAGTTTATAACCTCCAAACGAAAATAAAAAAACTATAAAAACTTACTTCCGCCACGTTTAATATTTATGGTCAAACCATTTTTCACGATATGCGTACAGCCGGTAAAATCCTTAGCACGTTCCACACTATCAATTAGCGCACCATTACACTTGTTCACACAATTATTACCGCAAGCCTCACATGTTGTGCCGATTTTGTTGTAACCATTCGGACAGCGAGTCGAACACTTCTTATCGAAGGGCACAATTACTTGAGGTTTGTTGTTTTCGAACTTTGTGCCAATATTGATGCAATCTTTAGCGGTAATACAACGGCGATCCAAGTACTAAAAAGAGGGTGTTTTTGATTTAATTGTTGTTGTTTTTTTTCAAATATATTTAAACTTACGCTGAAATATGTCGATGGACATTGTTTGATGCAGGTACTGTTGTAAATGGAATAATCACGACAGCTAATACAAGCATCCGGATTATCGCGTAAACAACCACCAATGCAGTTCTCATTGCAACACGTATTCTCATCCACACAATTATCCTTGCAACGATCCGGGCAGACTGTGAGAGAAGTAAAAAATTGAGTAAGTGTTAATGGGAGAGAAGAGAATCGAGAACAGTCTAAGGGCTGCGGAGTGGAAGATCACCCTATTTCAAAATATTTCTCAGTAACCCTATCTCAGCATATTTTGAAATAGGACGTTTTTTGAAAAATATTTTGAGTTAGGACGGTCTTCGAAAATATATTTTGAAATAGAACGGATATTTCACTCAGCAGTCGATATCTTCTCGTGACGATAGCGAGTTCAGCTATGCGAGGGTTTCAATTTGAATTCCAGTTCACAAGAATCCCAATTCAAATTTACTTACTCTTTTGACACATTTTATTGTTCCAACATCTTCTTTGTCCATCGAATTCTGTGCATACCAAATCATTCTCCGTGCCGTCTTCTTTTATGCTCTTACCATCTCCCGGACATTTCGGACATTCCGTTATTTTACTGTTATTCTATGAATTTAAATGAGAGACAGAGAGAGAGAGCGATAGATATAAATAAGGAATTTTTTCTCCCCCCACTTTTTTCTATACTCACATCGATGGTCATCTCTGCATCTTTATTTAGTATACGCTTCCAAGCGACTGTGTCTATATAGCAGAGCAAAACATTATTCTCCAGACGCACACCGCCACGCGCAATAGTCGTTAACTGTCCCAAGCCCAAATCTTCCATATGAGGATTATAGTAAACAATGAGCGCATAACCTTCGAATAGCGTAGTACCGCGTATAACACTCAAATTGGGAAAAAGTTGTGACAGAGAGCGTAAATGATGTACCCGATAGACGATTATAAATTCCGTGACTTCAGTTAATAATGGAAAGGTTTCAGAAAATTCTTGTACTTTATGTTGATTCATGAGCGTGATGAGTAGGAATCCTTCTATGACCGTGCAATTGCGTAACTGTTTCAATGAATCCGGAGAGTTGCGTATATCAAGCGAGCGACAAACTGAAAGAGAGGAAGGGAAGGAGAGTTATATAAGTTAACTGAAGGTTACATAGTTTCATATCTAGGAGAAATACTGTGCCCTTGTGGGAATACCCACTTCCCTTTTCTGATAGAAAAGGAAGCTAAGTTCAGACTTAAAAAAATGTCGGATCTAAAAATCGGTAAAATCAAAGGACATAAATTTTTTCCAGTCTCAGCCCCTAGAAAGGTTGCATCACAGTCAATCGCACATACATTTTTATCCTGATTGGAGATCGTTTAGGCGTGTCGCACGGGGATCAAAGATCAGATTGCCCTATGGAGACTCAAAAAATAAGTGATTTTTCTTTTTTCTAATACTCTAAATCGAATGTATATATTCTGAGATATCACATACAAAATTTGGTTCCGATTGGAAAAGCTTAAGGCGTGTCGCAGGGGGGTTAAAGTTCAGAAACATTTTGTTCCGATTGGAAACACCTAAGTTGTGTTGCAGGGGGAGGTCTGAACCGAAAATTCGACTGGTCGTAACTTTAAAAATGATTTCGGTAGAGTCAGGAAATTTTGCACAGGGTATACTAGTATTATAGGGAGTATACCTGATGAAATCGAACGAAATCGTTTCCCGACAACGCCCACTTTCGATAACCACAGCAAACGAACCAGGACTACGATTACTGAAATCAGGCAATGCTCTTGGAATGTCCGAACCCTTACTAGGGAAGATGACGATGCCCGCCTAGTTGATGTCCTCAACAAGGCAAAAGCTGACATCACCGCTATACAAGAAATTCGATGGACGGGGCAAGGTTATAAGACCATCCGAACCTGTAATGTCTACGAGAGCGGCCATACTAATGAGCGAAGATTCGGCGTCGGTTTTGTGGTAGGAAAGAGTCTTGTAAAACATGTAGTGTCCTTCACAGCCGTGAATGAGCGTCTCGCCACAATCCCAATTAAACTACGATTTTTCTCCATATCGTTTATCTGCGTGCAAGCACCGACCGAGGACAAGGACGATGTGGAAAAAGATGCATTCTATGCGAAAATTAGAAGAAACTTATGAGCGCTGCCCCCGTCATGATATCAAAGTCATGCTTGGCGACTTTAACGCCAGGGTGGGCAAAGAGGGTGTATTTGGCTCCACTGTCGGAAAGTTCAGCCTCCATGATGAGACTTCGCCAAATAGATTCAGACTGATTGACTTCGCTGGTGCACGAAACATGGTAGTAACCAGCACCAGGTTCAAGCATAAAAAGATCCATCAAGCCACATGGCTATCGCCTGATCGGAAAACACGCAACCAGATCGATCACTTTGTGATAGACGGACGGCACGCTTACAGCGTTATGGACATACGTACGATGAGGGGCCCGAACATCGACTCCGATCACTACTTGGTAGCAGAAAAGATTCGTACCCGCCTAAGTACAACAAAGGAGGCGCCACAAAAAACGCAAGGAAAGCTGAACGTCGAAAAACTGCAGTCACAACAGGCAGCCAATGATTTCGCAGAACGACTCGCACACCTGCTCTCTGAGAGCACAATTCACCCCAACGAAGTGCATGAGCAGTGGGAACATATCATCAAAAAACCCGACGAATGACGGAAGGTTTTAAACCTGGGCCAAACTCCTGTAAAAATGACAACGGCGAGCTGGTGGCAGTTGTTCAGAGAGTACTAAGGTTATGGAGGGATCACTTCTCTGCCCTTCTAAGCGGAGGAACAGAGCAACAATCCAGAGAAGAGCACGAACCCGACCCCACAATCGAAGACGATGGAATCGAAGTTCCACAACCCGACTATAACGAGGTGCGAATAGCCATATCACGATTAAAAAACAATAAGTGGCTCAACACCGAGCCGACTGGCGAAATATGTTAGACGGTCAAAATCGCCAAGGCGGTTAAAGGCTATTTTAAGTAAGTAAGTACCCGAACTTAGACTTCCCTACTTGTTTCTTTCCATTTTATTACATTTTAATTAAGGGCCTCATTATGTATGGCTAACGATAGCTCAGACGAACGATTCGTCTGCTCACAATATCGCGTAGCCATCGCATTATCAATCATTTTCGTACGCTCCATAGATTTTTAAAATATTTTCGAATTTTCTTTGACATAAAAAACAAAAATGAATGAAAATGCTATGTTGTGAGCATACGAATCGTTCGTCTCAGCTATCATTCGTCATACATAATGAGGCCCTTAATTTATTTTATACAATTTTGTTACATTTTATTTTATTGAAGTCAAGATTATGTCAATTTATGTTAATATTCCTCACGCCCTACTTGATATACTCCAGTTAAATTTTGATGAGCATTTATGGAAATCGCTGAACATAACTTTAAACAGAAGAAGAAGCATAAATATGTACTTTAAGTTTTCATATCACGTTTATCATGTTTCTATTTAAAAACACATGTCGTTAATTTGTAATTTAACCAAAATAAGTACACTATAAAAAATTGTTGTTTTCATGCTTCGATTAAACCACATTTACTTTGATTAATTTTTGGTTTTCCAAAATTTGTCACGACATACCATAATTAATTTTGTAATCAACTGGAATATTTGTGTCTAACATTTTTCATTTTATGAATGAATTGCGCGAAGCAATGATTAATTTGTTGGAATTTTCGTAATTATCGACAGCGCCATTAATAGTTGATATGGCTGGCTGGGAATTCCTAAGGAAAGGAAGCGGCGTGAAAAACGTGCTGAGCATAAATAAAAATTCAAATATTCCCCAACAAAATTTTTTAGGCACAAAATGTGTGATAGAATTTGGTAAAACCAAATCACAATTAATTTTTAAGCCGAGCCTAAACGAGTTTTACAAATCTAACAAAAATGTCATGATGGATGTTAGGTGGCGCTTTAGTTTCACTTATAATGCGCGATAGCTGAATTTTTATACTCAGCTGTAGTTTGGAAATTTAAATGTTTAAGTGAATACTCTTATTCTTATTCGTAGGGTTAACTTTTTTTTTTTTTTTTTTTTTTTTTTTTTTTTCATCTTGACCCCACAAATGAATTTAGGCCAGGTGTAAATGCCAACAGCTGCCTTTTAGCTTCAGTTAACTGTTTAATTTATGTGCTGCGTTTTTTTTCGTGCTACCATGCACTTAACAAAAAAAATTTAATTGCAATAACCGCAACTAATTTTTGGTTTGTGTTGTTATTGTGCAGTATACACGTAACACCCCAAAATGCAAAAATATTCAATTAGGGCCAAAAAATATTTTAGCAAAATTTCGGAATTCTTGAGTACTTATGTAAATGTGCCCATATTTAAAAGCCAATTAGGGTTGCAACAAAGTGTAGAAGTGGAAGTCACGTAACATATACATATGTATTTATGTATTTTTGTATGTAGCTGAGGAATTTTACATGTTTTTAAAAAAGTGTTTAGCAAACTTAAAATTTTTCAAGTTCACTTAATAGACCAAGAGCCCAGAGCCGACAGACATGACTTATTTTATAACCATAACTCCAGGATAGTCCTCCCCGAATCTAGTACGAATGTGAAAATTTCAAAGCTGTACCTATGATAGGGTCCTAGGAATGAGGGGTCAAAGTCGCCAAAAAAACTACCCTAATTTCACTTATTTTATAATGACATATTTGTAATAAAATACCACCCCACACACACTAAGCTCGCAGATTTTCCTATGGAAATTTGTTCCGTCTCAACCGTCCGTCTTTTGAAATACCCAATTTTTTACCAACTTTTGTCGAACACTACCCTAAGTAGGTTAGGTTAGGTTAGGGGGTAGGGCCCCTCACTTGACCACTTGTATGGCCCGTTATGATACCACATTCTAAACGGTGACACTAACTCGCAATTACTTTGCAAATCGCTGCGTGTGAACAATATAACTCCCAGATAAGGCACACATCGATTTTCGACACGTCCTCCGGAGACCTAAGAACGTCCGTCCCAATAAACCTGCGCCAAGTCCTAGTATAAACTAGACAGTCACACAGCTCGGTCAACACCCCAATTATCGTGGAAAGTGTACTTTGGAGAACCTTGGAGTAAACCCACTGATCGCCTGGAGTCAACCACTTGCCAAAAGGACTTCGACACCTTACAAGAAGTGGTATCAGCCCAGCTCTTGCTTAGCTGTTCCGAAGCCCATCTACTAAGAAGCAGACTACAGGTGGCAAAGGGAATACCCAGTGTTCCAGAGGCAGCCCCTTCCCTTTCAAGAGTGCCCACTCTGGCCAACTGATCGGCATGGCAATTTCCGGGAATGTCACAGTGACCTGGCACTCGGATCATTTGTATGTTAAAGTAGTTGGACGCAACCGTAAGCTATTCCAGACAGTCGCTCACTGTCCTCGATCGAACGTTGCTTGCACTCAGCGTCCTTATTGCCGCTTGACTATCGGAGTAGATGTTGAACTCCTGGATGGTGAAAGCGCTGGACAGCATCCCATCCACCGCATCTTTGATGGCGGCAACTTCTGCTTGGAAAACGCTACAAGGGTCATGTAGCCTAAATTTCCTGTTAATCCCAAGATCCTGACAGAAAACACCCCCCAACACATCCATTCAGCTTTGACCAGATACGTTCACCGCCTGTCCACTCGTCTCTTGCGGGTATATAAGTCGAAAATCCCTTCACCGGAGTAGTAGTCGGCACGGGTATTATCAGGTATTTTTAGACTTCGACCCAAGACAAAATCTTCAGCCAGACACCTCAAAAGCGGGGACTGGGCTTTCAGATATTTAAGCGGGTTTGTCTAGCTTCGGCAGTTTTTAAATGGCGGATCTTTATACATTTGTCGTAGAACACCAGCCTTGAGTAGTGTCAGGTGTTTTTAGGCTTCATCCCATGGCAAAAATTTCAGTTAGACACCTCAAAGCTCGGGGAACATTATTTTACTCTTAATTCGCTTTCTTTTGCTTAAGCGAGTTTGTCCAATTTTGGTGGTTTTTAAATGGCGGATCTTTATACATTTGTCGTAGAACACTACCCTTAAGTAGTAACAGGCATTTTTAGGCTTCATGCCATGACAAAAACTTCAGCCAGACACCTCATAGCTCGGGAATTTTATTTCATGCTTACTGCGACTTCACTTGTTTAAGCGGGTTTGTCGAACTTTGGCCGTTTTCGCGATTGAGGGGATAAATCCTTTTATAGTAAGACTATTTAAAGAAAAAACCAACAACTTCAAGGATTGCCCAAAAATTTTTAAATTTGAATTATTTAATTCAAACATTAATAAGCGGTTTACAATTTTGAAACTTCTTCTTTCCTGCATACGCAGCTGCTGCAAAATCAAGTGGCTAGCTCCGTTGATTGCTACTATTTAGCGGTTAATGTTGGCAGGCGATTAACGCCTTTTTCACATACCTAGTATTACATACAACGAAAATTGTCTGAAGAAGGAAGTATGCATGAAACTATATTTTGTACGCTTTAGTAATTGCTAGCCTTAAAAAATGTTGACGGAAGACGACAGCTACTAAGACAGTGCCTGTGCAGTAGTCGGGTAAGTCAATGAACAAAATCGGACACCGTGATGGTGAATGCAGCAATGCAGTTGTTCGTCAAGCGGTAATATGTCAAAAGCAATTTTGTGTTTAGATTTAAAGATAATATCCGTTTTATGAATGCCAGCTCTATACTCTTACAGTAAGAATATAGCAGTATTATAATATTCTTTACATACATACATAGTTTGGAAATAGAGTATGGCCATTTACAACTCTATTTACCTACTTATAATTGGTTCTGGGCAACGAAGATCAATACCTAAAGAAGCTTCCTATCCGGGAATACGCGTAGATATGAAGTCTACATAGAAAAAAATGTATTTTAAATAAGTTAAGTCCGGTTCGAGCTATACTAGACTTTTTTTTAAGCCTTTACTACTAATTAAATCAAACAGACAGTTAATAACTCAATTCTAGTCCATTATATGAATTTATGTAGCACGAAGACTTAGTTATGTATTCATTGATTGATGGATTCATTCTTTGTTTTATTCATGCCTGAACGCGAGATCATGAGTAATTGGAAGAAGACAAATGAGCTACAGTGGAGTTTTTGGATCTTTTGAGCGACCGAATCTCTCTTCCAGAATTTTTCATCAATCTCTCATAAAGGAAGCAGTAGCAACCTAGAGCGGATGAGATAGGGGCTGAATGATGGAGTGCGGAAACGAGGTTGAAATGTACTGCGAAATTTTCCAACACAAACTACCGCAATGATCATGAGCCCAGACAATTCGAAATATTAGCAAAGTGCTCCGTCGGAACTCTCAATGCGGTGAGCTCCCGCTTCCATAGAGGCTCCGAAAGGGAGCATAACAGACAAAGAAAAGCGTATTAATAAAAAGCTTGCTTAGATAATCAATAAGGACCGCAATCGAACAGCCCTTTAGAAAACTCCTGGGTAAATTCGATAGACCTTCCCAACTGTTTTTATTACCCAACCGGTATTTGGTACAGACTTGCTATAATAAGAGATAGCGCAAAGGGAAACAAGAAGGGGAAGAGAGAGATAAAAAGGAAGAGGAATATGAATAGGGAAGCAAAACCAATATAAGCATAAAGAATAGGATTAAAAGTCTTAGGTCTCAAGTTAAAGGAAAAGGGTTTTCTTTGTTAGAAGACAAACGAGTTCCATTCTCGGTGAAGGCAATGTAAGAAGTCTACCATGATGCCAGCAACTAATTATAATTGCCAGCATCTAGTAGCAACAAAAAAATGGGGTTAGGTGGCCAACCTTTGTGGCAACCCTGCCTTAAAATCTCTTCGTTGGTTTACGGCCAAAAATTCCTTTTAATTTGATACCCATATTGGCATATCTTGTAAAATATTAAAAAAAAATAGGTGGCAACCCTGTAACCGCCCAGGTAAAAAGTCTAAGAATAAAGAATACTATCCACATATATGCCAAATTTGAGCAAATCGCTTCCGCAGTTCCCGAGACATTGGTCAATATACGAAGGAATAAAAAAAAAATGTAGATAGGTTGCAAACCTGTAAACCGACCGAAGTAGCAACACCCAAGTAGAAAGTTCGCAGAATAAAAAAATACTCTAAGAATAAAGAATACTATCTACATATATGCCAAATTTGATTCAAATCGCTTCAGCTGTTCTCGCGATAGTGGTCGATATACGAAGGTAGAGATAAAATGAAGTTGGGTGGCAACCCTAGTCGTGGCAATTTGGGAGGCAAATATATTATTTGTAATATGGCCGAAAATATACCCATACTGGCATACATTGCGCATTATTTAAAAAAAATTCAGATAGGTGGTAACACTTTAAACCGTCCGAAGTGGCAACACCCAAGTAGAAAGTCGTAGAATAAATAATACTATCTATATGCCAAATTTCATTCAAATCGCTTCAGCCGTTCCCGAGATAATTGTCGATTTACGAAGGAATAAATAAAATGGGGTTGGGTGGCAACCTTAGGCGTGGAAATCGGGGCTGAAAATATTTTAGTTGGAATACGACTGAAAACATCTTTAATTTGATACCCATATTGCCATATCTTGCCGAATATTATAAAAAATTGAGATAGATAGCAACCCTGTAAATCGCCTGAAGTGGCAACACCCAAGTAGAAAGTCTTACAATGAGGTATACTATTTATACGCGAAATTCCATTCAAATCGCTTCAGCCTACATAAAAAATTTGCATCGCCGCCCAAGAAGTCAACTTAACAAGATAAAAAACTACAAAAGAAAATTAACATCAAATCTTTCTTTTTCGTTGCATTAAAATTGAGGTTAATTTTAAATCTTTATACCCATATAAACACAAAAATTGCCTACTGTGCATTGTCTGCGTGACATGACAAACAAGCGGGGCCATGGTCTTAATAAATTTATTTTAAACAATTGTAGAGAAATCTCTACAATGCAATCAGCTTAGTACGTTGTTTATGGAAAATTGAATAAATGCTTAACAATTATGGTGAAAAAATATTTACACAAATACTTGCACACAAACACCCATATACATACATATATTGATTTATTAAATTGTTCAATAATTCCACATAAAAACATTATTGACTTGTTGACTGTTGGCAAAATGAAAGCCATTTTCACTGACTCTTCAAAGGCATCCGCACGTACCATTAAGGGTAATCATTTAATGTTGCAAACTTATTGCATTTGTTGTAAATGTCGTGAAATGGCGACTGTTTTGAGACCATTTCGGGACTTTTTTGGGATATCTTCAGTACTTGGAGCGCCTTGGAAAAAGAAAGTCTATAAATGATCTAAAAAAGTTAGGAAATGATTCCGAAAAAGTCTGGCCCATATGCCGAAAAGTACTGAAATTATCCCAAAGAAGTCCGGAAATAATCGCAAAAAAGTTCCGAAATAGTCCCAAAACAGTCCCGAAAACCATCCCGAAGTGGTGCCGAAAAAGTTCCAAAATAATCCCAAAAAAGTTCTGACTGGTCCCGAAAAATTTCAGAACTTATCCCAAAAGGGTACCAAAACAAAAAAGTCCAAAAAGTATGTCAAAAAAGTCCAGAAATGAAACGAAAAATTCTGAGCCATGCGTTGGAGTAATGACAAGCTGGCCTAGTATGCTTTGGCACTGGGCACTCGTTTTATGGTAGTGGAACTTTATTATAGCATAAATGCAAAGTTAAGTGAATACCGCTATTGTTTCTTTGTTGCAAGCAATGCTTTGGCTAAACATGCAACGTGTTTTCAAGTGTGCTGTAGCTGTTGGTGTTATATTTATTATTATTATTGGCTGACAGACAGACAGACAAGTGCAAATATTGAATTTCTAAAATAACAATGAAAATTGTGGGCATAAATAAAAGATTTTCTATTTAGCCATTTGGTGATTACGTTTTTCTTTTATAAAATCACAAATAAATTGCTCTGAGAAAGAGGAAGAGGGGGGTTAAGAGTTGTTGTTTTTATTGATGATTGAAGCCACGGTTGCCACTTGCAAACAAAAAAACTACCAAAAACTGAAAAAAGTACCTAAAATGTATTAATTTTTTTTTTAATGCAGAAGATTTACAAAATATATAAGAGTTCCATCGATTTGATAAAAAAAACTACATAATCTAAAAAAAAACTACCAAATTCGAAAAAGTAAAAAAAAATACCAAGATTGATAGAAAACTACTAACTGGTTGCCACTTGCAAAAAAAAAACTACCAAATCAGAAAAAAAATACCAATTTCGAAAAATTAAAATAAAACTACCAAGATTGGTAGAAAACTACTAACTGTCACGGTTGCCACTTGCAAAAGCAAAATTACCAAAATCTAAAAAAAAAACTATCAATTCTTTTTCACTAACCTACTTATTGTAAAGATTAACAAAAGTACTAAGGAGTTCCATCGATTCGATATGATATCTAAGTAAGAAAGTAAGTACCACGGTTACCACTTGCAAAAAAAAGTACCAAAATCTTAAAAAATAACTACCAAATTTTGTTTTCAGGTACTTATTGTAAAGAAACAAAAATGTATTAAATTTTTTTTTAATACAAAATAGTATTAGAAATATGTAAGATTTAGGATTAACAAAAATATTTGGGAGTTACATCGATTCGATATGATATCTAAGTAAAATATACTACCAAATCATAAAAAAACTACCAAATTCGAAAAAGTAAAAAATAAACCAAAGATTGGTAGAAAACTGGTTGCCACTTGCAAAAAAAAGTATCAAAATTGAAAAAAATATCAAATTTTATTTTCTTAAAGAAACAAAAATGTATTAAAATTTTGTTTAACTACTACTACTACTATTTTGTATTACATATATGAAAGATTTGAGATTAACAGAACTCCCCAATATTCCATAGATTCGATATGATATCTTTGTAGAAAGTAAGTAAGTTAGTACCACGGTTGCCACATGCAAAACAAAAAACTGCCAAAAATTAAAAAAAACTACCAAAATTTTTTTTTTATTGTAAATAGTATTATGTCATTACATTTAAGATTAACGATTTATTTAGGAGGAAAAACTACCAAATCAGAAAAAAACTACCAAATTGGAAAAAGTAAAAAAAGTAACTACCAAGTTTGGTAAAAAACTACCAACTGTGGCAACCGTGATTGAAGCATTCAATGTTGCCAGTGGAAATGCCTACTATTTATCGTTAAATGCGCTGCCGATTTGACATCATTTTAATTGGTTTAGTGAGCAATTATGACTCGTCTTTAAATGTCAATTGCTTGTTTGGTATGATGATGAGCCGTGGTGGAGGTATTTAATAGATGTTGTTATGAATGAAATTTTTTTAAATCGTTCCAGTTAGTTGTAAAGGCTACCACTAATGCCACAATGCATTTAATAAATGATGGTAGATGCAACAAAACAACATAAGTCTTTAAGCTTATGTTGCATTTATGATCACCACTCATTGTCAAGTGGTATGCAAGATTTAATGGCTATCTTATCCTGTTGCTCTTGTTGTATGATCGTCGCTAATAATTGTGAATAAACACAAAGAATATGAAATCACTTAACCAGTTGCATTTTTTCTACATACAGATTTATATGGAGACACTGCATCTAGGTAACTGGTATGTGGTCACATTAACAAACTCTCTTTGCATATGCAATTTGTATGGACATTATACTGCTTCGGTTTTTAGAGCATTCCTCAGCTGCTTTGGCTTCTCTTATTCTAAGTAAGATGACCCATATTAACTAAAACGTAATAGCTAATTTTCGATATAAAAATATTTGGAATAACTTTTTTCGCCACCACTGCATACGGCGGGAATTTGAAACTTCCCTGACGTAAAATAGTTCTTAAACCTTAATTTGGACCCGAGCAACTCATCGGTTAAACTTTAGCTCAATATTATACAGCAGTTTTTGAGTGATGTGAGAACAAACATACACACTAAAATTCCAAAAAATCTGTATACAGCGGGATTTATACCCTTCCCTTACATAAAATGGGTCTTTAACATTAAGTTAGACCGTAGCAATTCATCGGGTAAAATTTAACTCAATATTAAAGAGCGGGTTTTGAGTGATGCCCGAACAAACATACAGACAAAAAGTTAGAAAATTTTAGAAATATTTATATATTAAAATCTACTGTGGGTATTTTGTCACTAAACTGCTCCTAAAAGCCTGGACCGATAATTATAAAATGGTTTTCGTGTACTCAGGTAGGCTCGAGGATGATTAAGATACTCAATACGGACCAATGGATTATATAGGCGTGGCATCTCCCATACAAATGAGTTTTGTCGTAGTGCATATCTCTGGAAGTATTCATCGTAAAATATTGAAAATCGTTACGGAGTTAATGGTGATTATCTCTAACAATTCCAGTTAAAAGGGGGACTGCATATCTCTGGATAGGTATACCGATCGGGATAACATATTGATAGGGTCAGGCATAGGGATCCTTTGGTAACTATATAAACCACGTGGGCAAACTCCTTCAGTGTGATAACCAACTATTCTTGAACATATTTATGTAGGCCAACTCTTAATCGAGCTGTTTGGCTTTCGCAAAAGTTTTCTGCGGGTTAAGGGTTTAGAATATGCCCGAGGTAGGCATACCGGTCGCAAGAGGCGACTAACATGCAACAGATAATGACGTGCTAACTCGATGGTTTATCTACTGATATGATGCCTCTCACTTCTCATTACCCGCCTTCCCTTCCTTACGGATGGAGGAATGACATGACCTAGCAGGTTCCACTGGTCATACACACCAAATCGCTCCCGAGACAGTCCGGCCGTACCGCAAGGGAGTCCCGGAGCGTACCGGGTACATTTCCAGCCAAGGACTGTCAATTTCGACATCACTCCCCAAAACCTGCGGGGAATATTTTTGTCGTTAATAACAACAACAACAACAACAACAACAGGGATCACTATAAAAGCGGGCTTTGGTATAGAAGCGTCGGCATGACAAGCAATGGTTGAGGGAAAATCCAGCTCGAGTAGTCTAAAGGCCATTACTTGCTTTAGAAATGGTTCTGATGCAGAGGCCAGCAGTACAGCTACCAGTATACCAAAAGTCTCTGCCAGTCAACTTATCATACAGGCTGCAGCGTCTGATGAGTCTGTTGCTGTTGACTGCAAGGCCAACCATCAGGACAACCGTCAGCGCCAGTCCATCGACGACATGCCACCTTATCAATAAGGAAGGAAGAATCATCTGTTCAGGATTTGGTAAAGGTGTACCTTGGTCTGTCGTGGGCTAAGCTGATGTTGGTGTACTTCAAGCTTGAACTCTATGGCAAAGAAGAAACCTCAAAGGCCTGCCCGGAGGAGGTAACCCCAAAAGCAAAAAAAAAAACACCCAAAACACAAAGAGACTGAGCCCTTTTTGGGGTCCAATCGAGATCATCTATGGATTTCAGAATGTAAATTTATTGGTCTTGAAGACCGACCTGCCGTATCTTGTTGGGCTTGATAAGCCCCATGTGAAAACGAGATAGGGGAGAACGACTGCCAGATGGCAGAAGGTTATACTATGTGAGTCCCGTGGTGAGTGAATACGATTATTCCATTAAGCTCTTTGATGCTGAACAGAGGGGACTCCGTCTGTCGCACCTTCGGATAGCCTAATCTTGTTTATCTCATATCCAAAAGAAATGTTGACTTAACAGCGCCACCTGACGCGACGAAAGCAAACACTAGGTTGAAATTTTCTACTTTATATAATCCGTCCCACCCTAATACACATGCTGACAAGAGCGATTTGTATGGAATTCAATGTCGTTTGTTGGTAATGATTATACTCTTGTTTATTTGCTTATACCGTTAAAGTAATCAAAGTGCAGTTTAGCAAAGAACGTTGATTCAGCGAAACAAATTGAATACAAAACGAGTCATAAAATTGTTTTGAAAACAAATAGCTTAAACTAGCTAGAATGATAAAATAAAATATGTGTTAAGCAATTACAGAAATTAAGACGCATTCAGGATAAAATTCTTCGCATTTTGTTTGCTGTAAAGGAAAGTTTCAATAGACTACTAACTATCAAATTGCTTGCTTAAAGCTTTTTGTTCTTAAATTAAGCTTTAAGCTTGTAATTTTGCTGGGAGAGCTTTTATGGATACCCCATTTTGATTGTACATACATTCGGTCCCGGTAATATTATTAGTACTAAAGATAGAGTTTTTTTTTTTTTAATGGGGTCTCATAGGAAGAGAAGCTCGGCCTTGAGCTCCTTAGAGCTTTAAGCCGACAAACCAACATTCTAATTGTTAGACTTTTTTCAACAGCGGCTTTTCCCTTTGAAGTGGCGCCATTTAATTGCTTTTTAAATAATTTCTTAATACCTTTCGTGTGTCGATGGCGCATTTAAAACGTCTGCCAAAAAAATTTAGTTATTATGCTGACATGAAAAATATTTAATAACGTGTCGACTAAAATAGCATAAATAATAAATCTCACTAAGTGCTACTTAAATGGAAATTTTTTAAGGTCACGCGATATTTTTTCAAGTAGATTACATAAGTCTTGCATTAACCTATGAACGCAAATTGCTGCTGTCTCAATTTTAGACAGAGTGACTATGTCAGTCAGAGCCCTGCCCCAACTACTGCCAGAGTAGGTGAGCTTTGAAAGCTAGAGTTCGCCTATCGGAACATGTGGGCAAACTAAAAGTAGTGACACGATAGAGAATAAAATGTATTGATTTAGTACTCGATGTAATATCGATTTTTTTTTGTTATAGCATCGAATCAAAGATTTTTTACTCAAGACACTTTACAAGTTGAGAGAGTTTACGAGACCGTACTTTGGTGGGTAAAGTTCAGAAATTGTATATCTTTTGGAGAAAATGCAATTTAAGTCATACATGTATTATTTTTCATACTGAGGACATTACAGCCAAAAGAGGAAAAGTACCAAATTTTTAAAATGCCATAAACTCCCACTGCTCTGACAGAACTTTACAATAAAGGTCTTTTTATTATCATGGGTTACGGGTAACCAGTTGCATAGCTAAGTTTTTAGGGAACTGTATTGATAAAACTAAAAAAAAAACTTAAAAATTGTATGACGAAAAAACAGGAAAATGTCCCAGGAGTCACACCCTTTAACTATTGTAAAAGATTCCTAAAACCTAATACTGATGTTATTTTTAAAGAATATGATACTATGTAGTATGTACTTTCGATCATATACAAATTGTAGTTCAAAGTTGAACTGTAAAGCTAATATTCCGTTTTCGTGCTCACAAAGGTGCAACAAAGGGATTTTTCGGTGTCCCGCGAGTCACACTCACTTACTGAGTAATTATAAAGCTATTTGTTGTTATTTCGCCAATTCTTTTAATGCATTTATTGTATTGGATATTTATCCATGTCGATAAATACATACATATATTTCATAGCAATTGAAGTCCCGATGTCAATTTATTAAGTCAAAATTGACCAAGCTCTCGAGTCAAATGTCCCAGGAGTCACGATGGCAACAATTTTCATACAAGTGTTATTTTTCATACAAGTATTATTTCCATACAAGTATTTTTTTTTCATATAAGTATTATTTTAATACAAATATTTTTCTTTTCATACAAGTATTATTTCCATACAAGTATCATTTTTCATTCTGTTCTTGCAAGTATTATTTTTCATAGAAGTATTAATTTTCATACAAGTATTAATCTTCAAATAAGTATTATTTTCATGCAAGTATTAACTTTCAGAGAAGTATTCATTTCATACAAGTGTTATTTTTCATAGAAGTATTATTTTTCATACAAGTATTTTTTTTTCATGCAAGTACTTTTTTTCATATAAGTATTTTTTAAATACAAATATTTTTCTTTTCATACAAGTATTATTTCCATACAAGTATCATTTTTCATTCTGTTCTTGCAAGTATTATTTTTCATAGAAGTATTAATTTTCATACAAGTATTAATCTTCAAATAAGTATTATTTTCATACAAGTATAAACTTTCAGAGAAATATTCATTTCATACAAGTGTTATTTTTCATAGAAGTATTATTTCATACAAGTGTCATTTTTCATACAAGTGTAATTTCTCATACAGGTGTTATTTTTCCATACAAGTATTATTTTTATAGAAGTATTATTTTTCATATAAGTATTAATTTTCATATAAGTATTATTTCATACAAAAGTTGTTTTTCATATAAGTGTAAAATTTCATACAAGTATTATTTTCATACAAGAGTTATTTTTCATACAAGCAATAATTTTCATACAAGTATTACTTTCTGAACTTCAAGTTTGCTCGCCTGAGGTAATCCAAAGAATAAACTTGTGTCAAAATTGTTGTTATGCAGTGTTATTCTTCAAGAAATTACATTTGTACTTATGCTTACGTCATTTTTTATACCTAAAAAGTACATATGGCTAAAAAGTGATGATAGTTGCGTGTTGGTGACACGATTTTTTGACATAAATTTCTGAATCAGGTTTTTCGGCTGCACGAGAACTGAAATTGTATGCTTTGGAAGCAATTAATTGAGATTTGCTGGTCATTGTAATTGGTTTTTTGAAGTGAAAACTTGTACACTATAGCGTTTAGCCGTAGGTAAGTTCTGAGCCATTCCAATTTTCTGCAGGGAGATGTTAATTCTCAAAATAATTTAGAAATTTTTACGTATTCCTTGGCTTACTTTTATCGCTTTATTTTCACATATTATTTTTTTTTTGCACACGCTAGTATTTTTTTTTACCTAAGCCCAACCACCAATAGGCCTTTCCAAGTATCGAAATAAAAATGTTACTATTTAAATATTCAGAAGCAGTATGAACCACGCTACTGGTAACAGCTTCAATTTAATGACTCAATTAAAATGTAAACATATTTTATGCGCAATTTAAGTATATTGTGACACTATTACTTGGATGTATTGTTGTGTGAGAAGCAAAGTGGCGCGCACCTGAAGTAGGTACTCGCAAATATTTATGAGCTTTTCAAACAAAACAAAAACACAACAATTAGAGGCGCCAAAGCACAAAAAAAAAAAACAAAAAAAAAAATAAATAGCGATTGAGAAGGGCAAGTGAAGTGTGACTTGTTGGCCATGCTCTTTAAATAGAAATATCATGTTCATGCTACCTGCTCCCTGGGGCGTATCAATGACGTAAATGTCGCCTGAAGCCATCCATCACGCGATTAGCTGGATGGTATGTATGGTGGTGCTTTGCCCCAGAGCCATGCTGATATGCCGTTGATGTTGTGGAAACGCGTGATTGTAATTTTAAAATTGTATGCGCAAATAAAATAGGAATTACTTTTCGATTATGCTTTTTTTTTTGCTTTTAGCTTACACAAAGCTTTATAATCTTGGCACAAGAGCATTTATCTCTATATCTCTCCGCTGCTGTTGTTTCACACATACCCCATTAGAGAGATGAAATGCAAGATGGGAAGCTAGCAGTCCAAAACTCAGACCAATTTTTACTACAACGAATTCGGGAAATTTGATTGTTGCATAAAAATTGATATCACCTCATGACATCAGCTTCTTCAGACTTTAATCAAGGTGCTTGATTGGCTGAAATTTTTCAGTAAAAAGTAGCAGACCTGAGAGTTTCTTATAATGTATATATTTTCTTAAAAAATGCATACTAGCCTCCACAAATTTAGGTCACGTCATATATCATATATTAATACTTTATACCACATCACGTCACTTCATATCATATAGTGATAAATCATTTGTGAATTATTCTCAACTTTTTGAAGATTTATCATTTGCAGAGATTTATCTAAAATCATTTTAGAGATAACTTAGAAATCATTTTTCAGAAAAATTGTGGATAAGCTTTAGTAAATACAGTTCACATCACATCCTTACAGATTTTATCACATCATTGAAATCTATCTAATCTAAACCGGGTTTTTTCATGATTAGGTTTTTGGAGAGGATAGTATTTATATGTTCTGTAAAGAGCAGCATAGCAGAGAAACTGTATACATTTTTTTTAATCTAGTCAGATGGCATACTTGTGACCGACATCACGTCATACCAAAATATATCGCATTATGCCATGGGCAAAACTGTGAGTGGCGCAGCGAGCGAGCATTTCCTATATGGCGCATAACATCAAATGCAATTATATCACATCACATGATATAAAATAATATCACATCATAACTCCAACAAAGCAGCATATATCAAATCATATCACGTCACTCCAATTTATAATTATCACCTGAAAAACCTTAATAGGTTATGTAACTCAAAAACACCACATCATACAAAACTACATTTCGTCATAATTTGGCCCATCACATCATTTATATCATATCACACATTTATAAAATATCACATCACTATATACATATTACCAGAAAAGTTATCGAATTAAAGTAAAATTATGCTTAAAAAGTTATCGAATTATTTGTTGTGCAATCGAATGAGTTCTTGAGTTATCGAAATTTTTATGCTACGGAAAATCGATCCAATTACTGAAATAGATAATGTTGTTTCACACATACCCCATTAGAGAGATGAAATGCAAGATGGGAAGCTAGCAGTCCAAAACTCAGACCAATTTTTACTACAACGAATTCGGGAAATTTGATTGTTGCATAAAAATTGATATCACCTCATGACATCAGCTTCTTCAGACTTTAATCAAGGTGCTTGATTGGCTGAAATTTTTCAGTAAAAAGTAGCAGACCTGAGAGTTTCTTATAATGTATATATTTTCTTAAAAAATGCATACTAGCCTCCACAAATTTAGGTCACGTCATATATCATATATTAATACTTTATACCACATCACGTCACTTCATATCATATAGTGATAAATCATTTGTGAATTATTCTCAACTTTTTGAAGATTTATCATTTGCAGAGATTTATCTAAAATCATTTTAGAGATAACTTAGAAATCATTTTTCAGAAAAATTGTGGATAAGCTTTAGTAAATACAGTTCACATCACATCCTTACAGATTTTATCACATCATTGAAATCTATCTAATCTAAACCGGGTTTTTTCATGATTAGGTTTTTGGAGAGGATAGTATTTATATGTTCTGTAAAGAGCAGCATAGCAGAGAAACTGTATACATTTTTTTTAATCTAGTCAGATGGCATACTTGTGACCGACATCACGTCATACCAAAATATATCGCATTATGCCATGGGCAAAACTGTGAGTGGCGCAGCGAGCGAGCATTTCCTATATGGCGCATAACATCAAATGCAATTATATCACATCACATGATATAAAATAATATCACATCATAACTCCAACAAAGCAGCATATATCAAATCATATCACGTCACTCCAATTTATAATTATCACCTGAAAAACCTTAATAGGTTATGTAACTCAAAAACACCACATCATACAAAACTACATTTCGTCATAATTTGGCCCATCACATCATTTATATCATATCACACATTTATAAAATATCACATCACTATATACATATTACCAGAAAAGTTATCGAATTAAAGTAAAATTATGCTTAAAAAGTTATCGAATTATTTGTTGTGCAATCGAATGAGTTCTTGAGTTATCGAAATTTTTATGCTACGGAAAATCGATCCAATTACTGAAATAGATAATGAATGATCGAAATAATCACTGAACTATCGAAGTAGTGAAATGTTGCCAGCAAAAATTATCGATATATTATTATTGCTAGTTATCGAATTATCGAATAATAAACTTGTCGAAATTTTAAAATTTACAAGCAAAAAACATTTATCTAATGAGAGAAAAGTTCTTCAGAAAAGTTATCGAAATTTTTAAGCGTTCTCAAAAATGTTTCGACATACTAGGGGAAATGTATCGAATCACTGCAGTAGATAATAAATAATCGAAATAATCACTGAACTATCAAAATTTTAAAAAATCCCTAGCACAAATTATCGCTGTATTTTTATTGTTAGTTATCGAACTATCGAAAAATAAACTTGTCGAAATTTTAAATAGATAAATAAAAATGTATCTACACGGCTAAAAATTTGAACCTAAATTTTAAACTTTTTTGGACTACATATATGACCAAACCAAATTTGGATTCAAATTCAATATAGACCTGTTTCCATGAAAATTGGCTAAGTGAATCGGGATAAAATAAATTTTTTGTCCGTTGGCGGGATTTCGAACCAAGACTCACCGCATCATGCCCGTCTGCTCTACCACTGAGCTACATCGCACACATAAATGTTGTTGGCAAAATTCAATCTTGAATAAGCTTTCAAAAATAAATTTGAATTTAATTTAATTTTCAAACCAAAAAGTTTTAATTTTAAACCGAAAAATTGTAATTTTCAAACCAAAAAGTTTTAATTTTAAACCGAAAAGTTTTAAGAATAAAATAAAACTAAAAAAATTTGGCAGTTGGCAGGATTCCAACGAAAACGCTCAGGAGTCACAGCCAACTGCTCTACCGCTGAGCTATGACGCACATGAAGTTTTTGTGGGCAAAATTCAACTACATTCAAACAAGCCAAAAATAAAAAATTTAGATTGCTTTTTCATTTAGATTTTAAATCGAAACCAAAAGAAATTGAAAATCTTTCTAGGTATTTGGACGGTTTGAAATATTGTACAAAAAAGTTTGAAAAACTGATTAAACTTTATGCGGGTTTAAAATTTAGGTTCATTTTTTTAGCCGTGTAATCATTGGTATCGAAAGAAGATGTGATGGCCCTAGAGATAAGTTCTTCGGAGAATTTAAAAGAAGCTGGATAAGCTTTACGCAGCTACAAGCTATTGCAGTTAGATATTGCAGTTAGATCCCAATTAGAAGACAGTGTAGAGAAGAGACCTTCACTGAGTTGGAATAAAATTGTGGGAGATAACTTGGCTCCGTTTAATAGTCCCAAGTAGCGTCAGTTATTGCTAAGAAGTGATGACTTGTGTTCTTTTAAATAAATGTCCAAAATAGACCTGTCGGTTGATCGCCAATTAATCATTATGATGAAAGGGGGTCTAAGCCTCAAGTTAGACATCTAGCACTACATCGAAGGAAATTTCATTCACTTCTATGCAACATTTTTTGAGTGAAGCGCGTACAAACATTTAGAAAAAAAAACCAAATTTTGAAAATTCGTTGTTAATGTGCGAAAAATCAGTCTGATATCGCTTAATTAAAGGTAAAATATGTTGTGCTAAATTTTCGATTCTTATTCATTGTCTTTTTACCATAACTTGTTATTAGCCATGAGCAATAATCTTTTGTTTATTTTTTTATTTGTTACTATTTACTATTTTAAAACGAATTTGTGTTGATCCTAAAGAGTATTAATAGCCATATATACCTCTTAATAGAAATAGAGAAACAACAACAACAAGAACACAAAACAAATATGTATACAAAATTTCAATGAACTTAATTAGTTAGCTTAGAACTAAATGGTTTTGTTTAAAGGCACCTACATACATACATATACACATATAAACAAATTAAACACACACACACCTACACAGAAGCTACGAAAAATGAAAAATGTCGAAAAATAGCCAAATTCGTTTAGCATAAATAACCCAAAAACTTTCGCACAAAATCACTCAAATTATATTTTTGTATTTATGTTAATAGGGGTATTCATCAAACCTTATAAACACCTTATAAAGCGTGTAAACGTATATGTGTGAATGAACTGTCAAAATTTGTATGGAATGAAGTTTACACAAATTTCATAAACTTGCGCGTCGATTTTGGTGTGTGAAAGAGTTCGTAAATTTATCCAATTCAATGACCGTGCTAGAAGAATATGCTTAAAAAGGGACAAAAATGATTTTTTTGATGGAAATTTCGAAATAAAAAGTTTTTGTTTGACATTAAGTAGGAACACATAAATTAATATATGTAGAGCGTTCATCTAACTGTATAAATTTACGCATTTCGTAAACTTATATGGCTTAATGAATTCCCCTAATGTTTATTTTTAGTTTATACTTTTAGGTTGGTACAATTATAGTATATGCTTTTACAGTGGTAAACATACGCATTTGTAGACGTCAGCATATTCGGCATTATAAATAAACAAATTTGGTAAACAAAAAAGTAAATAGGAAATGTGCGTGAAAAAGTTCTTGCGTGAATGAGCGCAAAATTCGTAACAACGTCGAGGTGATTGATGTCGAACTAAACTTGAAATGACAGCATAGAGGCTAACCAAATACGTACCTAATGGTAGTTTGAGTTTTTGTTGTTCTTGTTGTACAATTGATTAGCATGACACAGTATGGACATGAGCTTGAAGAGCAAGTGCAAACAAAAAAATACAAGTTGACTTGGAAGTGTTTGGAAAATGTTAATGTTAATGAAATTTTGCGAGAGAGAAAAAGAAAAGAAAGTGAAGCAAAAGTGACAGGTCACGTCGATAACTTTTTTCTGTGTACATACATATATCGATATATTTTTTGGTTGGCTGTAAAGTCTCGACAATTCAGTTATTAAATTTATTTTTCAAATTCGATACTTTTTTGTCGATAACTCAGTAAGTCCTTCGATAACTTTTATTCATGTATTTATATTTTTTGCTTAAAAGTTTTAAGGTTTCTTCAATTCAGTACATTTCTCGATTGTTATCCATAATTTTCGAGAATTCGATTATCCAAGAAATTACTAAGTTATCTAAATTTTATAATTAAACAAGCAAAAATTATCGATATACCAAGAAAAAGTTATCGAATTATTGAAATTTGTGCTGTAAAATCGAAAGATATTTGGAAATTTTGAAATCTTCCTATGTAAAATTATCGATATATCGAAAGAAATTTGAAAATTTTCTTCAATTTTTACAGCACACATTTCGATAATTCGATAACTTTTTCTTGGAATATCGATATTTATTGCTTGTTTAGTTATTAGTTATAAAATTTAGATAACTTAGTGATTTCTTAGATTATCAAGCATAATTATCGATAATTCGATAACTTTCCGGCTAATATATCGATACTTTTTACTTGAAAATTTCAAAATTTCGCTAACTAGATAACTTTTTTCTTCTACATATATCAATATTTTTTTTAGAAATTTCAGTGCCTTCTTCGATTATTGAGCATAATTATCGATAACTTTTTTATTAGCATATCGTTGTATCGATAATTTTTTCAATCGTATCGTTTTTTCTCCCTACAATTTTATGTATACACTAGCTGGTGCCCGCGCCTTCGTATGCGTATAATTTCTGTTTTTTTTCACAGTTTATGAGATATCTCCGGGGTAGCTTAGGTATTGAAATTAATCAAATGGTTTATGACAGCATTCATGAGCACCTTTTGTTTGATACCCATAATGTACTAAGACATTTTTGGTAACCCCTGGTCCACATATTGGCCGATAACCCCAAAACCCGTTGAGATATCGCAAAAAATAATATCTTAAACTTTAAGTTGAGCGTCTAGCAATCCAACGATTCAATTCCGTTCAGTACTTTTAGAGTGTTATGACCACAAACGTACAGACAGACATGGTCTACATATTGGGCGATAGCTCCAAAACCGGTTGAAATATCGAAAAAAGTAATATCTTAAATTTTAAGTTGAGCGTCGAGCAATCCAACGAAAAAAGTTTTATTCATTCCATTCATTACTTTCAGAGTGATACGGCCACAAACTTACGGACAGACAGACACACAAACAATTTTTAAAATGGTTGATTTGGCTTCTACTCGCTTGATAATGCTTCCTCCAATCAATTTTTTGTTGATATCTGCCATGTACAGACATCGACCTGTTAAAATTTTATTATATGGCTGGGTCCCGGGACTGACTTTCCTTGTGTTGGTGGTATCACAACGGGCCTTTCAAAACTGGCCTAAGTGTGCCTCTGCGGCAGCCACTTGAACCTAACCTAACCTAGATATATCTAAAGAAGAAGAAGAAAGCAGTTATTACTGACTGGTTACTAAACTCAGAAAAAAGCATTTCCTTGAAACAATGAACCAGTTTCCTTATTTGGATTTACTTAATATAAGGAAAAACATCCTTAATATAAAAACTTTTTCCTCAAGTTCAATATTGTCCTCAACTTAGAGAACTCAATTTCCTCATTACAAAAAGATTCCTGTTAAAGCTGTACGTGGCCATCATTAAGAACAAGGCTGTAGTTGAACGCTGGCATCATGGTAGACACCTAAGTTGAGTGATCAAGACACGTGACACACTTGAGTTCGATTTTCGGTGAAGGCAATTTTTTCTTATTTTTTCCTTGTTCTTAGGAAAATTCAAAAAATGAAATATAAAAATTTTTCAGAGTTCTTACATTGCCTTCACCAAGAATCGAACTCAGATATCTGCTAACAAGTAAAACCCCATTCCGTAAACTGAGTAAATATATTAGTTATGTTAAGGAGGACATGTCCTTGGAGCCAAGTAAAGGACATTTTTCCTTGAAGTAATGCATTTTTTCCTTGCGGCAAGGAAAGTTTTTTCTGAGTGTAGAAATGTTAAATGTGCTACACAATTAAGAGCGCCTCTCGTAACGTTGCGAGTAGAAAAATATGGAAAGGTAGAATTTTTCTTTCCGACGGCGAGTACCGAAGAAGATATAAAAAGAACGAAATCAAACACTGAAGATGGCGGATCGCCGTATGCGGTTTGTTACAAAACCAAAATTGACAAGGGATGACGAAAAATCGGTCCAATATACATAAAGTAATAATATTTGTTCTGTTTGGCATTTTTGGAAAGAAAACCTATACTGTTTTTTGCTCGAAACGTGAAAACGGTGAATGTCGATCAATACTTTCGAGTACCGAAATTTGGGCACTGTAAAAAAATAGTTTCGGTATTGTATGCACTAATGCACATATAATGAATATCTATACAAGTGTATGTCAACGCTGCATGTTGTTATTGGTGTTAAACAGTGGCAAAATGTCATTTGGGTGACAATCGAAATAGCTGTCGATGTCATTAATCATCCAATTGTATATAAATAATATGAGCATGCGCAACAATTTTTTTTTTTTTTTCAAATTGGCCTATTGGTTAGTGGAATGCAAATATGGAATGTGAAAGGTAGTTATTTACATGCATTCATTCATACTTCGATAGCTTTTAATTCATAATTCTTCTGATAAATGACATAGCTTGAGGTCGTACATATTTAATCGTTAGCCACTTAGCTGCTGTGTGATGTTATTTGCATACGAAATTAACAGGTGAAAATTCAGCTGGTGGTAATACCTTTTTCGATTATTTAGCAGCTCTTTCGATTAATCGATAATTTTTTTGTTTGCATATCGATAACTTTGAACTTTTCCAAATTGGGAAAGCTCAGTGATTCTTTTGGTTATTTAGGATTTATTTTACTAATTCGATAAAAATTTCGTTATTATATTGAAAGTTTTGATAAGAACGTTTACAGATTTCAAGCAGATTTCGCAGGCCTTGGCGGTGGGAGTGAAATGAAAAAAATGTTAATGTTAAAAAAGTTCGTAACGGACTTTTTTCAATGTTAAAAGGTTCGGCGTTAGCAACATAACTTGACAAAAATAAATATAAGCGTTGCCTACATTTAGGCGTATGACGTTGTACTAATGTTAGCAGCAGGCCGATTACATAAAATTGGAGCTGTACATTACATTACATTAAAATTGGATCTGTAAGCGTTGCCTACATTTAGGCTATACTACTAACAGTATGACGTTGTACTGATATTAGCAACAGGCCGATTACATAAAATTGGAGCTGTATAGGCTAGACTGTTAACAGGTTAAGGCTGTACTGCTCTAAAGTCATAAATATGCTCATTGAGTTTTCATAAATATTATAATTGATATCTTTACCGCGGCAGTCCCAGAGTGCCACACGTCCTTTTTTTATATCGAATTTTTTTTTAGTTACAAAACTTCGACAACTTAGCGATTTCTTCGATTATTAACCATAGTTTTCGATAATTCGATAAATTTGTGGTTATTATATCGATAAATTTTATTTGCAAGGTGTCAAAAATTCGATAGCTCAATAACTCTTTCGACTCTACAGCAACTATTTCGATAGCTCAATAACTCTCTCGACTCTACAGCAAATATTTCGATAATTCGATAGCTCAATAAGTCCTTCGATAACTTTTATTGATGTATTTATATTTTTGGTTTAAATGTTTTAAAGTTTCGATAATACAGTAACTTCCTCGATAGTTAAGCATAATTTTCGATAATTCGATCAATTTTTGGTTAATATATCGATAAATTTTATTTGGAAGGCGTCAAAAATACGATAGCTCAATAACTCTCTCGACTCTACAGCAAATATTTCGATAATTCGATAGCTCAATAAGTCCTTCGATAACTTTTATTGATGTATTTATATTTCGATAAATCGATAACTTCTTACTAGGTGTATCGATATTCTTTTGGTAAAGTGTAAAGTTACGACAATTCAGTTATTTATTCAATTATTAAACTTAGTTTTCTATAATTCGATAAATTTTTTTTCGATAACTCAATAAATTTAGTAATTTCCTCGATTGTTGGGCATAATTTTCGATAATTCGATAACTTTGTGGGCTATTATATCGATAATTCGATAACTTTTTCTTGGTATATCGATAGTTTTTGTTCTAAATTTGAATATAATATTTTGGTGAATATATATCGATAATTTTTTCTTGAAAGGTTTCAAAACATCTTCGATATTCTTTGCTCAAAAATTTTAAAATTCCGCAATTCAGTGTCTGCTTCGATTATTAAGCATAATTATCGATAATATTTTTTTTGATATATCGATATTTCGGTTACTTTTTCGGTCGTTTATCGATAGTTTTTTTTCTTAAAACGTTTTAGATTTGTATGCTCATTCAAAATTTGAAAGATTTCGGTAAAGAAAAAAGGACGAGGTTGTTATCCGACTTGGCTTACATTCGTACTTCTATTTTTGTGCACATCTTTCGCTTAAAGGGTTAAGCTAAAATCAATGGAGTGTCAGCCACGGCCAGCTACTTAATAATATACTTAATCTAGGTACTTGAAAAATAATATTGGCCCTTTGAAATGATTATTTGTAGATATACAAATACTTGCATATATGCAGTGTTTATTTGAAGAATGACACAGTGACACCTTATTATGGTGTTGTCTGCTGTCTAGACATACTATATCGCATACGTAGAAGATATTTGCGTGAATTTATTTTTTGCAAAAGCGTAACTGCATGCCGACATATAGTAAGTGGTCTGTTGTATGAATGTTCATGTGACGTAAATTCCCCCAAGTGATTTGTACACTTCAATATTTATGACTTCCTTTAGAAATTCATCACTTGAATGTCAAAACAATTCCAGGTATTTTTGTATGAACAACAAATTCGTTTTGAGTGAAAGTCAATGCACCGACCTAGTGATGAGTAATACTGAGTAATTAAATATATTTACTAAAAATGTGTTCTAAAACAATGCATTGAATACTTGTCTTTGTACAATAAATAGCATTCATTAATGTTTGAGAGATATCTGAATAATGGTGCAATTATTATGACACTGGCGCCAATAGCTGAAATATATTGTTTATGTCAAGACAATAAATTGTTTTTCTTAAAAAAATAAAATTAAATAAATATAAGCAGGATTGCGGTGACCATGTGTTTGAGTTGTTGTTTAAAAAAAAAAAACTTAGGAAACGAGGAAGTATGTACATTTTTTTAGAACAAACTTTTTTTCCCTGCGTTAAATTTGTTCTTAAACTTCAAGTTGGATATTTACTTTATTTTTTATTTTATTTTATTTTATTTTATTTTATTTTTTATTTTATTTTTATTTTATTTAATATTGTTTTACTTTTATTTTATATTTTTTTAATTTTTTTTTTAATTTTATTTATTATTTTTTTGATTTTTTTTTTTTTAATTTTATTTATTATTTTTTATTTTATTTTTATTTATTTATATTTTATTTTTATTTTTTTTTATTTTATTTTATTTTATTTCATTTTATTTTATTTTATTTTATTTTAGTTTATTTTATTTTATTTTATTTTAAATTTTATTTATTATTTTTTTTGTTTTATTTTTATTTAATTTTACTTTTATTTTTATTTTTTTTTATTTTTATTTTATTTTATTTTTATTTTATTTTTTTATTTTATTTTTTTATTTTTATTTTATTTTCATTTTATTTTTATTTTTATTTTATTTTTATTTTTAATTTTATTTTATTTTTATTTAACTTTTTATTTTATTTTTATTTTATTTTTATTTAACTTTTTATTTTATTTTTATTTTATTTTTATTTTTATTTTGTTTTTTTATTTTAGTTTTATTTTTAAATTTTTTTAAATTTTATTTATTATTTCATTTTTATTTATTTTTATTTTTATGTTATTTTTATTTTTATTTTCTTTTATTTTTATTTTAATTTTATTTTTATTTTATTTTTATTTCTATTTTATTTTAATTTTATTTTTATTTTTATTTTATTTTTATTTTATTTTTATTTTAATTTATTTAATTTTTATTTTTATTTTATATTATTTTATTTTAATTTTATTTTTAATGTTTTTTATTTATATTTTTATTTTATTTTTATTGTTTTTCATTTTTATTTTATTTATAATTTATTTTATTTTTATTTTTATTTTATTTTTATTTTATTTTTATTTTTACTCTTTTTATTTTTATATTATTTTTATTTTTATTTTATTTTTATTTTTACTTTTTTTATTTTTATATTATTTTTATTTTTATTTTTTTAAATTTTATTTAACTTTTATTTTTTTACTTTATATTTTTTTATTTTATCTTTATGTTATTTAATTTTTATTTTTATTTTATTTTATTTTTGTTTTATTTTTATTTTTATTTTTATTTTTATTTTATTTTTATTCTATTTTTATTTTATTTTTCTTTTATTTTTATTTGATTTTTATTTTTTTTACTTTTACTTTTATTTTTATTTTATTTTTATATTTATTTTAATTTTATTTTAATTTTATTTTTAATTTATTTTTATTTTATTTTTATTTTTTGTTATTAACAAAACCAGTTTATTTTATTATTATTTACTTAAAAGTTTTTTTTAAATTTTTTTAAATTTTTTCCATTTTATTTTTAATTTTTTTTTATTTATTTTATTTCTTTTTTATTTTATTTCATTTTTATTTTAATTTTTATTTTATGTTACTTTATTTTTTTTGTATTTTTTTAATTTTTTTGTATTTTTATTTTATTTTATTTTTTTTTTATTTTTTAAATTTGTTCCAATTTGTGTCAATTTGTTTTATTCGATTTAATTTAATTTAATCAGACACATTTGGTCACCGTACTTAACTACTTGGCTCAGTGACGATGGCAACATGTTCGGTGGGTGTTAGTTTTTTTTTTTTTTTTTGTATGATGGCATATGACTTCCTAGAACTAAATCGACAAGTCAGCCACTTGTAAATCAAAAGAAAAATTCCTCATGTGCACATGTTAATCTAGATAAGCAAAAATTATTTAGTTTTTTTTGTACAAATTGGCGCCTCTGAGATAAATCATACTTTGTAAACTCGACAGAAAAATTTTGTGTACAAGAGTGTGAGGTTTCCTATTAAATGAGTTATTAGTTTCAAGAAAATGATATGAGTAAGCGTTTTGTTAAACCAGCTAGTCTTTGCAGGGCTACTTTTGGAATTTTTTTCCAGGATATTTAGGTCACTGACCAGACGCATTAAAGAAACATTTTAAATTTTTTTTAGGAACTTGTATTAACGCCCACAAACACAACCATAACAACATCAATAATATGCCACAGCGACAATGGATGCGATTTCAATCAACAATAAAAACAGTATATTCAACAATGTCAGCAACAACAGAAAATAATGGCATGACAAATAAAAAACCAAATAAAATATTTCCACTTTTCTGCTGAGCTGTTGCAACAATCGCAGACGTTGCAATAATAAACAGTTATTTGGTTACCCACACTCGAGTAAATTTACATACATATCTACTTCTTACTTCTGGACATAGTTTGATGTCTGTATGCAACAGCTAAAGTGATAGAGCTGGAAAACAATCGATGGCAATATCGATAGTTTTTTTGTTAGTCACTATCGATGTTTTTTACGATATCGTTATATCGAATTTTTCAAAAGTTTGCTAATTCCTAAAGTGATATCATGTACTATCTATGATATGGTGAGATTAATTATTGATGTCATGTGATATTACATCACATGACAGTCATTAAGTGATGCTGTCGAATTTGATCTAACTATACATAATACAAGGAGTTATATCATGCTACATTAATATTAATATTTATAACACATGCCATTTAAATGTAGGTGATGTGATATTATATTGCACTCCTCGAGAAGTGTGACTGTTGTGATGTGATCTAATAGTGTATGACATGAAAATCACCACACATGATGATGTGATATTATATCGCACTCCTCCAAAAGAGTGATTATTGTGATGTGATTTAATAGTATATGACATGAAGATCACATCACATGCCATATGAAATGATTTGTAATATCACAGGGTTACTGTATAAACGGCGTGAATACTTGTTCTGAAATCTCAGTCATTTCCTAGAAATTATGTGATGTTGTCAAATGTGATGTGACATAACGGGTTACATGGTGCGATTCAAATGATTGAATAAGATGTGACATTATATAATATGGTATCGTCGATGCCCAGGCATGCATTTGTAACACAATGTCATCGGAATGTTTGTGATGTGACATTCTGACGTACAATATAATACGCTTTAAAAAGTGTGATTATTGCGATGTGATGTGATCTAATAGCATATGACATGATGTTCGTGTGACGTGATG
Source organism: Campiglossa producta (assembly GCA_964058755.1). Taxonomy (NCBI): domain Eukaryota; kingdom Metazoa; phylum Arthropoda; class Insecta; order Diptera; family Tephritidae; genus Campiglossa; species Campiglossa producta. Next base: position 165,481,826 of record CAXKVI010000001.1, read on the forward strand.
TCATATAAAATCAACTGTAATATCACAGGGTTACTGTTTAATGGCATAATTTGCTGGAAATTATGTGATGTTGTCGAAATTGATGTGTTATAATAAACATACATACATGACATAAGGGGTTGTATGAGTCACATGATTGATACAACATCATCGATGCCTAGGCATACATTTGTAAAACATTAATATTGTCATCGGAATGTTTGTGATGTGACATTCTGACGTACAATATAATACGCTTTAAAAAGTGTGATTATTGCGATGTGGTGTGATCCAATAGCATATGACATGATGTCGTGTGACGTGATGTCATATAAAATCAACTGTAATATCACAGGGTTACTGTTTAATGGCATAATTTGCTGGAAATTATGTGATGTTGTCGAAATTGTTGTGATATAATAAACATACATACATCACATAAGGGGTTGTATGAGTCACATGATTGATACAACATCATCGATGCCTAGGCATACATTTGTAAAACATTAATATTGTCATCGGAATGTTTGTGATGTGACATTCTGACGTACAATATAATACGCTTTAAAAAGTGTGATTATTGCGATGTGGTGTGATCCAATAGCATATGACATGATGTCGTGTGACGTGATGTCATATAAAATCAACTGTAATATCACAGGGTTACTGTTTAATGGCATAATTTGCTGGAAATTATGTGATGTTGTCGAAATTGTTGTGATATAATAAACATACATACATGACATAAGGGGTTATATGAGTCACATGATTGACACAACATCATCGATGCCTAGGCATAGATTTGTAAAACATTAATGTTGTCATCGGAATGTATGTGATGTGACATTATATCGTACAATAGAATACTCTTAAAAAAGTGTGATTATTGCGATGTGATGTGATCTAATAGCATATGAAATGATGTCGTGTGATGCGACGCCATGTGCACAGTGTTGTCGTATTAATGGCAATAATACGCCCGAAGATTTTTGAACTTGTTGCCGAAAGGTCTGTCAGGTACTATCGTCTAGTTCGATTGCAATGCCAATGATCACGTCGATATTTCTAGGTAAAATCAACAACACTATGTGAAATTATATCACATCATGTCCGTTTATGTCATATCTTACCATGTTATGTCACACCATATCAATTCATTTTTATCATACCTACGTATCAAGTCCAGTTATTAAATTTTATAAATTAACATGAAGATCACTTCATCTACGTCATGTCATAACATCACAATAAGAATTGTCACATCAGAAAATTATAAATTTATTAAAATTTCATGGATTGTATCGGTAGTATTTTTTTTAAATATCGACTCAATTGCAAGGCGGTAATATCGATAATTTTCCAGCTCTATAATGTGGCAAATGAGGAGTAAAGAGGAAAAAAAGTGAAGCGAAAAATCTGAGCTCAGCATCGCGCTGCTTTTTATATACCCAGATGTGAGCTAAAGAATGGTATATTGCACGGCAAGGGCCTAGGGCAGCAAACACAGATTTCTGGATTTTTCGAGGTTTGTCAACTGAGAAAATTCGTACCTCAACCTTCCCTTTCAACTTCGATCCATTCGTGAACCGGTTTATATATCACCTGTGCCTGTAGGGAGAAGTTTTCCTTAATTGCAGACCAATTCAATTTTTACCAGGCACATCCGAGTATAATCAACATCTCTACCAAAGAGTGCATCAGCTAGTGAACGGCTGATTCAAATCATACCATGTAAAAATTGAACAAAAGAGCTTAGGGCGGACCAATGCAGGCAGACAGCCAAGCTCCCAAGTATGGGTGGAATGTCAACGCAATGCAATGCAATATGACGCACCAGTCACACATTTCATGCATCCACCCTTCTACCTTATGTCGTTCTTAACTCCTTCTATCATACATTCACACGACCACAATGAGCGGTGTTATTATTTTTATTTTTATTATTATGACTGTAATTATTGGTCGCTGAATGACAGTCTTACTGACTTTGCTAAGCAATTGTCATTTGAGTTGTTTTTTTTTTGCAAATTATTTTTATTGTTGTGATTCAATGTGAGACAACATAAAGTACGAATAAATAATAACAAATGCGAATAATAACAATAATACAACAATGATGTTGTATACACATGTAGGTACAATGGCATTGACGTCGCTTTGCTGGCGCCACACCATGGAAGGCAACAAAAAAAAAAAAAACAAGAGCAACATACCAACAACAGCAATAACAACAACAGCAACAACAACAACAACATCGACTACAAGAAACTGTCAACAAAAGCTCATTGCACGCCGAGCGTAAAGTGCAAAAAAAGGAATAATATTATCCAAAGAATTACCAACAGTCTTTTCATTAGGACGGGTCGGGAAAAATGAGAAAAAAATAATGTAAGCTTGCACTCAGAAAAAAGTATTTTCTTGAAACAACGAACCAGTTTCCTTATTTCGATTTAATTTAAAGAGCTCAGTTTCGTCAATACAAGTAATAGTTTCCTCAATACAAGTATTAATTTCCTCACTACAAGTAATATTTTCCTCAATACAAGTAATAGTTTCCTCAATCAAGTAATAATTTCCTCACTACAAGTAATAGTTTTCGCAATACAAGTAAAGTTTCCTCAACACATGTAATAATTTCGTCAACACAAGCAATAATATCCTCAATACAAGTAATAATTTCCTCACTACAAGTAATAGTTTCCGCAACACAAGTAATAATTTCCTCAATACAAGTAATAGTTTCCTCAACACACGTAATAATTTCCTCAATGCAAGAAAGAGTTTCCTCAATACAAGTAATAAAATCCTCAAAACAAGTAAAAATTCCCTCAATACAAGTAATAGTTTCCTCAATACAAGTAATAAAATCCTCAATACAAGTAATAATTCCCTCAATACAAGTAATAGTTTCCTCAATACAAGTAATAGTTTCCTTAATACACGAAATAATTTCCTCAATACAAGTAATAATTTCCTCAATACAAGTAATAGTTTCCTCAATACAAGTAATAGTTTCCTCAGTAAAAGCAATAGTTTCCTCAACACAAGTAATAATTTCCTCAATACATGTAATAGTTTCCTCAACACAAGTAATAGTTTCCGCAATACAAGCAATAATTCCCTCAATGCAAGTTATAGTTTTCTCAATACAAATAATAGTTTCCTCAATACAAGTAATAGTTTCCTCAACACAAGTACTTATTTCCGCAATAGTAAAAATTATACATCATTAATGCTACCTTCAGTACTTTCGATAGACAAAAAGTTTGTGTGCTGCAGCTTGCTACACCCTCTAACTATAATAAAATGAAAGCTTGGAATATTTTCTATTGATTTCAGAAAAAACTGTTTGTCCATATTTGCTTGCTAGCGAGAAATCACTTCAAATTTTCACAAAAGTGACATGGCGTATACGTAACATTTTGTTTGTTAACGAATGTTTACATATAAACAACTAACTAATGTTGGAATGCTTAAGAGGAAGTTGGAGAAGCACGAAATAATGAATACAGAAGCTAGAGAATTATATTTTCTAGGAAAAGTGATAGGATTTGAACTCTTTTAAATTTACGACTTTTACATGACAAAAACGATTTGTGACTTTGAACTCACTCCCTTATAATACTTTCGACCCGCCCTACTATTCATGGTGCATCGTAATTCAACACCAACGCATATGCAGCACACACAATGCCGACAGAAATATTGCAAACAGATAGAAAACAGCAATCATTACAAAAACAGCAAGCATGTGTTGCATGCAACAGCAACAGGCGCATATGTGCATTTGTCACTTATGCTCTACGCACCGACGGGGAGTAAAGGGAGCAGACAAAAACAAGACACTGTCAAAGGTGTTGGTTATGCTTGTTGTCACTTGATTGTTGGCTGATGCTTGCTGGTGGTTGGTGGTTCATCGTAGTTGTAATCAAGCGTATAACCGTACGCCCCACAACATCACCATTGCGTTAAACTGACTCATGTTGACAGTGTGGGACAGCGGCAGCACGTTGTTTTTAATGTTATTGTGGCTGCTATTTATTTGCATTGCAGCGTTTTTGTTTTCATTGTTGTTATTACATATGTGCAACAAACACATTGATGACAATGCGGCACATATTATTGGCTTGTTGTAATTTGCATAGCAATTGTTTGTCTTTGCCATCTCCCGACGCATACCTTTTGATTTTTATCTTTTTCGTGATTTTTTTCCTTTTTTTTTTTGATTGGGCGTCAAGTATGCTGTTATTGGTGTTATTTGTGGTCATGGTGACAGTATGGAATGTGCTATGTGTTGTATCGGATATGTGGAGAAAAATATTTCTAGCAGAGGGTGATCTCATAAAGCACAGATGTTGGGGACCAATATTTCTTTAGATAGTAGGTAGTCTCAAGGAAAAAGGGTTACGATGTTTTCAAAGAATCCTATAGTGTGGAGGTCTTCTTATAGTTGCGAAGCCTTGTGTCATTAGATCTTCGGAGAACTTAAACAATGACAGTGAATTTCAGCCAGATGCAGGGACACGATTATTCCTCCGATAAGGTATGCCTGTCGTAAGAACCGATTAAAGCCTTAGACATGAAGATTCGACAGGAACAAAAAAACTATTTCACTGCAGTCGGGCAGTAAAGGCTTGTCGTAATGGTCAGACCCCAGAGAAGGATCTTTGGCTTTGAAGTTACCAGAGGAAATATTTGTAAGGTTTTCCAAAAGGAACAGAAAGGCAGAAAGCTGATGATTTTTCCACTCGACTCTCACCCCCGCTATCGGAGAGTAATAACAGACCTAACGATGTAACCAAGCAACGGAAGCATATCTATCACTCATTACGTACCGCCGCTGAGGACACTATAGGGTTACAGCGAGCTCAAAAAACAATTGGTATGATGAGAAATGTAGAACTGTCTCTCGATGCCTACAGGGAGACGTTGCGAACGGGCGCAACCAGCAGTGTATGGCAACGCTTTCGTGAGGCAAAGAAGGAAGGGAGACACCTTTTTAGACAAAAGAAACGTGGGGCCGAAAGGCGTGAGTGTGAGCCGCTTGAGATGCTAGCTGACAGGAATGATGGCCGAAAATTGTATGAAAAGAGCCGGCAGATGACCGAAGGTTTTAAGACCGCGGTAAATTCCTGCAAGGGCAAAAGAGTGTGCTTAAGTTATGGGGGGAATACTTCTCCTCATTGCTAAATTGCGTGGGAGACGCTGAACCCGATTCCTCAATGCCTAACGATGGAAAAATCGTCCCACCCCCCCGACTATGATGAAGTGAGGACAGCTATATTCTGGCTCAAAAACAATAAAGCACCTGGAAGAGACGGACTACCCGCCGAGCTGTGCAAGCACGGAGGTGAAGAGCTGATAAAAAACATGCATCGGCTCTTAAGCAGAATATGGTCGGACGAGTGCATGCCTCCAGATTGGTACTTAAATGAGAATCACTCTTGCCAAAAAGTGTTACTTTGGACTAAGTAGGCAATTGAGAAGTAAAGTCCTCTCTTGACAAACAAAGATCACGCTCTATAAGTGTCTCATTATACCGGTCCTGATGTACGGCTCGGAATCATGGATAGTGTCAGGAGAAAATGAGATGGCCCTTGGAGTATTTGAGAGAAAAGGCTCCGCTGGCTGCGTCATGTTACGAGAATGGACAAAGAAGCTCTAACACAGATGGTTTTCCATCAACAGCCGAGTTCGGCAGCAGTGGAAGATGGAGGCCTCGACTGAGATGCAAACAACAAGTGGAGGATAACTTGAACTCCCTTGGCGCTTCCAACGTCAGCGTCAGTTGTCGCCAAAAAGGAACGACTGACGTGGTTTGATACGCCCGTAATGATAATGATGACACATGTCGATGGAAAGTTAATAAATATTCAGTTGAGATAGGTCGTTTTTGATTTAAATTTTGAAATAGGTCCGTATTGAAAAAAATTTTGAGATAACTAGGACGTTTTTGCAGAAATTCTGAAATATGGGGTTATTGATGAAAAATGAAATAGGGCGATCTTCCACTCAACAGTCGATATGTAAATTAGACTGGGCCAAAAAAAAATATAACTCAATTTATTTTATTTTCGTGTAGGCGAAAAGATAATGTAAAAGTTTCAGGATTTAACAACTTTCCTCTCCAATGAGTCATATGTGACTCACGATAGCGTATTGAAATAAGTTCATGAGTCACATGTGACTCATTCTTCTATACTTGAGAATATGTTCGTATGGAAATCGGGAAGTTGTTAATATTAACCTTTAGAGGCTTATTAAGGTTAGTTTAGATTTTTGAGTAGTGATCTGTATTTTGCTTTAAAACTGAAAGGTCATTGAAGTAATAAAATTTAGCTGCACATAGAAATCAAATTCCAAAACTATGAAGATAATACAAGCGCTATATTAAAATATGTAGTTTTAATTCGTCTCAATAAATAACAATATATCACATTTTCCTTCTTTTTTCAAACATGCCTTCGTCGTCTATGACCTAAAGGTTATCGCTTTGCTTTAACAACAATAATTCATTATTTTCGGTAATAATTTAAAAAAATTCCATACCTCTCGGTAGGATCGAAGAGTACACGCTTTTTTGATGTGAAAGCGAATGGAGAGAGCTGACGGAATGATTGAAATGTGAACAAGTTGGTGTTATATGGTAAGAAATTAGTTGTCGGGGAACGTCAGAAAATCAAATTTTCGAAAAAAAGTGCTGCTGATTAGAGAAGCTGTCGTTCAGCGCCAATTAAGTAAACAAGCCCACACCCACTAGATGGCGCTACTATCTCGATGTTCCCAAAACTGTACTTATTGGCATAAGAGCAACAACAGTTTCAAACTTGTAAACTGGTTCTACCATCCATCCTCATACATATGCAACAATAATACTAAATACTTATGCGTAACCATACGAATCATAAGTAACCACCAAAATGAGCACAAGTAACAGAAAACAACATAATCTTTACTTACGCAAGAATGAACTAATTCTTGTACCTAACTATATGAACCAATAATGCATGTAGCGTCAACAAGAAAAAAATTACCTCCGTAGGTACATTTGTTTTGAGGTCACTTATCTGGTCAACTGTAGTGTTAATCACGCCTCGCACTAAAGTTGTCCCCTGTGTTACAACACGCAACGTCGTGTGAGCTTGTGTCAAAGCGTCAACAATGTGACAATATTTTGTCATTATTCATATATTGCAAAGTAAGTAAAAAAATATCGAAGGCATGGTCATACATTTGTATTTACAAGCATGTTTGGTTCAATTTACAACCGCTTAAGTAAGTAAGTTCTTACATGTGTACCCTCATTACCTCATTATGCGTACAGGCGTATGAATTACACAAAAAAACAAGAAGCAAATAGCAGCAAAAAGTAGCAAAGCATCGAGTACGGTAGTAGCTTTTTTTTTAAATACGGCAGCAGTCTTAAAAAATATTCAATGTACATTAGGGTGTGAAAAAAAGGGTTATTTTTAGTGTCCGTCAAGAGGTTGTACTTCAATCACAAAACTTAATTTTATAATATTTTTTGGCGTTTTCCCCTGCCCTTTATTTTCTTTCTTTCTTTTAATATCTCTTTAATGAAAGAGTAAGATACTATTCATAAATTACTTATAGACGAGTCGTAAATGTCTCAGAGACGACTCATAAAATAATGATAGACGAGTCATACATGACTCATAGACAAGTAATAACTGACTCATATACGAGACATAAATGATTCATGGACGATTCATAATTGTCTCATGGTCGAGAAGGAGAGCATTTCCCTTAACTTTCCCTTATTTTTCCTTACTTTCTCCCCCCATTCCTTCCTTTCTCTAAAATTCCTTTCCTTACCTTCCTTCGCTTTTTTCTTTTCCTATCCTTTTCCTTCCATTCCTTTCCTTTTTTCCCTCCCCTATACTTTTCTTTCCTTTTCTTCCCCTTTCCTTCCTTTATTTGCTTTTTCTTTCCTTTCCTTTATCCTCTTTTCATTTTCTTTCCCTTCCAGGCATTAACTTTCCTTTTTTCTTTCCCCTACCTCCCTTTCCTTACCTTTCCTGTATTGCAGTTGTAGGCAGAGTATATTGTAGTTGTAGGCAGTGTAGGCAGGGTATATTGTAGTTGTAGGCAGTGTAGGCAGGGTATATTGTAGTTGTAGGCAGTGTAGGCAGGGTATATTGTAGTTGTAGGCAGGGTATATTGTAGTTGTAGGCAGTGTAGGCAGGGTACATTGTAGTTGTAGGCAGTGTAGGCAGGGTATATTGTAGTTTTAGGCAATGAAGGCAGGGTATATTGTAGTTGTAGGCAGTGTAGGCAGGGTATATTGTAGTTTTAGGCAGTGTAGGCAGGGTACATTGTAGTTGTAGGCAGTGTAGGCAGGGTATATTGTAGTTTTAGGCAGTGAAGGCAGGGTATATTGTAGTTGTAGGCAGTGTAGGCAGGGTATATTGTAGTTTTAGGCAGTGTAGGCAGGGTACATTGTAGTTGTAGGCAGTATAGGCAGGGTATATTTTAGTTGTAGTCATAAATGACTCGTGGAAGAGTCAAAAATGATTCGTGGAAGAATCATAAATGATTCGTGGAAGAATCATAAATGACTTATGAGTCAAAAATGACTTATGAGCCAAAAATGACTCATTAATAAGTTAAAAATGACTCATTGATGAGTCAAAAATGTCTCATTGATGAGTCAAAAATGACTCATTGATGAGTCAAAAATGACTCATTGATGAGTCAAAAATGACTCATAGTTTCATGCAGAATACACATGTTTACACATCAAACCTCACGAGTACTTGGTATTCACGCCTTTTTCTTTTTGGCCCAGTCTAATGTTCTTACTATGTGTATTTTTCAGTACCTACATATATTTCTCAGATTCCTTTATTTCTCTACAAAAAAAAAACTCAGCAGGCTCTTTGTCAAGAACAAGAAGGGTTCTAAGTGATGTGTTAAAGTGTGAAAGTATTTACAAGACCACAAATAGCTACAACAATAATAAGAAATTGAAGTAAAGTAAAAATGAGCAGTTGAAATGAACTCTAAATGAGTAGACGAAGTTCAAATTGATACAAAAACAAAGTAAGAACAGGATTTATGATTAAACTCCATAAACATTGGGACAGTATTGTCAATTTGGGGGATTTGTCCCTTCTTAAGGGATTTTTTCGAGTGAAAATGATTTTTTTTTTGCAAAATAAGGAGTTTTGCCAACTTTTTGGGGAGAGCTTAGGTTCACCCCCAGAAAGAAAATAGCAGAGGTCCCCATCGATCCTATGTGTGCTAAAAAAGTTATTTGGGGTCAAAAGTCGAGACCTAAACTCTCTGGTTCACGTTCAAATGTAGTCTCTTCTTCGAAGTAAAGTAACATCAAAGGTCGCCTACCTCTGTATCACAATTTCCCATCTATTGATTCCTTTAATCTTTTAATAGTACCATGAACACAACCGTAAATAATTTATAGTTCCAATTTCAGATCTCGTTCGAATTTCATATTATTTAATAAATAGTTTTTAAACAATTTTTATAGTTTTTTCCTAACAAAACAATAAATTTTAACAACGAGCATATTAACAGCTCTTCTGTGTATTTAAGAAAGAAGTCATAAAAACTTGTTTATGTCATTTAAATTTCATTTATTTATTATGACTATAAAAATTTTGTGATTCCTTGTGGTGATCGTCAATAGTTTAAGTCGCATTAAAAACGATTTGTTTACTAAATATATAATTTTAGGTATATTTTTCAAACAAACAATTCTATTTTTATACCCAATTGTGGAAGGTATTATAATTTTGTAGACACAACTGGCTGTTGATTATATAGGAAGTAAGTGAGGGAGATATATATAGACTGTCATATATCGAAACTCTCAGTCCCTTCACACTTTGATATAAACCTTAATCTACATATCGAACCACTGGCGTGGCTGTCGACTCATTGACGATCAAGTAGAATATCCCAATATCCAAGTAAACTATTGAAAAAGACCTACATAAATTAGACTGGACTTGAAATTCCTATCTGAAATTATGTTTCAAAACGGCTTATTCCAGGATATGGTTAAAGAACGAACTTTCTCAGAATAAATATTAAAAACCCCCTACCTCACGGTAAATTCAATACTTTTCAGCTAAGATGATGGATTTTTGAATCAAAGCTTGAGATAGGTTTTTTTTTTGGAAAATATGTATAGTTAGATAGGGTGTTCTTTAAAAATATTTTTAAATATCCATCTGTAGTATATTATTTGCTGTTCCATCCAAACTTAGACTTCCTTAAATGTTATTGTTGTTTTTTTTTCGAATTTTTTTCTTCTGTATTGCTATTCTGCATGTTGCTCATCTTTTGTATACTTCTACAGATATATGAACCTTTAGTCTGCTACACTGCAACTTTATTACTTCTCATGTTGCAAACCCATAAAATATGATGCTTTAAAGAAAATAGATCTTTATTTTACCACATCAAATACAAAAAGCTTGAGTTTTCATTCAAATAACGTAGACTAAACCATAAGCTGAAAAACGTATAACAACTGTATTACTCGTATTCATACAGCTAGCATTTTACTTGTATCCGATTACCTTTTGGCGCCACTTTTCTATTGAAGGTACTTAGAAGTATTTTCCCAAGTACTTGTAAACATAAGTATGTATGTATATTCCCTTTAGGAGTTCGAAATTGACTACTAGACTGTAGAAGAGTGTAAGTAAGATGTTGAAATGCGTAAATGTTGGATATACAGAAAATGTAGGTACATTAGACTAGTCCAAATTTTTTTTTCGTCTTTGAAAATTTATGTTAATATTATTTTTCACTGACGGATTTTTTTTTTTTGGTTAAGTCGCCCTTACGACCCTCTTTTTAACACTAATGCAATTGGGATTCAGCAATAGCCAATTTCCTTCAAAAAAAATTTAATTTCTCTTTTCTCCTTGCCACGCCCACTTTTAAAAATTTATCAAAAAATCATAAAAGAATAACTAAATAGTCGGTTCCTCCTACCAAATTATATCATTTGGCCATATCCTTTACCAAATTATGATAATTTAGGTGATTTTCAAAAATTTCGATATCGATAATGGGCGTGGTTGGAGGGCGATTTTATCCAAATTCAACAGGTATACTCCCAACGATGCTGGTATGCTCTGTCCCTAATTTCATTGTTCTATCGTAATCAGTTTAAAAGTTACTACCAGTCGAATTTTAAAAAATGCCTTCCGAAAAAAATGGCGTGATTATCATTCGAATTCGCCCAATTTCAAAAGCAACCTATCTTAGCCAGAAATTAACCTGTATACGAGATTTCATGCAAATATCTCACTTATAACTCAAGTTATGTCTATTTATGTGATTTTCGAAAATTTCGATATCGAAAAAGGGGGCGTTGTTATCATCCGATTTCGCCCATTTTCACTAGCAACCTACATTGGCCAGAAAGTAACCTGTATACCAGTTTTAATGCAAATATCTCACTTATAACTCAAGTTATGTTAATATATGCGATTTTCGAAATTTTCGATATCGAGAAAAGGGGCGTGGTTATAATACGATTTCGCCCATTTTCAAATGCAACCTACATTGGCTAGACAGTGTCCTGTATACCAAATTTCATCCAAATATCTCAATTTTTACTCATTTTATGTGATTTTCGAAATTTTCGATATCGAAAAAGGGGGCTTTGTTATCATCCGATTTCGCCCAAAAAGTAACCTGTATACCAAATTTCATGTAAATATCTCAATTTTTACTCAAGTTATGTCAATTTGTGTGATTTCGAAAATTTCGATGTCGAGAAAGGGGCGTGGTTATCATACGATTTCGCCCATTTCCAATCGCAAGCTACCCTGGCCAGAAAGTAACCTGTGTATCAAATTTCATGCAAATATCGAAATTTTTACTCAAGTATCGTGCCCACGGACCGGCGGACAGACCGAAGGAAAGACGGAAATACCTTAAACAACTCCTTGCATATATGGAACTCTATATCTGTCTCGATTATTTTCTGTCGTTACGAAGTAGCGTTATATGGACCCTTGTACGAATACTAGTAAGCTTGTTATAAAAAGCTAATGCTTAAGGTACTCGGACATAGCCTTCCTTTGACAGTTTTCACCCAAATATTAGATTAGTCCTAAAAACTCAAAATTACCAATGATAGACCTTAAAAAATTAATAATAGCCAGAAAATTACTATATATAACAAACTATAGATTCTATGAATAATTTATTTATATTTAAAGTGTCTAGACACTAGAATTTTCCAGCCATTTTAAGCATTTTCTGTCATAACTTAAGTGACGATAATAAATAATAAAAGTCAGATGACTATTTGACAGCTGCTGTCACTGTGCGGACATTCGGAAATAACGCATTAGTTTTTGTCGGTGACATTCGTGGGTATTTGAATATATGTATACGCAGCAAAAAATTGTGTGAGTGCTTATAAGACACTAGCAGACATGGAAGACTGTGCTGGCCAAATATGTGTACTCTCTCTCTTTCTCATCTGTTACTTTCTGCTCCAGTAAAAGAGGTTGAGATCAAGATAAAAATGTGTAGAATATTGCTGCTCCCTAAGTATGTACAACTTTTGATTGCCACTTTTAAAGGTGTGCTCTAGTTGTGATTTTGTACGAAAATATAATACTAGCTTAGCAAAATAAAGAAAAACAAATCAGTGTAATCGACCAAATATTAAAACAAATATAAGTTATCAAAAGTTATATTTCATAAATTCTATCTTTGTTACTTTGGATACGCAAAAAGTTTGGGTGCTACAGCGTGCTACACCTGCTAACTATAATAAAATGTAAGATTGGAATAATTTCTATCGTTTTCAGAAAAGAAGTGTTGCCCATATTTGCTCCTTTTGATTTAATGACGAAAATTCACTTCAAAAGTGACATGGCGTATACGTAACATTTTTTAATAAATTAGAAATTTTTTGTTGGCTACTTGGTCAAAATTTTCAGTTTCACAGATGGAGTGCGGAAGATGATAAAAGAAAAAAAAAAACAAAACCGTAATGTTCGCTGTGCAAAAAACTTTTTGCTTCATATGTAGCTACATTCACTTGAAGAATTTTCGAAAATCGTATATGTGTGGGGTAAGTTGTTTTGACATTGATAGAAATTATTACATACAAACATAATAGTATGCTCAAAAACTGCCACGAATTAGTCAAATTGTAGGCAAGTTTTAGCTTTAAATATACGCTCATGTGTGTGTGTATGTATGCGTGTGCGTAGTTTCTTGAGAACTTTGCAAAAATATTCTTCTAACGAATTAATAAATTGGCAACAATTAAACGGTCAATGACATACCGTCGTTCAGTGACGTCATTACTTTTCGTTCTACTTTTGTTTTTTTTTAAATATATACATATTTAAATATTTTTAACATTAGTGGAATATTTTTATATTGTCCATTAACATAAATAAAGCTAAATCACTGACAAATTCATGGTCTTAGTAATAAAAACTATTTATACTATTTTTATTTTGAAAATTAGAAGTTAGTTTGCTTTTGCTTGGTAAAGGCGACAACTTGGCAATGCCATTCGAACATAAATATTTGGAGCTCAAGAGATTTTCCAACAATTTCGAAAGCGCTTGTTTATAATGGTGAGAATGCTGAAGCGGATAGCTCTATACCGGGCATATCCACATAGGGTTCCTTTTGGACCGCTGTGCCCTTACAACAACAATACAACAAAAACAATACAACTTTGCAAGAAAGCAACGAAAAATCAAAGTAAGTTGAAAGGGCTGTACACCCCTGATGTGTACCATGATACCATATAGAGCGGCCATAGCCACGTAGTGACTCTTTTGGTTCGCTGTGGCTCTACAACAACAACATGTGGCTCTTTTGTGAATCACAAAAATAAACTATATTCGCAAGAAAAGTATGAAAAATACGACGTTGTTATTGTATGGCTCAGTAGGTTGAAATCCCTGGTTACCCCTGATATAGAGCAATACATGGAGAGTGTTTTTGACACTTAGACCTAACTGTAGGACGAAAAAATCCTTTTGATTTGATCGTATAACGATCTCCCACTTTTGCTGGGAAGTTTTTTCATGGCACAAATACACACGAAACTTTTGCCTAACCCTGCGGAGCCCTCGCCTCATTTCGAAGGCAATTTTTTCAAAGCACGTTTATTTTTCAAGTCTATCTAATATTGGAATTGAACCATGGACCTTCGTTATGGTCGCCAAACACACTACTACATTCACTGTATTCACCAGCATTGTCATAAAGATATAACCAGAAATTTAAAACAATTGCATGATCTGTATTTAACCTATCGATAGAACGCATATGTCACGATCATTACGCAGAAAAAATTTGATTTTCTCATTTTTATTAATAATAAATAGATTTATAAATTGGAGAGGAAAATAATGCAATAAAAAACATATTAAATTTATTTCACTGTGATGCTTTTCGGTCTCGTTTAATTTATGTGTAGCTACATTAGACTGCTTGAAAAATAAGTAAATTTTTTTTTTTGCTTAGCACTTTTTTGATTTTCCATAAGGATAATATAGCGAAAGGCTCCTCTCTTGTCTAACTTTAGCTATTGATTTTGCATATAAGTTTTAAAGGCGTGATATAAGTTTCGATTTTGTACGAAAATATGGAACTTCTTTCGGTAATAAAAGAAAAATTCAGTGCAATCGACCAAATATTAAAATATATATAAGCCAACAAAAATGGTATTTCATAAATGCTACTTTCGCTATTTTCAATGAGGTTTGCTACAACGTGCTACACCTTCAAACTAGACTGAATGAAAGTTTGGAATGTCTTCTATCGATTGCTGATGCAAATTTTTGCCCATAATTGCAAAGTCTATATAAACTTCATTTTAATAACGTACAGTCACTAAAAGTGACATGACGTATACGTAACCTTTTATTTCTAACGTATGTGTAGAAATATCCCAGAGGGTCTCTCGTAGGTTTCTAAGGCCTTTGGGTGTTCTGAATATGAATCTTTTTCAGGTCACTCGAGGTTTTCTCTGCAGGAGGTAGTGTATTCAGAAGTGGCTAGTTGTGAAAAAAATTTTTTTACGGACGATTTAAAATATTTTCGGCACATTCGATACCTCTCTTGAGGGAAAATTATGCGTCAAGTTTCATGAAGATATCTTCCTTTTTTGATATGAAACTAAAATTTGCATTACAGTTTTTTCGCCCCAGGGGTTCACTAATTTCAACCATTTTCGGAATACTTCCTAGCTAGGTCATATATGACATTTTTGTGCGAAATCAGTGACATGCACTCAGGGGGGAGGGGGTGGGGGGGAGAAGGGAGGGGGGGACAAATGTAAAATCTACAATAACGAAGTTGCTTTACAATAAACTGCTATGATAGTCCGCCAAAGCTGAAACGTATGTTGAATCAACAATAAAAAATGTAATTCTAACGTTGATGAATAGTGTTGTTATTTTGAAAATGTTTCTATTCAATTCAAAAGCATTAATGTTGATTTAAATAGGTGCATCTTTGGTTCAATTACGAAAATGAATTGATACAAATATGACTTTATTTTTGTTTTAACTGTGAAACCTGTAAATCTAAAAAACATCCAATGTTGAGTCAAGAACAAATCAAGGTGCCATACGAAAGCTAACACCAGAAATTTTGTGTCTGACGAAAACTTACACTTTCATTTTGTATCTGACGAAAACTTACACTTTCGTTTTGTGTCTGACGGAAACTAACACTTTCGTTTTGTGTCGGACGGAAACTAACACTTTTGTTTTGTGTCTGACGGAAACTAACACTTTCGTTTTGTGTCGGACGGAAACGAACACTTTCCCGTTGTGTCTGACGGAAACTAACACTTTCATTTTGTGTCTGACGGAAACTAACACTTTCAAAATTTTTTACGAAAACTAACACTTTTCAAATTCTGTTAGAAAACTAACACTTTTTTTATGTCTGATAAAAAGTAACACTAAGTTTTTGTATGACACGTCGATATAGTTGTTAATTCAACATTGAAACGTAGTTGGATTAACTTTTTTTCGAGTTTTCTTGTTGTTGACCAGTCAATTTTAAAAATGTTGATTTGAAATTACTTCTAGTCATTTCGACTATTGAATTGTTAAATCAAGTTCAAAATGGTAATTTTGTCATTACTTAAATTTTGATTCAGAAGAGTTGGAATTTCAAATCAAGAATGACTGTGTTGAATTTAAAAGGTTTTTTGAATTTAAAAGGTTTTGTTTTGACTTAAAATTTTAACAATGTTGATTTGAAATTACTTCTAGTCATTTCGACTATTGAATTGTTGAATCAAGATCAAAATGGTAATTTTGTCATTACTTAAACTTTGATTCAGAAGAGTTGGAATTTCAAATCAACAATGATTGTGTTGAATTTAAAAGGTTTTTTGACTTTAAAAGGTTTTGTTTTGACCTAAAATTTTAACAATGTTGATTTGAAATTACTTCTAGTCATTTCGACTATTGAATTGTTGAATCAAGATCAAAATGGTAATTTTGTCATTACTTAAACTTTGATTCAGAAGAGTTGGAATTTCAAATCAATAATGACTGTGTTGAATTAAAATTTTATTTCGTTATTGACTTAAAATTTTAACAATGTTGATTTGAAAATATTCTCGGTTATATCTACTATAGAATTGTTATATTAAAATTGAAATCGTCAAATCTGATTCTGCTTGAAAGGAAAAAAAAATGATTTTTTCCATCCGTCTAATGTGTAATATTTATTTTGCGTCTCATCTTCGGTATTCAATGAATTAATTGGCTAAATAAATATACACATACATAGTAAATAATGTTGACTCCGTGAAATGATTGACAAATATTAACAGTTCATAATAAATACAAAAAAAAAATACAAAAAAAATTAAGATAAGAGCAGAGCAAACTAAACTGGTGGCGCAAAATATAGAAAGGAATTACGAAAAGTAGATCAACTGGGTGCAACAACAACCAACCCTCTTTTAACTTGGCATCGAATTGATTAGTCAAAAGCGACATGGCGTCCGCCAACAGCTCAATGGACAACACGCTGCGGGTGGCACCAATAATTGTTAATCGAAAATGCCAACAATAGTAGTAGCAATAAAATTATGAAGAGCATCGATAATTTGTTCAAGTATTGAATTAGTTACATACGCACTAAATTAAACTTTAAGTGATATAGAAAAATTGCGTCTTACAAAATATGGGAAATACTTCATTCAATCATTCATACGGACAATAGTTTTATTAACTAAATTTATTTACTTGTTGTTGTTTTTGTAGTGTTGCATTTCACAAGCACACTTACATCGATAAGTTTATATGTTTATAAATATTTTTACATATATGTGGTTTGTGAGGCCGATCAGTTCCCGCCCCTCAATCGAAATCAATTACTAGACTGAGCCAATCAACAACTTTTATGTGCATTTTGAAATATGGCTGTAAAAAATTGTGGCCTGCAATCAGACTCAGTGGAGTGGAACTACACATATCGCCGTTGAGATGGTAAAACCGCGTAACAAGTTTTTGGATTAGGTAAGGAGTAAACGCATCACAAGGAGCCTCGATGGAACCTTTACGGCATACTCGACTTAAGTAAGCACTTACCTCAGTAATAAAAACTCGCTTCGAAGTGTCCATTTAATAAGATCTCGCCTTGTGAGCTAAGCTCGAGACCGCCTACCTAAAGCACTTCCGCAGAAAATGTCTCAGATGATGACTCTACCCTCTGATTATGACCTTTTGCGGGCATTTGGATTTGATTGAACCGCCAAGTGTTTTTGAACGATGCGAGAGCCGTAGGAGAAAGAAACGTTTGGAATCGCGATGTAACTGAGCAGTGGAAGCATATCACTTACTCTCTCCGCTTCGCCTCTGTAGAAGCAATACAATTTCAGCGAAATCAGAAGAAAAACTTCTACGATAAGGAATGTCCCATTTACTCAGAAAAATAGAACATTGCCTACAGGGCGCTGGGACGAATTCCTTAAAAATTATAAGCCCCGTTAAATGCAATGACTAATATATCTACTAATATCTGGACGGCCAAAATCGTCTGGGCGGTTAAAGACTATTTTAAGTAAGTAAGAAATATCTCCATATATTGGAGAGGACCTCTACAAGCCCTTTCAAACCAAAAGATTATGGCATTTATAGAGATATATAAGTCACTCATCTTACCAATTCCACCGAGCCGAGAAAAACTTATTTTACTGTGAGGATATTTCCCATATCATCATATAATCATATCATCATATAATCTTATCATCATATCATCATATCATCATATCATCATTTGATCATATCATCATATAATCATATCATCATATCACCATATCATCATATCATCATATCATCATATCATCATATCATCATATCATCATATCATCATATCATCATATCATCATATCATCATATCATCATATCATCATATCATCATATTATCATAGTTATCACCATATCATTAGCTATTATTTTCCTGGGAGAAAATTCTCTCTGTGCCGACCACTGCTTTTGCATCCTGAGTAGACAACGGACGCATCGGAATAATATACAGCGTAGAGAGAACTTTAGATGACCGTTGACGTATTATACAGAAGAAAGAGGAGCCTAATGGTCAATAGCACAGCAAATTAAAGTTCAACGGCTTCGTTGGCTGGGCCAAGCTATGCGAATGAACAGAGTTTCAACCCAGAAGGTTTTCTTATCGATTCACGACTTCGGTGGCAGGAAAATAGAGAGCTCGCTGTTCATTTGTAAATTAGTAAGGGAACATATGAGAAGAAACTGGTTGCAAAGGTCGCTCTCTGCGAGATTGGCAATCTGTCGAGTTTTTTCTGTGATGAATATTCATATTTTACGGTATCTAGAGAGCTTTCGTCATATGTGTGCAATCGGAAAGCTTTATGAGAGTTTTTGAAAGCTACACTTTGAAAGCTGCGCCACCCACCTTTTTGAGTTTCAATAAGAATGTTTACTGGGTTATTTTATATTACTTCATAATGTGTAGTATTAGTTGTTGTTTTCGATGTTAAGAAAGCAAATGGCTGCCGAATATGTGACGCCCAACGAAAGCGAACCAACAAACCATAAAAAAAAATAAATATACGTAAATACAATAATAAATTTAATTTTAAATAAAAAAAATACCACAACTGTAATAACAACAACCAATTGTAATAACAATAATCACACGAACAAAACAAATGCTTTCGTCTTATCAAGAAGCACTTACACACATAAATTTATTTACATGTATATTTTATGTTTATTTGTCGACAACTCAAGTCAGCGACTATGCGAACCACAAGACGTATAGCACCAATAAACATAAGAGGAAGGGGCATTCCATGTTAAAGGGTACTAACTAAGAAGAAGAGGAAATAAGGGCAGCGCTATAAGCCGGAACTAGAATAAAACAAAATGAAATAAATTATTAAAAAAAAAAAAATAAAAAGAAAAAAAATAAAAAGAAAAAAAAAATAAAAAGAAAAAAAAAGAAAAAAAAAATAAAAGAAAAAGTAGGGGAAAATATGGAATGAAATAAAAATAAAATAAAAATTATATAACAAAAAAAAAAAAATAAAATAAAAAAAAAATAAAAAAAAAATAAAACAAAAAAAAAAAAATAATAAAAAAAAAAAAATAAAATATAAAAAAATAAAATAATATAAATTAAAGCTAAGTGAAAAAAACATAAAAGAAAAGAAGAAAAAAAAATTTTAATAAAAAAATTTATTAAGTAAAATAAAAGGAAGTAAAGTAAAAACAAAATAAAATAAAATGAAATATAATAAAATAAATTAAAGCGAAACAAAAAAAAAAAATAAAAATAAAAAAAGGTAAAAAAATAAAATATGAATAAATAAAAAAAATCTAAAATAAGAAATAAAATCAATTATAAAAAAAATGTTAATAAAATAAGGTAAAATAAAATAAAGTGGAATGAAACAAAGCAAAGTGAATCTATAAATAAAAAAAAAAAAACAACACAAAAAAAAAAAAATCTTTTCATTCTAAATCAGTGTGAAATGACTACATAGCATATGTCAAAGAATTTACCAAAACTTAAAAGCAAAGCTTAACGTTCTACGATCTTTTTTTGAAAAAATATTTTTTTTTTAATGTTTGTTGGGTTAAATCGTTGCGCTAGAATGAAATCAAAACAACCATACTAACACAAGAAAAAAAAAAACAACAACAACAACAACAAAAATCACAACACTAAATGATAACAACAAAAAAAAACAGCAGCGCATACCATAGCGTGACAATAAGCGATTGATGACGAGCTGCTAGATGGCTATACGCGGCGCACATACATACCTTTGTACAAATCACAACACATGCATACTTTCATACGTACATACATACATACATAATCTTAATAGTATTTATTTAGCTTAGCCGGTAAAGCAGGCAAATAGCCAATCAAAGTGGGCGGAGTAAATATGCATGCGCTTTTAAAATAAATTTACGAGACGCAACACTTCCTCCACCCACCCACCACCGCCGACACCTTGGGAGCGCCATATTGAAGTAGCTTCTCGCAGTATGTAGGTATGTATGCTAGAACAACAAGTGTTTTGAAACGGAAGCTTTGCCTATTTAGCTTGAGAACTTTGTTTATTTCGATTTTGATTTGAATTTAGTATGAGCTTGAGGGCCCTGAAAGTCTGATAAATGGGTAGGTACTTGCGGTAATTCGCCCTCGTTATTAAGTTTCTCGACTTGCAGCAAAAAGGATTTGACAGAAAAACTTTGCTAGAAAACTAATCGAGTTAGAGAAGTAACCAGGTTTACAAAGTAAACGGGTAAAAAAAGTAACCGAGTTAGAGAAGTAACCGGGCTGAAAAATTAACTGAGTTATAAAAGAAGTAAGCGAGTTAAATAAGTAACCGGGTAAAAAAGTAAGCGAGTTAAAAAGTAACCGGGTTAAAAAGTAAGCGAGTTAAAAAGTAATCGGGTTTAAAAGTAGTAGGGTTAAAAAAGTAACCGAGTAAAAAAAATAATCGGGTAAAAAAAATAACCGGGTTTAAAAATTAACTGAGTTATAAAACTTACCGGGTTCAATAAGTAACCGGGTAAAAAAGTAAGCGAGTTAAAAAGTAACCGGGTTAAAAAAGTAACCGTGTTAAAACAGTAACCGTATTAAAACAGTAAACGTGTTAAAACAGTAGCCGTGTTAAACCAGTAACCGTGTTAAAACAGTAACCGGGTAAAAAAAACAACCGGGTAAAAAAAATAACCGGGTTTAAAAATTAACTGAGTTATAAAACTTACCGGGTTAAATAAGTAACCGGGTAAAAAAGTAAGCGAGTTAAAACAGTAACCGTGTTAAAACAGTAACCGTGTTAAAACAGTAACCGTGTTAAAACAGTAACCGTGTTAAAACAGTAACCGTGTTAAAACAGTAACCGTGTTAAAACAGTAACCGTGTTAAAAAAGTAACCGAGTAAATAAAGTAACCGAGTAAATAAAGTAACCGAGTAAAAAAAGTAACCGAGTAAAAAAAGAAACCGAGTAAAAAAAGTAACCGAGTGAAAAAAGTAACCGAGTGAAAAAAGTAACCGAGTAAAAAAAGTAACCGAGTAAAAAAAGTAACCGAGTAAAAAAAGTAACCGAGTAAAAAAAGTAACCGAGTAAAAAAAGTAACCGAGTAAAAAAAGTAACCAAGTTAAAGGAGTAACCAGGTTTACAAAGTAACCAGGTAAAAAAATAACTGAGTTGGAGAAGTAACCAGGTTTAAAAGGTAACCGGGTAAAAAAGTAACTGAGTTAGAGAAGTAACCGGGTTTAAAAACTAACTGAGTTATAAAACTTAGCGGGTTAAATAAGTAACCGGGTAAAAAAGTAAGCGAGTTAAAAAGTAAGCGGGTTAAAAAAGTAACCGTTTTAAAACAGTAACCATGTTAAAACAGTAACCGGGTTAAAAAGTAACCAGGTTAAAAAATAACCGGGTTAAAAAAGTAACCGGGTTAAAAAAGTAAGAGAGTTAAAAATGTAACCGGGTTAAAAAGTAACCTCTTTAAAAAAGTAACGTACGTGGAGGGGTATGCATTTTTGAAGGGTTCATAGCTATAAAAAGCCCAAAAACGTGTAATCCATAAGTTACAAACTCAAAAACACCCAAGGCGGAAGTCGTAAAATTCTAAAAGCATATCAGTTTAAATATATAAATACCACGAAGCATATGTACATATGTTTCTTCAGGAAATAAATACAGACATATGTAATATGCTACATAAGCACCGTACATAAAAACTGTGGTCTGTAGGCTTGAGCAATAAAATATTTTAATAGCCAAATAAGTTGTTAAACTCAATCAAAACAAATTTAATTTGACTAATTCTAATAAAATCAAAGTACACAGAAAAATATCAAACAAATAATGTCAATCAAAATAAATTTATTTTAATTGTTTAGCTTCTTTGTTTCCTATTGCACTTTATATATCCTGGAATAAACGATGCAATTTTTTTTTCAAAAACAACCTGTTCAAAATTTTTTTTTCAAAAACTCCGCATCTGAATCAAAAATAATGAGGCGCTTTTGAAAAAAAAAAAATCCGAGATAGGGCTTTTTTTGAATCGAAGTTTGATAAATGTAGGACGTTTTTGAAAATATATTTTATACCAAGTTCAATTCGTATTAACCAAAAGCACATTTAGGCCATAGGTATTATTGGGATATGATCCAGAAATATTTTGAGATCTTTGGGATAATCCTTTCTCAAATAATCTAACCAAGCAATCGGAGTAGGTACATTTATGCCTCATTACGTACTACAAGGGGGAGTTGAAGATGCAGGCGAACTGAGCTAATGTTTGAAAATTTCCACAGATATTTTGACGTATGGCTTAAAATTTCAAGTCCAGGATATCAGTCTGCCTTATAGCGCGTATAAAATTTCATATGGCGGTGTCGCAGAAGATTTTTGTTCTTCCCGTGAAGGCAAGGGCTAGAATCGAAGATATGAGTTGACTGCATCGACACCTGAATTCGGCAGAAGAAAGATAGCGAGTCCCCGGAGCGGTTAAGCGCCAAATACATATATTTCTGGCATTAAAATCTGCATTTAAGCGAAAGAAAGTAAGTTGCATGAAGAAAAAATTTACAAGCTAGGGATGACAGTACTTTATGACTTAGGGCAATCAAAAGAACTAAAAATATTTTCTGAAGGTTTTAAAATGTCGAAAAAAAGCTTTCGTACCGAGAAAAGCTGTAAAAACTATGTTTATGATGACTTTGGGCGATTTTGGGCGACTTATCGAACATCTCTAATACATTATTTGCATTCCTAGAGAGAGAATATACCCTGCTATCGCTGCTTAAAACTGGGAAGATATATTACGCATTGAGAAAAAAAAAAAAAAAATACAGCTGTGGTGACCTCGAGTAACTGAGGGCGATCATCGAAAAATGAGACGGTTATAATTACCTTGGGCGATTTATGGCGACTCATCGAACCACTCTAATACACTAAAAAAATACTGTTATGGTGACCTCGGCTGGCTTAGGGCGATCAGCGAAAAAAGGAACGGTTATAATTACCTCGGGCGTTTTATGGTGACTCAACGAACACCTTCTTACTGTCGAAAATAACTAAAAAAAACTGCGATTATCTAGGGCGATCAAACGAACACCGCATTAAATATATTTGCATGTTTAAATTTATGAATCAACGCTGACGGTTCTCGCAGCGTATTTTGTCAGCAAAAAACTTCAGGAATGAGTTTTTGGTGACTTTGGGCGATCAATGTTCACCAATGGAACACTTCCATTGCCAAGTCACCGTTGATAGCTACAGATTTGAAACGTCGAGGGACTTCGTCTATTTAGGAACCAGCATTAACACCGAAAATAATTTCAGTTTAGAAATCCAACGTAGAATCACTCTTGCCAGCAAAGATCACGCTCGATAAGTCTCTCATCATACCTGTCCTGATATATGGCTCAGATTCATGGACAATGTCAAGAGAAGATGAGATGGCCCTTGGAGTATTTGAGAGAAAGGTACTCCGGAACGGCGAATATGGAAGGAGATTTAACGATAAGCTGTACGAGCCTCACGCAGATCTGACCATAGTCCAGGGAATTAAAGCCCATAGGCTCTGCTGGCTGGGCCATGTTATGCGAACGGACAAAGAAGCGCCAGCACAGAAGGTTTTCCTATCGACACCTGAATCCGACAGCAGAGGAAGGGAGAGGCCTCGACTGAGATGGAAACAACAAGTGGAGGATGACTTCAAATCCCTTGGGTTTTCCAATTGGCGTCAGTTATCGCTACCGCTTAGGCAGTTAAGCGTCAATAAATGACGCAAGCCAATATTAGATTAGAATCGTAGACTTCGAGATGGGTGCTGATTTATAGTAGATAAAAAAAAGGTAGTCTATTGGGGAAGAGGGATTCATCCCATACACTCGTGTGCAATAATTAGCATTAAAACATGTACATATATATTTTTGAAATAAAACAATTAAAAGAACTACTCACCAGTCTCATTACGCGTCAAAGATACCGGTAATGTGCGTATAACTTCAGCTTCCTCGGGCGCAGATACCGCCGAGGCTATAGACGATGTTGATGGCGACGACGAGGTAGCAGCTGTTGCAATTGCATTTGATGTTTGTGCATTAATTGATGGCAGAGATAGCGATAGGAACGATATGATTATCAATATATAATATAAAAATGATAAATTTGGCATTTTAAAGTAGCGCAATTGTTGTAATTGCAATTGCAGCGGCGGCATTGCAATATTGTTGTTTGGTTTGAGGTGTTTTTGTTGTACTTGCGATTTTTGTTGCACTAAATTCTGTTGTGATGTTAATGAAGTTGGCGATGATGTGATGCTATAATGTTTTTGTTGTTGTTGAAATTCTGTTTCTTGTTGTTGTACTATCTGGTGGTGCTGTTGTTTATGGTGAATGTGGTGAGGTTGAAGTTGTAGTTGCGAGCATTTGTTGTTGTTGTTGCTGTTGCTGTTGTTGTGATTATTGTTGTTATTAAATAATTTACTATTTTTAAAACTATTGTTGTTGTTGTTAGCGTAATTTAATTGTAATTTTTGTTGGTTTTGTTTTTGTTGTTGTGATGCATTATATAAATTTGTGGCGTTATTGTTGCTATTATTATTAACATAACTATTATTATTATTATCATTAGCATTATCATTATTATAATTATTGTAGTAGGAATTACAGCGAATTAGTTTCATCAGTCTTATAAGTGGAGGACGTTGTTGTTGTTGTTGTTGTTGTGGTTGTTTTTGTTGTGATGGCCATAGCTGCTGCTGCTGTTGCTCTGCGTCACTTCCTAGCAGCGCTGCTGGTTTTTGTTGTTGTCTTTTATTGAATTTCATATAACTATTATCACTACTATTACTGCTATTATTACTATTCGTCGTATAAGCGATTTTGTTGTTGTTGTTGTTTTTGTTGGTGTGGTTGTTTCTATTATTGTTACTATTTATACTATTACTATAATTGCTATTGTTTTTGTAAAGAAAACTATGGATTTGTTTATAGATGTGGCATAAAAATTGCATTTGTATGCATAAAAACAACAGCAACAACTGAAATTTTTGCAAAGTTTGTTGTAACGGCGCGCTAACAATGTTGAAAAACATTGATGTTGTATTTGCTGTTGCTGCTGTTGTTAGCATATTAATTTGGTGTTGATGCGTGATGAAATTTGTACCGGCGTTGAGTGCTATTGCTGATTTGAATGATGATGATATTTGTGTTTCTTGTGTTGTTGTTGGTGATGTTGTTGTAGATGATGATGTTGTTGTTTTTACTGCTGCTGCTGCTACTAAAAGCTGTGATGCATTTGAAGACGTAATTGTTGCGCGCACATTTGTTGTAGTTTGTGATGACGTGCCGCTGTTGCATTTACTTGCCACTTGCCGCGGAGCGCGCGCTTTGCTAAAACAACAACACATCTCTGAAGTATGCGCATGCGCGCGCGCTTGTTGTTCTGGCGCTTCCAATGATGCATGCTGTCGACATGTAGCGCGCCACGCTTGTAAGTCACGCGGCGCTCCTAAATCATTATGCAAAAATGCGGAGGCATCAAATGCGCGCTGACGCGCGATGTTTGCAACAAGTCGCGCGCTCTTGTTAGCGTTTGAAACAACGGCCGCGCTGTCGTTCTCACTGCAGCTACCATTGCCTTCGCCGTTGCTCAAGTAAGCATGCTGCTCCGTTGCATCTTTCGTGACACAAGCTTCTCCAGTTGCTGTTGTTGTTGTTGTTAACGCTTCCGCTATTGTACTATTGATTTGCGGCACAAAGTCGCGCTCGCATTGCCCTTCATAACAGTTACGCGCTGCTTCCGGTGCTGCCCCGGTTGCCGTTGCTACCTCGCCTTTATTGACGCTATTTTGTTGCGCGCCACTTGCTGCCGCCACTACCGCTATTTCTGCCGCATCTTCTGCTGCGCTGCTGCAATGCGTGCAACATTCCTCCACCTGCTTTTTGCGACATATAACGCATATGACAGCTCTGCGCGCAGTTTCGCTTTTCGCCGCCAACGCGATGCTATTAGCAGTCACTGTTGCTTGTTGTTGTTTTGTCAAGCTTGCTGTTTGCGCTTGTTGTGCTTCAGAACTGCTCTCATGCTGACTATTTTGTTGCTCTCCTCCTCCGTCAGCTGTTTCGCTGCCTCCTCCACCGGAGTCTGTAGCATTTTGCATGCGTTGCGCTTCTGCGGCTGCTGCTGTTCTGCGCGCTCGACTTCTTAGCGTACTATATGCTTTCGACTGCCTTTCAGCTATTTGCTCGATCTCCATGCTATGTCGTAGTTTATGTATGGCGATGCGACTGTAACTGTGACTGCTACCAATGCCGCTCGCAATCAATCGCTCACATTTAATATCCATTTTTTTTTTTTTTTTGGTAATATGTAACTCTTTCAAGATTAACTTTTCGACATGAGCGCGTTCAGTAACTCAGTTTTTTCTGCAAAATTGTTCAATCTATTTTTGGTATTTTTTTTTCCACCGACTCAATCTTTGTAGCTTTTACTTTGGTTCAGTGCTATTTTTAGACCAAATTTTGTTTAGCTTTTTAACTAGTTTATTGTACCTTTTGTGTGTATTTAACTACGCTACGTCGTCCGTTCAATGGCCTCATTTTTGTTGTATTTTTGGATGGAACTTGGCATTTTTAGAACAAATGCCTAAAAGTCAGCTAAAAGAGATGAGAAAGAGAAATTTGAGAAATATTAATTACGTATGTGATATTTGTATATATTTTGCATATAAATATTTGATAATTTCAATTTTGTGCTTAATCGATGGCATGTCCGTCTGTCTGTCCGTCCGTCCGTTTGTGTACACGGTAACTTGAATAAAAATTGAGATATTTGCATGAAACTCGGTATACAGGTTACTTTATGACCAAGGTAGGTTGCTATTGAAAAAATAAGCGAAATCGGATGATAATCACGCCCCCTTTTTCGATATCGAAATTTTCGAAAATCACCTAAATTAACATAATTCGGTAACGGAAATGGCTAAAATGATATAATTTGTTATAATGAACCCCCTAGCCATTTATTATGATTTTTCGATATCGAAAATTTCGAAAATCATATAAATTTATATTATTTTATTTAATTTAATTTAATTTCATTTCATTTAATTTTTTTTTTTCATTTCATTTAATTTAATTTAATTTAATTTAATTTAATTTAATTTTATTTAATTTTATTTAATTTTATTTTATTTCATTTCATTTTATTTCATTTTATTTTATTTTATTTTTAAATTTTTTTTATTTTTTTATTTTTAAATGTTTTTATTTTCTTTTATTTTATTTTATTTTGTTTTTTTTTTTTTATATATTTTTTTGTAATTTATTTTGTTTTTTTTTATATATTTTTTTGTAATTTATTTTATTTTATTTTTCTTTTTCTTTTTATTTCATTTTATTTTATTTTACTTTATTTCATTTCATTTCATTTCAAAATTTTATTTTATTTTTTTTTTGTTTTTTTTATATTTTTTTTTGTAATTTATTTTATTTTATTTTACCTCATTTTATTTTATTTTTATTTCATTTTTTTTATTTTATTTTATTTTATTTTATTTTATTTTATTTTATTTTATTTTATTTTATTTTATTTTATTTTATTTTATTTTATTTTATTTTATTTTATTTTATTTTATTTTATTTTATTTTATTTTATTTTATTTTATTTTATTTTATTTTATTTTATTTTATTTTATTTTATTTTATTTTATTTTATTTTATTTTATTTTATTTTATTTTATTTTATTTTATTTTATTTTATTTTAGTTTATTTTATTTTATTTTATTTAATTTAATTTACTTCAATTTAATTTAATTTAATTTAATTTTATTTTATATGAATTAATTTAATTTAATTTACTTCAATTTAATTTAATTTTAATTTATTTGATTTTATTTTATGTTATTTTATTTTATTTTAATTTATTTCATTTTATTTTATTTTATTTTATTTTAGTTTATTTTATTTTATTTTATTTTATTTAATTTAATTTACTTCAATTTAATTTTATTTTATTTTATTTTATTTGATTTTATTTTATGTTATTTTATTTTATTTTAATTTATTTCATTTTATTTTATTTTATTTTATTTTAGTTTATTTTATTTTATTTTATTTTATTTAATTTAATTTACTTCAATTTAATTTTATTTTATTTTATTTTATTTGATTTTATTTTATGTTATTTTATTTTATTTTAATTTATTTTATTTTATTTTATTTTATTTTATTTTATTTTATTTTATTTTATTTTATTTTATTTTATTTAATTTAATTTACTTCAATTTAATTTTATTTTATTTTATTTTATTTTATTTTAATTTATTTTATTTTATTTTATTTTATTTTATTTTATTTTAGTTTATTTTATTTTATTTTATATTAATTAATTTAATTTAATTTACTTCAATTTAATTTAATTTTATTTTATTTTATTTTAATTTATGTTATTTTATTTTATTTTATTTTCATTTATTTTATTTTATTTTATTTTATTTTATTTTATTTTATTTTATTTTATTTTATTTTATTTTATTTTATTTTATTTTATTTTATTTTATTTTATTTTATTTTATTTTATTTTATTTTATTTTATTTTATTTTATTTTATTTTATTTTATTTTATATGAATTAATTTAATTTAATTTACTTCAATTTAATTTAATTTTAATTTATTTGATTTTATTTTATGTTATTTTATTTTATTTTAATTTATTTCATTTTATTTTATTTTATTTTATTTTAGTTTATTTTATTTTATTTTATTTAATTTAATTTACTTCAATTTAATTTTATTTTATTTTATTTTATTTTATTTTATTTTATTTTATTTTAATTTATTTTATTTTATTTTATTTTATTTTATTTTATTTTATTTTAGTTTATTTTATTTTATTTTATATTAATTAATTTAATTTAATTTACTTCAATTTAATTTAATTTTATTTTATTTTATTTTAATTTATGTTATTTTATTTTATTTTATTTTCATTTATTTTATTTTATTTTATTTTATTTTATTTTAATTTATTTTATTTTATTTTATTTTATTTTATTTTATTTTATTTTAGTTTATTTTATTTTATTTTATATTAATTAATTTAATTTAATTTACTTCAATTTAATTTAATTTTATTTTATTTTATTTTAATTTATGTTATTTTATTTTATTTTATTTTCATTTATTTTATTTTATTTTATTTTATTTTATTTTATTTTATTTTATTTTATTTTATTTAATTTTATTTTATTTTATTTTATTTTATTTTATTTTATTTTATTTTATTTTATTTTATTTTATTTTATTTTATTTTATTTTATTTTATTTTATTTTATTTTATTTTATTTTATTTTATTTTATTTTATTTTATATGAATTAATTTAATTTAATTTACTTCAATTTAATTTAATTTTAATTTATTTGATTTTATTTTATGTTATTTTATTTTATTTTAATTTATTTCATTTTATTTTATTTTATTTTATTTTAGTTTATTTTATTTTATTTTATTTAATTTAATTTACTTCAATTTAATTTTATTTTATTTTATTTTATTTTATTTTAATTTATTTTATTTTATTTTATTTTATTTTATTTTATTTTAGTTTATTTTATTTTATTTTATATTAATTAATTTAATTTAATTTACTTCAATTTAATTTAATTTTATTTTATTTTATTTTAATTTATGTTATTTTATTTTATTTTATTTTCATTTATTTTATTTTATTTTATTTTATTTTATTTTATTTTATTTTATTTTATTTTATTTTATTTTATTTTATTTTATTTTATTTTATTTTATTTTATTTTATTTTATTTTATTTTATTTTATGTTAATTTATTTTATTTTATTTTATTTTATTTATTTTATTTAATTTAATTTTTTTCATTTTATTTAATTAAATTTTTTTATTTATTTTTTATTATTTTTTTATTTTTTATTATTTTTTTATTTTATTTAATTTTTTATTGAATTTTATTTTATTTTTGTTTATATTTAGTTTACAAGATTTTTTTTTTGGGCTTTTTTACAACACACCTACAATATTTTGTTTCTTAGAAATGGAAGCAGAGATATAAGCCTCAACAAAACGATGTAAACACGGCGCCGTTGCTGATGAATAGCATGCGATAAATGCTATGCTCCGTACTGCGTAAATTAAAAGTCGCCTGAGTGATGAAATTTCCCAATCGTATTACGAATACGCAAAAACTTTACGAAATTACATCAGAGCGTCTGCGTTTGCTTCAAAACAAAAACAAATTGTCTACATACATAAATATAAACATACATCATGTATATGTAGAAAATAAATCAAATGTGCGCATACTACAATAACCCAGTAAGCATTTTTAAGATTGCAGATCAAGTCGATTCTTAAAAAAAAATCTAACTCTTTTCTGATTAAATTATATACCTCTAGCGAAATATAAAATCTGATCTTACTCTGAGCTTATTAGAGTCACATATGATTCGTCTTCCGTGATTCGATCATTCAATCCAAGAAATAGTCGATTCATTTGCAAAGGTATTTATTTTTCATATTCAAGAGTATATGTAGAGTATGTGTATGAAAAAAGATAGCCGCAATCGAACTAGTTCCTTTTTGGGCATTTCAGTTTCAGTTGTAAAAGAAAGATTTGATTCACTTACTATTTATCTCTCTAAAGGGAATAAACTCACGTGAATCATAAGCTATTTACCAAATTTTTACATTCTCAGCTGACAATTGTAATAAAGATATGAACCCAAATAAATTGCGCGCTATTTGAAACAGTGATGCGCTGCAAAATATAAAAATTCCCTATCATCGTGACGTAACAATTTTCAAGAGCGCTAATTATTTACACCCAATACTGAAGAAATTATAAGTCAGGTACAGGAATATGGAGCAGAGAACGGCATCAGTAAAACTTATATCAAAATATTTTGAGTTTCAGGAACACTGTATCTTGATGAAAATTCTACTCATTTTAAGCTAAGATAGGGCGTTCTTGAATCAAATTCTGAAATATGGCGTTTTTGAAAGAAATCCTAAAAAAAATCGTTATTGAAAATCGTTTTTTAAAAATATTTGAAATGTGGTGATCTTCCATTCAGCAGTCGATATAGTATGGCTCTGAAATCTATCACAACAAATTAGGTTTTCAATATATTTATAAGTAAAGATGATCGCGATTCGCGAAATTGTTGCCAGACGTGCAGCCAAATATCATCTTGCAGTTCTCTGCTATGCACTTGAATGTAACATTTGTAGACTTGCAAATTTGCTAATGATTTTGTAGAGAGTACCATCATATGTACTTACTTAGTATTGCTGACAACAATAACAACATTTTATGAAATAATCTAAGTCCGGCAAAAATTGTATATTGTGTACCCAGTTGCGGGGTTTAATTAAATGTGTTTTTAACGCTGTTAGGTAAAAGTGCGGGCAGAGATGGAATTAGTATTCAATCAGAAAGGTGTATAAATGATTTGAACTTTCGATTTCGTTTAATCGATTAATTCATTTTACAATTTTTCGGATATGAAAAATCACAATTCAAACAACTTTTGTAGGTAAAATAGTCCTGATATTTCTTAAAGACCAGCAGACTTTGTAGAAATCGTCCTGGCCCGAAAGATGTATGTATGTTTCCAGCATTACAAAATCAGTCTACATTTCCAGCTTTTAACTCCTCGTTTTTGGCTTCCTTTTCTCCGCATATATTTTCTCTGGTTTAGTGCCACCACCATGCTCCCCAAACCTGATCATCTCGCTCTGGCTTTTTTCTCTCTTTCTCAATTTCTTCAAACTTTTACTCTCCTTTATTTTTCCATTTCCCTTTCCTTTTCCTGTTTCCATACTCTTTTTATTCCCCTTTCCATTCACCTGTCATTTACCTCTCGCCACTCGGTTCCTTTTCCAGTTCTTCCTTTTCCTTTTCTTTTCCTTTTGCCATTCTCTTTTCTTTCCATTTTCCATTTTCTTTCCTCCGTTTTCTCCCCTTTTCTACACTTTACTTTCTTTTCTTCATCTCCCTTTTTCTTTTCACTTCTGTTTACTTTTTATTCCCAGATCTCTTTACTTTTCTTTTCCCTTCCATTTTCTCCTTATTTTCACCCTTCACTTTCTGTT
>CAXKVI010000001.1:165514667-165592167 GCA_964058755.1 Campiglossa producta
CAATTTCCTCTTCGCCTTCACTTTCCCTCCTTCCATTCCCTAATTGTTTCCCTTTCTATACTCGTTTTTTGCCCTTTTCATTTTTCTTTTCCCCTTTCCCTTGTAATTTTAATTTTCTATCCTCTTTTTTTGCCCTTTTATTTTCTCTATTTCCCTTTCCCTTGTAATTATAATTTTCTATCTCCTTTTTTTCTCCTTTTGCTTTTGGTTAATGCCTTCTTTCCCTTCGCCGTTACCTTTACCTTAACCTTAACGTCAACAT
This sequence comes from Campiglossa producta, assembly GCA_964058755.1. Classification (NCBI taxonomy): domain Eukaryota; kingdom Metazoa; phylum Arthropoda; class Insecta; order Diptera; family Tephritidae; genus Campiglossa; species Campiglossa producta. The sequence continues at coordinate 165,514,930 of CAXKVI010000001.1, forward strand.
TTTTCTTAACCTTAACCTTTACCTTACCTGTACCTTAGACTGTTACCTTTATCTTAACCATTACCTTAACCTTTGTCTTCAAATTAACCTTTAACTTAACCGTCACCTTTACTCTTACCTTAACCTTTATCTTCACCTTAACCTTTAACTTAACCCCTGCCTCAACCTTAACCTTAAACTGAACCTTAAACTTAACCTTAACATTTACCTTTACCTTAAAATTTACCTTCCTGATTTCCATTCATTTCCATTTCTATTTCTTTCCTTTACCCTCTCCTTTCTCTTTAATCTTTTTCTTTTGTTTTTCCTTTTCCTTTTCATATCCATTTCCCTTTTCCTTTATCTTACCCTTCACCCTAACCGTCCTCTTTACAAATAATATTTTCTAAAGTATACTGGGTATAATAATACTACCAATGTTCAAATTAAAAACAAGACATAAAGTGCAAATATTTTCAATAGCAAATAAACATTAGATATACATATGTACATACATAGACATGCACTTGAGTTATACACTCATACATCCATCCATAAAAAGTTGCAAAATTAAAATGTACAAAAATATTGCATTTATTGCGCTGCAAATTGCCCGAGCAGATGAGTGTGCACTTTTCGTAAAAGTGCGGTTGTGCCCCTGCCAACGTCCTCGAGCTACGCCTCTACAAGCGCAACGAAAACTATAAAACAACAGCGCTGTTTGTAGGAGAGACAGAGAGAGAGAGAGAGAGAGAGAGCAAAGAAAAATAATTACAATTTGTTAGCCGGCATTTTACAATAGTAAAAAAACAACAACAACAATATTATTTATAGTAGTTGAAATAATTGTTTTATTTTTTTTTGTCTTGTTGTTTTTTATTTTTATTTATTTCTGCATGTCATTGTTGTTGACTGCAAAATTTCATTCATGTTTTATCAATCTAAAATGCATTCGGTTGTGAAACTATGTGAATAGTTAGACATCATGTGTGTATTGATATATGTATGTAAATGTATGTACATATGTACATTGAGCTTCCCTCTAGGGAATTCGACAGTTAAGAACGAATGCTTTTCTAATATATGTATTTAGGACTAGTAGACCCGGCAGATGTTATCCTGACGAAAGCTAGACCTACGCGAACCTTCCACCCTCTTGTTCTCCCACCCATAGTTTAGGAGATATCTCCCAAACCAGCTGAGATATTTAAATTAATCATATTGCTTATCACAGCACTCGTTAGCACCTTTCGTTTGATACCCATATTGTACTAGCACATTTTTGGTCGTCCCTGGTCCACATATTGGTCGATAACTGTGAAACCAATCGAGTTATCGAAATAAGCGATGTCTTTAATTTGAAGTTGAACGTCTACTAATACAATTGTGAAAATTTCATTTAATTCCATGCAGCAGTTTTCGAGTGATGCGAACACAAACAGACAGACAAAGAGACAGGCAAAATAATAAAAAAAAACGGTTGAATTGTATGCTGTTGGCTTAATAATCATTGACCTGCACATCTTTAGATTTTTTTTTAAAGATTATAAGATTAAGCGCTTTCCAAAAATAGAACTTACTCAGAGCTGCGATAAATTTTGTTCAGAGTAATTGTTAGTTTTCCTGCAGGGAACCCAATAAGGTGAAAAACAACTATTGCAAAATAAGAAAAAAAAAAAAAATTAAATTAATTAAAGTAGAATAAAATCTACTAGAAAGTGTAAAATCATAACATTGTATACATTTTCTAACGATGAAATTCTATGGATGATATTTGTTGTAGCTTGTTGGCGCCAAAGTTGAAAATGTCGGCTATAACAACCTGTTCACTGATTAGATTATCAATATACAAAAATTATTATTATGTAGCGAAAAGATACAAGTAGTAGTAAAAACCGAATTTAGCAGGTTTATACTCTTATACGGCTAATACATTAGCGCAAATTCCGAATTAACTCCGCTTTTGGGAGTTAACTTGAGCATAATCTTCATTATAAACTCCCAAAAATGAAGAAGATTTGAGCGGCTACAACAACAAAATCTTCGCTGGCAACACTCTTCAGATAAATAAACAAAAACTGCAAGAAATACATCGAAACGAATATTTCTTGCAGTATTTGTTGCAGTTCACCGCTATTTGCCGCTAGATGTCGCTAGCAATTGTTTATTTTGCAGCGACATCTAACAAGAAATACAACCAAACTGATAGATGTCGCCGATGTTTAAACCGCAAGTACTACAAGCAAAGCCATCTAGTGCGCCGATTGTTAGTCTTCAATTTTGTGTGTGTCAGTGTAAAATTTGGATCTGATTAAAGAAGATTTATTGGAAGTAATCTCCATGTATCCATAGCATTAGCCAACGATATGGTACATAGTTTTATATGGAGCGGCGGAGCGTATGAGCAATTATTTCATCTAGCGGGAAGTGATGGCGAGTGTGCTTAGTTTTGAAAGTACCTGGGTGACCGAGCTTGGTCGGTGTTTTCGATTTTGAGCAATAGTCTCACTTACCAACATTTTTTTAAATAATCTTACCAACATAAAATTTTCAAAATAGATTTCCGAAAAAATATCAAATAGTTGGCAACTTTATAAGCCACCTCAAGTGGCAAACCCATCTAGAAAATATTAAGGCCGAATTACATAAAACTTTGAAAGTTCCATTTTCATACAAAGTTGCTTTACGTTCCACAAACTTTTAATGGAAATGACAAATTCAAAGTTCTATGTAATTGGGACTTTCGGATAAAGCATACCATCCACACACAAGATTTCATCCAAATCGGTCATTGTACAAAGAAATAAATAAAATGCAGTTAGGTCGCATCCCAAGGTGCCAACTCATCTTAAAGGCATCATGGTTGGTTAAGGCTGAAAAAATGTTTAAAAAAAGAGACAGGGACCACCCAGTAAATCGCCCTATGTGGCAACACCCATTTCTATACAAAATTTGATCGAGATCGGTCAAGCGGTCCAAAATGATCCTAAAATAATCCATAAAGATCCCAAAATTGTACCAAAATTATACAAAAGTTACCCCAAAATGACCCCTAAATGATCCCAATATGATCCAAAATTGACACCAACATGACTCCAAAATGATCCAAAAATGACCTAAAAAATTATCCCAAAATTACCTCAGAAGATCCCAAAATGGCCACAAAATGATCCCAAAAAGACCTCAAAACGATCCTAAAATGACCTCAAAATGATCCCAAAATGTACCAAAACCATCCCAAAATTATCCCAAAATTATCCCAAAAATTACCCTAAAATTATCCCAAAATGTCCCGAAAAAATACAAGTACAATAAGGTTAAATGAAAACACTGAGCGGCAACCCTGCTTGACAATATTTTAGCTGGTAAAATACCTTTCATTTACCCATATTGGCACATCTCTCCCAATATTTAAAGAAAGTTTAGAAAGGTGGCAACCCTATAAATCGCCTCAAGTGGCAACACCGTAAGAAAAAGTCTTAGAATTAGCATACTATCTCTATGGCAAATTTCATTGAAATCCATTAAGCTGTTCTCGAGATAGTAGTCTTAAAATCAAGCATAAATACTATCTCCATGCCAAATTTCAGCCAAATCGGTTGCCGAGATATTCCGAATATACAAATATACAAGATTAGCTCGTTTAAAGTTATAAGATTTTGTTGACATTATTTTGACATATTTGGGTCGTCGGACCCACGTGATTTGCCTACGGCAGTGGCAGTTAATGAAATGAAAATAAAAAAAGCATGCGCCAAATTGATCTGTTCACGCCCCCTACCTCCCAAGGGTCACACTTTCCAGAATTTTCAAATTTAAAAAAGTTGGGCGTCTCGGTGAAGGAAGTCGTTCACAAAAATTTAGATTGTTATTAATGCCTGTGGGCTCTCGTAGTATTTTACTTTACCTTTTATGGAAAAACTCCTCAGATCAAGAATCTATTTTTCAAACATTAGATTCAAGAGTTTCTCTAAACGACGGGCGATTGTAGGCTAATTTATTCAATTTAGTATTTTTTTTTTTTTGAAGTTTTATTGGAAACGCTTACCACAAATAACTGTACTTATGTATATTGATTTCTTGTGTGAAATTATGTAGATATTTACCTAAAACGAGAAAAAGATAAAATTTGTTAGTTAAATTTGCAAAGAATTTGTTAAATTTAGTTTATATTGAAATTTTTCAATTTGTTATAAAATAACATTTTATATTTCTATAAAAATAAATGCATCAGCACTCAATGCAAAAAACATCACTCAATAAAAATAAATGCTTTTTGCATTTTTGCCCCTGCCACGCCCTGTGTGCAAATTGCCATGACATGCCTTCCTATGAGCTGCCTTCGCAATTGAATTGCCTACAAACGTCATTGCGTTTTTGTAGTATGCATATTTAATTGCCTGTTCACACTGCATCGCGTCGATTCTTTTTCGCACTATGGGCATTTTGAGGGAAATTTTCTCAGCAAAATTCAAAAATTGAATGCAATTTATTATGGACTAGCGCACCCGGCAGACCTTATTCCGCCAAAAGATAGAGCTGCGCGAATTTAAGCGCACCTACCCACCCCCTTTCTTTTTTGGTCTCACAATTTAGTAGATATCTCCGAAACCAACTGAGATATTAAAATTAATCACATCGCTTATAGCAGTACTCATTAGCATCTTTTGTTTGATACCCATATTGTAATAACATATTTTGGGTTAACCCAGGTTCATGTATTGATCGATAGCTCCGGAACCGGTCGAGTATATCTTAATGGGGTATATCTTAAATTTTAAGGTTAAGGTGTAGAATTGCAATGGTGGAATTTCATTCTATTCAAATAATATTTTAAATCCTATTTTATAACCTGCGCTACGTTTAAAATCTGTTGAGATATTTTATTTTGAGACGAATTTCCTTTAAACTGCCCCACAGTGCATCGTGTCGTATGCTCAATAACAATGTCATCTATCATTCTCAGTATTGCATTTACTGCATTTGTTTATGACTTTTAAACAACAACTGCAGCGTTTTGTATTGAAATTTTCTTGAAAAAGAGTAAAAAAATAAACAATAACAATAAAAACTAAGCACAAAAATTGTAAACAAAATAATTGTACGCACAATTTGTACGTTATCATTGAAAAGTATCTAGAGAAATCATTCGACAAAGAAAGAAGTTTCAGAGAAGGATGGAAAAATTTTTGTTTCGAGGTTTCCATGGAGGAATTAATTACAGTAACTAAAAACAAAAAAAAAACTAGAAAAAAAAAAAAAAAAAAAATAAACATGGTTACATTAAGTTTAGCTTAATGTCATTTCTTATTTCTTAAGCTGGGTAAGCTCGACAAAATTGTCTAGTCGGTTAAGCGCATAAAAGTTTTTTTCAAAACTTTAAATTTTTTCTACGGACATTTTACATTTTTTTTTTAAGTTCCTGGAAACGAAATAAAATAACTGTACAACGTTAGTAGCGGGGAAAATACTCTCTTCTCAGTGACATCAAGAACTTTAGCATAGATCAAACAGATCTACAGTTATGGACCGATATATGGCCTAACCTAGAAAAAGGGGGTTTTTTAGATTTTCCGGATGTATTACAGCCAAATAGTTTTTATGCTTGATGAACCATCCTACAAAATGATCTAGTCGATTATGCGTCAAATTGATGATGATATGGGATACAGCTAATTCCTACTTAAGACGTAAGAGTTACTTGTACGAAAATAATTTCTAAAACATAAATTTACAATTACGAAAACAAATACGTACTACAAAAGAGTACCACATATTCATATAGCCTGTCTATATAATAATTTATGTAGTTCAAATCAAGGTATGCACATTAAATTTTGCCTTATTGTTTTTGTTGTTCTGTTGTTGTCGTTGTTGTTGTTTTCAGCTGTGGTGGCCCACATGTCGCCTACAATGCTGTCGTGTCTGGGGCATACCAGAATTTGGGTCAATGAAAACGACGCGACATGCACATCCATAGCACACACACATACATATATATTTACAGATATTTATGTACAATATGAATATACAATATGGCTGTGTGTAAAGTTTTGTAGAACAGATATGTTTACGTCTGTTATGCTCGGCCTCTAATTAAAAGTATGCGCTTATAGGCTTATGAAACTGTACATACAAATGTATGCACTTGTGTATGTACATGGGTATAATAAATAATTTTACCTTCATCATTTTTTTTTTACTTTCGTTCGTTTTCATTTCCTTTTTTTACTTGCATATACTCCTTAGTATGAAGGAAGGTTGTTTTTGTAAGCGTTGTGCATGTCTGTATTTATTTATGTAACTCATCGTTTCAACATATTTGCATTGTCACCTTAAGCGCGGCATTGTTGTTGTTTATATGATACCCCTATGCTTTGACGCCCTTTCAACTTGAGACGAGATATGTATATTGATGCACCGACTGACGCTCGAAAAGTGGTCATATTGCATCAGACTGCGGCGGTTGTTTACTCTTTTTTGGCAGTCTCGCTTTAAGCATTATTTTTAGCGCCGCGCAGTGGGAAATTGTATCAAAACGAAACTGTATGAAATAATGAAATGAATGTAGGTCGAAAAAAGGATATAGCCTTGTAGGAAACTATATTCCAAGTTTCAAGTAGCTAGCTCATCGTGAAGATACTTTAAAATTCAACGCAAGATGACAAAATTTAAGAACATCTTCAACAAAAAAGTTACTTCAAAGAGAACAATAACTTTCTGAACAAAGTTTTGAAGAAAGTTCCACATAGTGGATATTAATCTCAACTTTTTGCATATATAAAAAAAAAAAACTATCAGCTATAACAAAATGAATATGGGTCGAAGAAAGCATATTTCGTTGTCAGAAACTATGTTTCAGATTTCAAGTCGCTGGCTTATCTTGAAGATACTTTAAAGTTAAACGCAAGCTGCTACAATTTAGAAATATCTTGAACGAAAAAGCCACATCAAATCGAACTTCCTGAAATTCGAACAAAGTTTCTAAATATCTCGATACGCTTGACACCTAGTGGATCTTTTGCCTAATTTTTGTCGTGAAAAAACTATCACATATATTGAAATAAATTTGGGTCGAAAAAATCATATTTCACTGTCGCGGAGTATGTTCCAGGTTTCAAATCGCTAGCTCATCTTGAAGATATTTTAAAATTGAACGCAAGATGCCACAATTTAGTTGCATTTTTTATTTGGACCAAAAAAGTCAAGACGTACAATAAATATCTTAATCCGTGTGACACGTAGTGGTTCTATTCCTCAAGTGTTTGTATAAAAAAAAAACTATAGCAGATAATGGAATGAGTGTGGTTCGGTAAAAGTATATTTCTTATGTCTAAACTATGTTTCAAGTTTCAGGTCGCTAGCTCATCGTGAAGGTACTTTAAAATTGAACGCAAGATGAAAAAATTTAGTGGGAATTTGAGAAATATTAAGATCACAAAAGTTACTTTAATCTAAAATAATGAGTTCCTGAATTTCGAACAGAGTTTCTAAAATCAGCTCAACGGGAAAGTAATTAGAGAGTATGCAGAGAGCTTCGCTGATTATGTCAGCGAGATAGCGGCCAATTGTAGAGACGGGATCATCCCAACCGGATAGTTTAGTGTTTCGATGGTATGGTACCTGTTTCTTCCACTCAATCTTTGGGTAGAGCTTCAGAGCAGGATTCAAGTTTTCTCGAGAGGTTTTCTAAAAACCAAAATTAAGTCCGGTTTCTTCCACTCAATCTTTGGAAAGAGCTTCAGGGGAGCGGTGGGTTGGGTTAATGGAGTCGTAGAGTTCTTAGTCGTGGGCAAGGGGGGGGGGGGCCTTGGTGCGCTTAAAAATTTCACTGACCTGCAGTAGGTAGATGCTTAACCGGCAGTAGTTTGAACCAGGAAATTTAACCAGAATCTAGAGATCCGGTCCTGAGGGAGCAGCAGTTACACTTCATTGGGAAACGCCACTCAGGAAGTTTTGTAAAAGCTATTTCTGATATCGAAAAGTGTCAGTATTTCCATCAACTCAGTGTGAAGGTATATTGCAACCAAAAAGAAACCCTCAGAGAACAGCCGGAGTTTATATAGGCCCTGGGCACAATACAAATATTATTTAGGTCAGTTGTATTTCTGAGCACCATAAGGTTAAATTGAGGACACTGTCTCTCCAATATGCCCGCCAAAAAGGGGGTTAAAGTATTTCATCACAGTTGCAAACATTTCGCCCCTAAAAATTCTTGTGAACTTTCATATTTCTTAAATAAAATTTTGATGGATGTCTTCCCATGCTAAAAGTCAGTTGTCGTTTATCAACTGGGTATAGTACGCACATGAACATGTGTGTTTGTTTAAGTAAACCGACGCCAATTGCAACAACAATTAACAAATACTTGACTAGCTAGTCGCTTGGCTGCCTTAAGTACCTCAGCTCAAATGCATATTGCCACCTTCAATGAGGCAAAGTAAGAGAGCAATGCACCGTGTGGTGACAAGTGTAGCAACTACTAACATACAACAACAAAACAAGTGTATCATCAGTCAGCACAGTAGCTGCAACGGCAGCAACAATTTGGTGTAACCGAGATGCATGAACGGATATGCGGAAAGCATAACGAAACTGTGTCACCGCATTGTTTGTTGTTGTTGCACTTGCATACATATGTTGTTGTTATTATCATGGGTATTATTGCTGTTGTTTTGCGTCTGGTAGCGAGGTTTCATATGTATGTCTGTAGGTTGTTTTTGCCATCGCCGCTTGACCGAATTTCGTTTATTACATGTGTGTGTGGCCAATTTAGCAAACCAACAACAACATTATTAGCAAAAGTAGCAGCAAATAGCTACAACAATGCATTGCATTGCAATAAGTTGCAGCCGGTAGCTATGTAATATAAAAACGTAAACAACATTTTTTTTCGTTTTTTTTTTCAATTGCTGGTTTGGAATGTAGGTTCTCAATGACGTCTGTGCTATGTGACGTTGTTGTTATTGTGGCTGTTGTTATTTACAGTAGCATGCACAGCAGTACAGTGTGCGATTTTGAGATGTAAGAGAACAAAAAAGAACTACCTACTGATAACTTGTAAGAAAAAATAAAAATAAAATAAAATATTAAATGAAAAATTTTGAAAATTAACAAATTAACAGTTAGAAACAAATTGAAGTATAAAAAAGCAACCAAAAAAAAAAAAATTAAAATATATAATAAAAAAAAAATCATATAAAATAAGGTGAAAAAAAGAAAAAAAATTAAACAATATAAAATAATATGAAAACAAAAATAAAATAAAACAAAAAAAAACAAAAAAAAATATAAAACATAAACTAAAAAAAAAAAATTAAATAGAAATAAAAATAAAAAAGAAATAAAAAAATAGATATGTTTATAAAATAAAATAAAATAAAAATTAACAAAAAAAAATTAAATTAAAAAAAAAATAAACAAAAAAAAAATAAACAAAAAAAAAATTAAAAAAATATTAAAAAAGAAAAAAAAAAAGAATTGAAAAATTGAATATAAAAAAAAATTATTTAAAAAATAAAAAAATTATTAAATTAAATAAAAAATTAAGAAAAATAATAAAATAGAAAAACCATATAACATAAAATACAAAATAAAATAAAAATAAAAAATAAAAAAGATAAAATAAAATAAAAAACAAAAAAATTTAAATCTTTGAAACTTTGGTGGACTTTTGACCGTTTTGGGAATAATTTTTCTTAAATTATTCTATGTTTTTATTATTAGTATTTAAATAAGTTAAATAAATGATAATAATAAAAATGAAAAAAATTAAACTAAAATAAATTAAATAAGGGAAAAGAAAAAAAAAAATAATAAAATAAAATAAAGAAATAAAAATAAAACAGCACAAAAAAATATAATAAAATCAATAAAAAAGAAATAAAAGTAAAAAATAAAATAAAAATAAAAAATTACAAGAAAAAAATAAGAAAGAAATAGAAAAAAATAATAAAAATAAAATAAAAATAAAAAATAAAGTAAAGTATAAGATATAAAATAAAAAAAAATGAAAAAAATTAAACTAAAATAAATTAAATAAGGGAAAAGAAAAAAAAAATAATAAAATAAAATAAAGAAATAAAAATAAAACAGCACAAAAAAATATAATAAAATCAATAAAAAAGAAATAAAAGTAAAAAATAAAATAAAAATAAAAAATTACAAGAAAAAAATAAGAAAGAAATAGAAAAAAATAATAAAAATAAAATAAAAATAAAAAATAAAGTAAAGTATAAGATATAAAATAAAAAAAAATTTGAAATAACCTAAAATAAAATGAACAAGAACGAATAAAATAAAAAATAAAATAAAAAATATAAGATAATAAAAAAATTAAAATAAAGTAAAATAAAAAGAAATTGAAACTATATAATAAATAAATTAAAATAAATTGAAATAAACAAAATAAAATAAAACAAAACTAAATAAAATATAAATAAAAAATTAAATAGAATAGAACAAAAAATAAAAAAGGAAAACTAAAAAATATAAAAAATAAAAATAAATAAAAAAAATAAAAAAGTAAAAGAAATAAAAAAAATTAAAAAATAAGAGAAATAGAAAAAAAAAAATAAAAAGTGTAAAAAAATTATTAAAGAAGAATGGAAATATAATAAGAGAGGTAAAAAATAAAAAAGTTAAGTATAAAGAAAAAAAAGAAAAAAAAAATAATAATAAAGAAATAAAAACGAAAAATGAAAATATAAAAAAATAAAAATATCAAAAAACAAAAATAAAAAAATTTAATAAAAAAGAAAAAAATAAAATAAAAAAAAAATTATGAAAGAAGAAATTAAAAGTATGGCAAATAAAATAAAATAAAAGAGAAATAAAATTATGCAAAATAAAACGTAAAAATAAAAGTATCAAAACTACGAATAAAATAAAAAAAATTAGGATAAAATTAAATTATATAAGTTTATTAAAAGTAAATAAAAAAAATAAAATTTAACAACAAAAAAAGATATTAAAATAAAAGAAATAAAAATATAAATACAATAAAATATATAGGGATAAAACTAAATAATATATGTTAATTTATCTAAAATAAATAAAAAATAATAATAAAATATAACAAAATAAAAAAATTTGAATTAAAATTTTTCATTTATAAAAAAACACTAAACGAAACACTGTAATTGGCTGAAATGCCTGATTGCGCCTTTTCATTGTCGCAAATTAGTGCTGCAGCTACTGCTGCGCTGCTGCTGTTGTCGTTATCAACGCTGACTCTCTTGCTGTTGTTGTTTTATGCTCATCATCTATAATTTATGTAATATGCGTATACTGCATACACCATTAATATCTTTATTTTTTCTTAAATAATTTTTATTTCTTTTTTTTTTGCAGCGCGCGAACACTTAATTGCGCATTGTAGCTATTGTAGTTGTTGTACGTTATTTGCTTTAAATTGTTTTGTTGTTGCACTTTTGCTATTCTTGAAATACGTTAAAAAGAAAACAAATGATAATTATTAAACAAAATGTCCATTGAGCACAATGCCAGCTGTTGTTTTTTTTTTAAATTTGCAACGCCTCAATGACAACGACAACAAGGGACAGCAAGAAAAACAACAGCAACAACAATAATAACGCACGCTTGCATAATTCAATGCAATCATGCGCAAAAAAAGAAAACAATAAAAACAATGCAATAACAAAATTACAAAAAAATGTAGCGCATAAAAATGACAACAACAACAACTAGTAAACAATTTAAAAAAAAAATCATTAAATGCGCAGTGCAACAATTATAAATTATGCGGAAGAATGTAATAATGGCTGTCGCCACAATGACAACAACAACCATCAGCAAGTACATCAACAACAACAACATGCGCTAAGCCTCCGCACATTTAATGAGAGCTTAGCGGTCTGACTGAATGCCCTTTTGTCTGTTTGTTGTCCATTCAACTTGACTTGCTTCATTCACTTTGCAATGAAAACATCCGGTTTGACACCTTCTTTTTTTAGCGTGTAAATTTTATTTTATTGGACTTATTTTTTTTTATTTTCAAGAGATCAAGAAAGCGTTTGCTTACTGGACATATAGAACACGTGTCAGAACATAGTTCAACTAAGTTTTGGTGTAGTATTGTTCTAGAAACACTTAGAACTTAGATTAATATATTTCTAGCAAAAACGAACATCAACAAATGAGTGGTTCCATCAGGAAGTGTAAGAACCGAAGGGAGAAACAACAACATATGCAATAATAAAAACAAGAACAAAACTAACAACAAAGAAACAACTACAACAAAGTGCCTTGAGATAAGAAGATACTAGACTTACTATATACTAAATAAGACGAAAACAATAATAAGAAAGTAATAACGGAGAACCAGGACTAGAACACACTGTGGGAGCACCATGAACAACAAGAAAAATAGAACGAAAACAACAAATGCAAAAACAGCAACAAAGAAAACAACAGTAACGAAAATAGCAGCAACAATAACACCAACAACAACAACACACAAAAAACAGTAAACACGTCAAGAACAACAACATCTTAAAAACGAGATAAAGACAGTAAAAACTGCAAGAGCAATGAAAAGAGTTGAAATCTAACTATAACAAACATAAAAGGCAACTGCAAAAACTAGGATGACAATAAGAACAATATAGCAATAAAGAAAGTTCTGTACCGAAAAAGTTCCATATCGATTCCAAGACAGTCTCGAAAGCAATCCCGAAATGCTACTGAAACCTACACATAATGAAACCGATTTCTTTTTTTTTAATGATTCCAAAAAGGTACCGAAATTAATCGGGTAAGGATAAGAAAAATGTCCTGGAAACAATATTTGAACTATACAGAACAAGTCCCAAAACTATTGCAATAGAGTAAAAAATAAATAACTAACGCATCCCAAAAAGATCCCCAACTAATCTTTAAAAAGTCTCGAAAAAGTTCCAAAATGAACCCGAAATGATCCCCAAGGTCTCGAACTGGTCCTGAAAACCATCTGAAAACCATAACGAAATCATTCCGAAAAAGTTTCGAGTTGATCATACAAACGTCATCACGAAACATCATAAAACAATTACGAAAAAATCTCCAAATGTTCCAAACAATTTCGAAATCAATCCAGAAATGATAATAAAAACATCCCGAAAGCAATTCCTAAAATATCCTGAAGTCCGGAAATTATTAAAAAAATAGTAAAGTAATAATGAACGGATTCTAAAAAGGTCTCCAAAATGATCCCGAACTGATCTTCATAACTCCAAAAAGTCCAGAAATTATCACGCAAAAGTCCCAAAATAAACCCGAATTGATCCCCATGGGCCAGAAATGGTCCCGAAAACAATCTGAAAACCATCGCGAAATGATTCCGAAAAAGTTTCGAGTTGATCCTAAAAAAGTCTCGAAAACAATACCGAAATAGTCCCAAAACGATCATGAAAAAATCTCTAAATGTTCCAAAAAGTTCTGAAATCAATCGAGAAACGTTAGAAAAAATATCGCGCAAGCAATTCCTAAAATATCCTGAAGTCCGGAAAGTCCCCAAAATGGTCCAGAACTAATCTTGAAATTATCTCCAAAAAGTCCAAACATTTCCTCAAAAAAATCCCAAAATGAACCCGAAATAATCCCCAAAGTTTCGAACTGGTCCCGAAAACAATCTGAAAACCATCGCGAAATAATTTCGAAAAAGTTTCGAGTTGATCCTAAAACAGTCTCGAAAACAATACCGCAATGGTCCCGAAACCATCCCAAAATGATCACGAAAAAATCTTTAAAAGTTCCAAAAAGTTCTGAAATCAATCGAGAAACGTTAGTAAAAAAATCACGCAAGCAATCCGAAACTATCCTGAACAAGTCCCAAAATTATTTAAAAAAAAGTATAAAAAGTTCGCGAACTAAGACTAAAACCTAAATTGGGCGTTGAGCGTTTTTTAAGAGCGTTGTCTTCTTCTAACTTTAAAAAATGGAATATGCTAGATGGAGACAACGTGATTGAAAAACCTCAAAGTATCCTCAAAAGGTCCAGAAATTGTCTCGAAAATCTACCAAAATAAGACCGAAATAATCCCCAAAGTCCTCAAAGCTAAAAATGTTCAGTGATAAAATACCAAAAAACTATCACGAAGAAATTCCGAAACAATCACAGAAAAGTTCCAAAAAAACTGACTGTTAGTGGTACCATTTTTCGTATATTTCCATACATAAATATTTTATTGTTCTCAGTAGTCCTGAGTAACTAAAATCGCTCTTAGCATCTTGGTATCAATGACCGATTCTCTTACCTACACGTTCTCGTTTATTGATAGTGGTCTCCATCGCTGGCTAAGATACACTCCGCTCAATACAAAAAATTCTGCTCTGGCAAAAGTGCTCTACTACATATAAGCAGGGTTTGGGATACCATGCTCCTCCTAAGTAATTGTTTTTATACAGTGGGTTGAAGTTTAATAACCTCGTTTAGTTGTATAAAAAATGAGATTGAGTTTGCACTGTCTTCCACCACCCTTAGCAGCACCATGAAACAACTTGCTTTTTTGCTCTCCCACTCATTCTATTTTGACCTTTCTTGCTCTTGTTTTTTAGTTCGGCCACCAACGAACGACACCTACCCCAACCTACCCACTTATGTAGGTATATATATCTGCATATATGCTGGACTATATCGCATTATAGTATTCCGTAGTAAAAATTTTCTTTCGTTGCAATTGTTGAGCATGCGCATTGGTTTTTTGCGTAGTTTTTAGTTTGTTTGAAACAAGACAAGGTTTATGGAAAGATACTGCGTAGTTTTTGAAATTATATTTGCAGCAATTGGCCTTGAACTTTGACCGGCCGAAAATCTGCTAATATATAAATAAAGGAAGCTATACTTTCTAAGATTCAACAGAATGGTTATATGCAAGATGTCCAAACCAGCGATAGATGAAATCCTGAAAAAGTGAGGGCCATCATGGGTCATCCCATGTCAAATTATTGGAATCGATCCCTTTTGATTGAATCAATTTTGGTGGGTAGTGAAACCAAGTTCGGCTGAAGGAAAATGTTGAAAATATTTCTTTAAAAAGTTATGCTAATTCAAAAATTTCATTTTTAATATTTTTAAAGTGTGTTTTGCAAACTACTGTATTTAAAAAAACTGGAACTTTCAAAGCGAGAAAAAAATTCATATTTTGAAAAAAGTCCCTTCTAAAAATTTAGGGGCTTTTAAAATATTTCAGAAATTTTTACGTTTTTGAAAAAGTTAGTTTTTGAATATAGTTAATGAAAATTTTACTGAAGAGTAATTTTCGAAAAATATTCAAAAATTCATATTTTGAAAAATATTCAAAAATTCATATGATTTTTGGAATTTTTCAAAATCGCAAAATTTTTTGACATATCTAAAGACGTCCCTAAATTTTCAGAAGGGACTTTCTTTTCAAAATATGAACTTTTGAATATTTGTCAAAATACAAATTTTTGAATATTAATTTTTTTAATTTTTCAAGATCGCAAAAATTTATGTCATATTTAAAGACGTCCTTAAATTTTCAGAAGGGATTTTTTTCAAAATATGAATTTTTGAGTAGAATTTTCATTAACTATACCGAAATTGTCTCAAAAAAGTTTCAAAATAGTCGTGAAATCACTCCAGAAAGGATCCCGAAAAAGTCTGGAAAGGATTCTGAAAACAACTTCAAAATTATCCTGAAAGCAATGACAAAATTATCCCGAAAAGTTCCAAAGCTCCAAGTCATCTCGAACGGATCTCAAAAAAGTTTCCTGCATTTTTCCGATTCAAATTAAATAATCCCAACTTGTCGGGCCATTTTCGAGATAATTTTCGGGATAATACCGAAAGTGGAAGTTCCGAAACAGTCGTGAAAAACGAAAATAATCTCAGAATGATCCCGAATCGCCCCAAAACAGTCGTGAAGCAATCCCGGAATAATTCCAAATGGTCTCGAAATGATCCAAAAAAAAAAAAAAAAAATGGAAATGGCCATAAAAATAGTAATTAATTTTAAAATTATAATGAAAAAAGTCGCCAAAAAAAGTAACAAACCAAAACCAAGTCCCAAATTAGTCCCGAAGAAGTCTGGAATCGGAAAGCAGCAAGGTCCACGCATGTTTCCAAATAAAATGAAGTAATCGCGGCAAAAGACTTATTTTGGTTCACATTTCGGTCGATACCTCTGGAACCGTTTGAGTAATCCTTTTTCAAATTTGCTACTCCATCCTTTTTCGGATGTTTCACGCAACGCATATGCATTCATTTATGAAGTCAAGAAGAGCGTTCGCGAAGGCATCGAAGCCCTTTTACATACGTTTCAAAACTCACCAACATTGATTCGCGAATGTATTCACGAACGATGTGGTGATTTTTTATACAATCACATTCGCGAATGGGAATGATATTTTTTTTAATAAAAGAACGTTCAAGAATGTTCAAGAATGATTTTGATTGAAACCAATTTAACGTTAGTCCCAATAAGGCAACTAAAAGTTATCTAACTTATTTTTCGAGTGCAAAATTTCCTGTAGGGTATAGTTAGCGGGAAAGTAGTTGGTAGGAAAGTGTGTGTTAATTTTTTTTATTAATAAGAACATATGTATCTACTTCTGTACATAGGTTTGTATGAGTGTATGAGGCTGATTTTTTAATGTATTTAGTGCGAATTTCACAATTAAACGAAATAAGTACTTGAGTTGCCAACTCTTTTGATTAGGTATGCGTAAATATGGTATGAAAAAAAAAAAACATAAATACATACAATAGTTAGATATGGTTAACTATGTATATTTTAGAAACAGATTTCACTATCTAACTACGAGACTGATTAGGCATAACAAGAAATTATTCCATGAATAGTTAGCTACACGGTTAAAAAAATGAGCCTAAATTTTAAACCCGTCTAAGCTGGCGATAACTGGTGCAAATTCCTAACGAAATTTTCGAATTTATGGCAAATATAATTAAAGTTCGAAATCAAGTGTTAGGAAAAGAGAAAGACACAGAAAAAGAAGAGAATGTGTAATAGGAAGGGAACTTTTGTCACTTTATGTCAGGCATATCCACGTAGTGTTCCTTTTGGCTCGCCGTGGCCCTACAACAAAGTCATGTTTTTGAGATATTTAAGATTTTTTTATCTATAGCAGTTGGACACTAGTTTCTTAGATTAGAGCAGGGGTGTCCAGGCCCTTCAATTTACTAGCCCATTCACAACAACATTCTATAAATTTTTACAACAACATCATTACTGGAATCACAAAAAATTATTCCAAAGAATTTTTATTGAACTAATAGCGTTTTCTTTTCTACACGAAAATGTCGCCCTCGCCGCATGCCCGCTAAAAGCCATGTTCGGTTGTAAAATGGGCATTACCTTAATAGAGGGCATCATTATCTTTCCTCAACCACCCTTCCCTATAAAATTGCAAAAAGGCAACATTTCTTGCCCTCACTGTCGTAGATGGTGCGATTATTTGCCCTGATAATAACAAACGAAACAGTATACTATCTGTCACTTTCTAACACATCTACATCAGCGACGATAAAGCAGCACCGATAGGCATACACAATTTTGATATTTCATATGGCGGCAGTGTTTTTTTCTTCTGAAGGCATGCAGGATGACATTGAAAGTTTTAAGTGTGCAGCAATTTCACAGGGCGAAGTTAAAATTGTTCCTCTACGAAATGGCAACATTTTCGTGGAGAAAAGAAAACGCTATTACATAGTTCAATAAAAATTCTTTGGAATAATTTTTTGTGATTCCAGTAATGATGGTGTTGTAAACATTTATAGAATGTTGTTGTATATGGACCAGTAAGTTGAAGGGTCTGGACACCCCTGCTCTAAACTAAGAAACTAGTGACCAACTGCTATAGATAAAAAAATTGTAAAATTCAAAGTACATACTTAAAAAATGATACGTTCTGTCGTCAACGTAATGGCACGTAATAAGAGAGGAAAGAGAAGTAAAAACAAGTCCATAGCGAAAAGAGAATTGTCAAAATTTCATTACTTCAACTACTTCCATAACTCACTGGGAAATATATTTATGCATATATTCAGGGAAAACAGACTTAGGTAGTTCATGAACTAAATAGTTCATGGAACTATATCATCGAAATGATCGAGGGAACTAGTTCAAAATTTCAAATGAACTACTTGAATTATGGAAAATGTTCGTCAAATTTATATAATTTATTGAGAATGAGAAAATACCGATCAACCAAAACGAGTGCTCAAGTAAAGTCACTGCCAACTGGGGTTAGGTTAGGTTAGGTTCAAGTGGCTACCGTAGAGGCACACCTAGGCCAGTATTAAAAGGCCCGTTGTGATACCACCAACACTAGGAAAGTCAGTTCCGGGACCCTGCCATATGGAAAATCCCGGTATTAACGGAATTCTCCACATAGCAGAATCCCGGGACTGACGTTCCTATACCGACACCGTTACTCCTCCTCGAACCATTTAGATGACTTGATGAAGGCCATCAGGTCCTTTATGTCCAGCTCCGTGACCTGGCGTAGGCTAACCAGGAAGGGAACTCCCAAAAAGCGCATTCTCGCGCCACTTAAAGCCGGGCAGTTGCAGATGAGGTGCTCCACCGTTTCCTCCTCCTCATCATCCTTACAACTCCTACAGCATCGTCGGTAGGGCACACCAAGTCTTTCTGCGTGCCTACCAATGAGGCAGTGCCCAGTCAATACGCCTATTAATATGGAGATTTCTCTTCTCCTTAGGGCATAAATTTGTCTCGATCTTTTATGATCCCATTTCGGCCAGGTTTCTTTGGATATCCGGCATCCTGGAGATTGCAGCCATCTTTCGTTGGCTTGGCGGAGTGTGTACTCCTTCAGCATAAGCTTGCAAGTGGCAAACGGCATACCTAAGCGCTCTTTATCCCGAAGAACCTGCTTGGTCGTGCCCTGCCTCGCAAGTTCGTCTGCCCTACAATTTCCCTCAATGTCCCTATGCCCCGGGACCCATGTGAGGTTCACGCGATTCTGTTGGGCCATCTCCTGTAGAGATCGACGACAGCTGAGCGTCAGTTCAGAGTTGAACGAATAAGAGCCAAGGGATTTGATGGCCGCCTGGCTGTCGCTGAATATAAAAATGTCGTGTCCGATAGTGTGTTGGCCTATCCAAGCCGCGGCGTCCATGATTGCTGAAACTTCAGCCTGGAAGACACTGCAGTGATCAGGTAGTCTGAAGGAGAGCTCAAGGTTCAGATCCTTTGAATAAACCCCTCCTCCAACTCTGCCGTCTAACTTCGAGCCATCAGTATAAATGGAAGTGCCGCCATGAGTGGCGGGACTCCGATCCGTGCTCTCCCATTCTTCCCTGCTGGGAATGTTGATTTTAAAACAGCTATCTCCGACTGTTGTGGTCGCACAACGATCCGTGTTCAGCGGAAGAAAGCTATAGGATCCCAAAATACAGGCGTGTCCAGTAGTGCTTGCACCCCAGCCGGACGTTTCCCTTAGACGTAGAGCCGATGCTGCTGCTACCCGGTGCCCTTCCAGATCGAGTGGCAAAATGCCAAGAATGGCCTGGAGTGCTTCATTGGGCGTTGTTCTTAACGCACCGCTTATACAGATCATGCAAGATCTGTGTACTTTACCTAGCAGATTAAGGTTTGTTGCCTTGCTCAGCGCAGGCCACCATACCACAACTCCATAGAGCATGATTGGTCGAATGATTGCGGTGTAGATCCATTTGCATATTTTGGGGCTGAGCCCCCATTTCTTTCCAATGGCTCTTTTGCATGTGTAGAGTGCAATACACGCTTTCTTCTGGCGCTGAAGAACATTCTCCTTCCAGGTTAGTTTCCTATCCAGAACTGTGCCTAAGAACTTGGCTTTGTCAGCCAGGTTCAGGTGCACGTCATTCAGTTTTGGTAGTGTTAGCGGTGGTATCTTATAGCGGTTGGTGAAAAGAACCAGTTCTACTTTTCCCGGGTTGATGCTCAGTCCGCAGCGCGAGCACCATGAGGAAACCTCTCGCAGTGCTGCTTGCATCAAGTCGCACAGGGTTTGTGGGAATTTGCCCCTATATACTATAGCTAAGTCGTCTGCATATGCCACTACCTTCCCGCCCCCCCAGCTTGTGTCTCGCAGCATCGAGTTGACAGTGAGGTTCCATAGAAGCGGGGAGAGAACACCACCCTGAGGCGTTCCCCTTGTGACATAGCGTGATAAGTCAACCGAGCCCAGTGATGAAACTATTCGTCTACCCCTTAGCAGTTGATCAATAAGTCCAATAAGAGACCTGCTTATGCCCAGACTTGTTAAAGGGGTGTTTATAGCATCAGGGCTTATGTTGTTGAAGGCTCCTTCAATATCTAAAAAGGCCACAAGACAGTACTCCTTTTCATACAGCGATTTTTCAATAACAGAAACTAGGCTGTGAAGCGCAGTTTCTGTAGATTTCCCTTTGGTGTATGCATGCTGATAGCTACAGATCAGGTTGCTATCAATAGTAGAGGAGAGGTAGTCATTTATTATCCTCTCGAAGGTTTTGAGCACAAAGGATGAGAGACTGATCGGCCTGTAGACTTTCGGCTCGTAATGAGACGCCTTCCCCGCCTTAGGAATAAACACTACCGTGGCACTTCTCCAGGAGCACGGAATGTAGCTAAGAGCCAGGCAGGCTGTATAGAGAAATACCAGCCATTTGGCTGATGTCTCCAGCGTGTTTATGAGTTGTGCGGGAATAATCCCGTCTGGCCCGGCAGCCTTGAACGGTTCGAAGCTCTTAACCGCCCACCTAACCTTTTCCTCCGTGATGGGTATGTATACAGCCAGGTTTGTTGTAGGTGCTACGGGTTCCTCATGCAAGTTCCCTGGGAAGTGTGTATTCAAGAGCAGCTCTAGGGTTTCCCTCTCCGTGCTGGTCCAGGATCCGTCAGGTTTGCGCAAATAGCTTGTGGCTGTTTGAGTTTTTGAGAGCACTCGTCTAAGTCTCGCTGTATCGTCGACATTTTCGACCCCAGTGCAGAAATTTCTCCACGATACTCTCTTCGCCTGCCTCAGAGCTTTTTTGTAGGCCCTGAGTTTAACTTTATATTCGAGCCATTGAGTCTCCGTGCCAAGGCTCTTGGCCTTATTAAATTGTGTCCTACATGATTTTCGGAGCGAGTCCAGGTCGTAGGACCACCAATGCGGCCTATGTTTACCGCGTGGTTTTGGCACTGGGCAAGCCTGCTCTAAGGCATTCGAGAGCGCCGTTGTAAAGGTCTTTACCAGATCCTTCAACTCCCCTACTGATGAGGGGACTTGTGGGGGCAGTGCTGGTAAGTCCCTAGATAGTATTTCATTGTGTAGCTGCCAGTTAGTGTTACGTGGGTTGCGTTTCATAACCGGCTGCTCAACAGAAAAGTCTAGAACTATTTCTACGTACCGGTGGTCGGAGAATGAGTGCTCATCGAGAACGCGCCATTTTCTGACCCACTCATAAGCGCCTTCGCTGCAAATAGTGAGATCTATTACCTCCCTACGGGTTTTAGTAATAAACGTAGGTTCGTTACCCACGTTGCAAACTACCAGGTTAGTTGTTAACAAATAGTCAAACAACGACTCTCCTCTAGCATTGATATCGGAGCTTCCCCACTGGACGTGATGAGCATTGGCGTCAGTTCCGATAATAAGATGACCCATGGAAAAATTTGCCACCAGGTCTTTTACCTCCCTCTGTGGCGGAGGTTCTTCGGCGTCGTAGGGCATATAGACCGACGCAATCGTCAGACTGGTACTGTCGACTGTTAAACTGGCAGCTGTAACGTCACCATTGGTATAGTTGGGCAAGAGAAATGCATTCAGCTCAGACTTAACTAAAATACAGGCTCTAACCCGGCCCCCCTCGCTGGCTCGAATAAGCTTATAACTCTTAGTCCCCAAACCGCAAATCCTTGAGCTGTTGACCCAGGGTTCTTGGATGAGGACCACATCTACGTCGCCTTTAGAGAGACGACTGATTAAAGCGGCCGAGGCTGCTTTAGATTTGTGCAGGTTTATCTGAATCACCACCAACATGAGAGTGCTCAGACTTCCCTGCCACCGCCGTATCGTCGAGTTCCACCTCGTCTGGAGGCTTATCTTTCAACGACGATTTCTTCAGACCACGGTTTGGCGTGGCAGAGATCCTCCTAACTGTGGCAGTGTCAACTGTGGTGCGCTCAGGACTAGCTGCTATCACTGTGACGTTGAGGTCCTCCCCGTCCAGCAGGCTGTCTCCCATCTCCGAGCTGTTCACTGCTCCTTCGCCATTTGACGTGGCAGATACCATACTTTCCGAGTCGGACATCTCCGACTCCCCTTCCGGCACTGCGATGTCCGAGTCCTCCGGTGCAGCCGAAATAGCAGCGCGCTGTGCATCGCCGCGGTATACGTGGATCACGATCTGACCCATGCCGTAGTGCACTCGTCCATTGCACCGTTTAAGGGGCTCGAGTGCCTCCTTATTCAAGGTGAAGACCACTTGCCTATCAGGCCCTACCGCGTCCTCGACCAGATTTACACCCCAGTCCTGCGTCGGGAGAGACGGGTTCATGATCCTCAGCATCCTGAGAATTCTCTCAGGTTCAGCAGGGATAGCAGGAATCCACGCTCTTGCCCTTGGCCGAGCCGGGATGTCCTTCCAGTCGACAACCTCGATTCTTGCCCCTTGGTAGATCTCACCTAGTCTTGCAGCTGCTGCCTTGTACAGTGCAACAGTTTTTGCATCCTCGCAAGCGAATACCTTGATTCGGCCCTGGTGCCATCCCGCATCAGAACCCATCGGAGTGGCACCCGGAGACTCATCCATAATGTCGAGAAGGGCATTACCGATAGCGTTCCGGACGAACCGCCACTGATCCCTAGGGATGGCCCAGTTTTCATTACCTCGGTCAATGACGCCTATGAGGATCCTATCCCTAGTCACCTCAGCAAAGCTGAGTTTACCCATTACGGGGGCGTGTTGCTGCCGCTTCGGGTGAGGTTTTAAATCCACGTCCGATCTCTGGCGTTTGAAGGGATTTATATTAACCTTCTTTGGCGCGTAATCGCTTTGGAAGTTCGGTAAGATAGCTTCAGCCATCTCCACCGTCTTCCTAGCATTCGGCGATAGCGTCTCTTGTGAAATACCCTCGTATTTCTTCAGTATCCTCGCGGCCGCTCTTTTGTCCAAGTACTCAGAGCGACTGGGAGATGTCTTTTGGGGTAAATTTCGACCCGTAGTTGCCATCGCGGTCGTTCCCTTATTTGGATCTCTGGGGCCAGGTCGTGAGACCACTGTCACAGATGTTAAAGACTTGGTTTCGGTACCGGCACTTACTAGGGCTCTAGCATCAGCCGTTGTTGGCTTCACCGTGTTTGTACCGGTACTTACTTTGGGGATTGCCCCCTTATTATCCAGAGCTGATCGACTCGTAGTTGCCATCGCTGTCGACCTCTCGGCTGATGAAGAAATGGAGTTTGTCCTCCGACGTTGCGTTCTCGCTTGCTCCAGCATTTTCCTCCTCTGCTGGGCAGTATACATGGTTGTATCATTATTTTTAAGGTTTTTATTACTTTTTTTCATCTTGTTCGTACGACCCCTTGCCGGGCAAGGCCAGTTTAGGGTCAAAGGAAGAGTATGGGGAATGTGTCGTCCGCCGCGGCAGAGCCCCATGCCGCGGTAAGGCCATAGTTACTCTCCGAGGCGGCCCGGTATCAGAGAGGCTCCGTTCGATTACAGCCACGATTTGCCTCCCGGCTGCAAACGTCCAATGGGCACGTGGTCGCATAACACCCTGGATTGGGAGGGGGAAGATCTTAGTCGTCGCGCCAGAGAGGCTTGGCTTCTCTCGTGATGTAGTACCGGCGGCACTATGATCACAAGGGCAGCGCAGCCCTGTGGCTATCGACTTAAGCCCTCGTACCGCGGCAAGGTGTCAACCCTTCACGAGGGTTAGCCATGGTGAAACAAAAATCACAGATTAGTGCTGTGCAATACCAAAAATGACAGTGGGTTAGAATAGACATCGAAATAACAACGCAAAATTCGACATAATACTATAATTTTCGACAGAAATTAGCAACTCTAACATGGGTAGAAAAAGAACCACGCTGTACAAAATTGCCCACTTTTTTATCCTCTTTTTTTGGTAAGCGCGATCCAGTAATTTCTCAATATTTTTTTCCGCTGCTGCAGCATGCTGGTTTGTACTGCTGTGTTGAAGGTGGAATTATTTTCCTTTAAAAGTCAACTGCAAAAACATGTTGAAAAGTGTAGGAGGTGGACAAAAGGCATTTTTTGATATCCCTCCCTAAGGAAACAAATATAAATAACACGGTGTGACAAAAAAAAAAAAAATTAATGGTACTTTTTTCGAGACATACCTCATTTTGTAGGTCTGGTCAGACATATAAAAACTGCATCCTCAGAATTTCCAATACACCCCCAAAATCTGAAGTTAGGGGCCAAAAACCCCTTTTTCATAGTTTAAGATACATATTGCTCAATAACTTTTTTATTATTTATCCGATTAACACGAATTTAGTGTTACTTTAAAGGAGACTCTTTTCCGCTTCCAACAATGTAAAAATTGTTCATATACCGTGATAAATGTCAGAAAAACGGGCGAAACAATATCGAAAAATCAATTTTTTTTTTAATTTTTTCATCTTTAATAGCAGATTTTTCGAATAATTTGTTAACTAGTGCATATGTAATTTTATTTAAAATTAATCTCTTATTAATTCTGTCTTCAACGATATATACATTTGTTTTTATTCGAGGAGGCGTTCCTCAGCTATTCCACTTTGATCAATTTTTACAGCGAAATATGCGCGCTACATTTTTTTGATTATGTTAGCTACGACCCAAACTTCTTCAAAGTGTATGTAATTGTAAAAAATGTGTGAAAATCGGAATAAATTTTGCTATATTTGTGGCTTGTTTGTAGGCGAAAAAACACGCGAAAAACTAGAAAATTCGAATGGTTTGGTTAAAAGTTACAACATCTTGTTTGGCAAATCATTTGTAAAAAGCCGATGGTATGAGCCAGAGTATGCTTGTTTTTCTTGTGTGATAAAGCTGCTAAAGTGTCCACGAAAAAGAGTCGATCAAACTTGGGATTTCCCTTATTCAGCGCCTATGATATGGCATCCTCAGTTATACCACAATATAAGTGATTGCTACTTCTGTAAAACAAATTTATATGGGCATAGTTATAAAACTCGTAAATATATCAAATATGCCAATGTTTCTAGTGTTTCGAAGGCAATACCTTATCAAGGTCAAGTGAAGTGCACAAATACTGTCGAGAAAAAATTCAACAAAGCTGAAGACTTTTCGACAGAGGACGGCGACAAAGAGTTTATACCACACGGGTCGCGTTCATCCGAGCGCCATTTGGTTTCTAACGAGGATTTTGAAGATCTGGTAAGAGATCTAGGTATAACAATTCGGCAAAGGGAAGTACTTGCTTCTAGATTAAAGCAGTGGAATATAGTGGAAGAAGATTTTAAAATTACGCTGTTGCGAAGTAATGAGCGCTTGATGTTTAACCAAGTTTTTAAAATTGATAAAGACGAAAAAAACTTGGCTTATTGTACGGATGTGTCTGAACTCTTCGTCCGATTTGGATACAACTACGAACCAAAAGATTGGCGCCTTTTCATCGATGGATCTTGTAGAAGTATAAAAGTAACTAACTAAAAAATTGTTTAATAATATTATGTGAATTCTCTTTAGGCCTTAAAGCAGTATTGCTACATAACCAAAACGAGATGCCTTCGATCCCATTAGCGTACGCCACTGGTATGAAAGAAACATACGATTCCATTGAAAAAATTCTTCACTTAATAAACTATGCAATGCACAAATGGCAAATTGTTAGTGACCTTAAAGTTTTAACAATACTGATGGGCATGCAGGGAGGTTACACAAAGTATCCCTGCTATTTTTGCGAGTGGGATAGCCGTTCTTCGCTTAAGTACGAAAGAGATAAGTGGCCAGAGCGAAGTACCTTTCAAATTGGAGAGAAAAATATGTTGAGAGCTCCACTTGTGGATCCTGAAAATATAATTTTGCCACCACTGCACTTAAAACTGGGCTACATGAAGCAATTTGTTAAAAGGCTTAATGTAGACAGTGAAGCATTTCTCCATATAAAATCTTCATTTCCAAAATTAAGTGAGGCTAAAATAAAAGAAGGTAGTTCTGATATTATTTCTGTATGTTATAACTCATGCTTCATTGATTGGTTTTTATAATTTTAAGGCGTTTTTATTGGGCCTCAGATTCGCAAGCTTATGAGAGATACTGAATTTTCATTCAAACTAAGTCCGGTTGAACAAAGAGCCTGGAATAGCTTCCAATCTTTATGTACGAACTTTCTAGGCAATAAAAGGCGTGAGGACTACAAAGACGTCGTTCATGAGTTTCTGAATGCGTATTCAGCAATGGGATGTAGAATGTCCATCAAAATTCACTTACTCCACTCTCATTTGGACGTTTTTCCAGAGAATTTGGGTCAGCTCAGTGATGAACAAGGGGAGCGCATGCATCAGGAGATGGAAGCTATAGAGAGAAGATTTTCTGGAAAAAATATTGTTAATATGCTCTCGGAGTATTGCTGGTCTCTTAAACGGGATACAGATGATAGTTTGTATAAAAGAAAAAGAGTTTGTAAACATTTTTAATTGACAAAAACGTATTTGTACGCCATTAAAATTTTTTTTTAGTTTTTCAATAAAGAAACGAATTACATTAGAAATCCTCAACGGATCATAAAAAACTATACCTCGTTGGAAACTAAATTCACAGGAGACTCTACACGTAAATCAAACAATATACACTGGTGAACAAAATAGTGGAAAAAAACTGTGACTCAAGATGGAATTTTTTTCCAAAAATTGAAATTTTTTGTGTTTTTTTATTTTTTCTCTGAATTTTCTGTCAAAAAAATAAGCCGTTTATAAATCGATAGAAGCGTCAAAATGTCTTCTTTCCAATGATACCCAAACCTTTTACATAGGGCGACCAAAAATAAAGTTATAGGCCAATATATGCCTTCACCTATGGAAAAGGGGTTTTTGGCCCCTAACTTCAGATTTTGGGGGTGTATTGGAAATTCTGAGTATGCAGTTTTAGTCAGTCTGACTAGACCTACAAAATGAGGTATGTCTCGCAAAAAGTACTTTTTGACTGTAACACCGTGTAATTGAACTAAATGAACTAAAAACGAACTACATGAACTAGTTCATTTTTGCCGAGTTGGTTCGAAATCTCTGATCACTTTAAGGAACTGAAGAGTTGGGTGTCTACAAGCAAATGACTATCCGTATATGAGGTGAGGAGCAGATGCTGTTGGATACTAGTAAACAGGGCGTATATAGTAATCAAATAAAAGATAAATAAATAAATATTTTCATGTTTTCTCACAATGAATAAAATAGTAAGAGGGTTGAAGAGTAGAGCTAGTAGGTAAGTCGTCGGTAATTTTAGAACTCGGATTGTGAGTTGCGATATTTTTATTTACATACTTATGTAGGTATTTATACATATATTCAACTGGGACCAACGCTCAGGTTTCCTCTGTTTATTGTGTTTTGGCCAACAAAGACCTACGCATTTTTACGCGAATTCGTTGAATTTTTTCTCTGTATATACAATTTTTGTTTATTTTTTTTTTAATTTATACAAAAAAAAAATATGTGTGCTCCTGCTGGAGGGGGTATATAGATGTCGCTGGGGTATATGAGTGGGTATTTAAGAACCCAGCAAGATCTTGTCTCAGCAGTTGTAAGAGAGAAAACATATAAAGTACTTTGGGGCATCATCCTGCGTACCATAAAGGCTGGAAAAGCCTCAGGACCCGATGGACTAACTGCGGATGCAATACGATTTACTGCTAATAGTTGTCAGGAGCTCTTGTTGTACACGAGAGCACGGCTCGTCCTTATACCGGAAGGTAAAGGGGATCCAAACTCTCCATTATCCTTTCGCCCACTATGTATGCTCAACACAGCGAAAAAACGATGTCCGTCAAGTTAGCACTACAACTTTGAAAAAATTAATATTACTATATGGGATTAATTCCCGCTTTTTAACCGTTAACACACCGTGAAATCCAAAAAATTACCGTTTTTCATTTTTTTAAAATAACCCCTAGTAATGCTAACTTGACCGTCAAGTTAGCACTACCACCCTCGAAAACAATTTAATTCGATTCTAAATTTAAAATCAATTGCGCAGATAATTCCCGTTTAATAACCGTAATTAAGTAGTGCTAATGAAAAAAATCGAAAAATTTTTTTTCTCGATTTTTTTTAAAAATAACCCCTAGTAGTGCTAACTTGACGGTCAAGTTAGCACTACCACCCTCGAAAACAATTTAGTTCGACTCTAAAATTAAAATCAATTGCGCATATAATTCCCGTTTAATTACTGTAATTAAGTAGTGCTAATGTAAAAAATTGAAAAATTTTTTTTCTCGATTTTTTTTAAAAATAACCCCTAGTAGTGCTAACTTGACGGTCAAGTTAGCATTACTAGGGGTTATTTTAAAAAAATGAAAAACGGTAATTTTTTGGATTTCACGGTGTGTTAACGGTTAAAAAGCGGGAATTAATCCCATATAGTAATATTAATTTTTTCAAAGTTGTAGTGCTAACTTGACGGACATAAAAACGATGGAGAGACTTATAAAGCAATGCCTAACAGCAGCCATAGAAGATGAGGGTGGACGCTACTATCGACAACATGGTTTTCGGATAGGGCACTCCACAATAGACGCCATAGCTGAAGTCGTAGAGGCAGTTCGAAAAGAGGAGACAGATGTTAGAAAGGCTTTCAACTCTGCCAGGTGGGAAGACATGCCTGATGCATTAGAACGCTCCTCCAAGGCGCCGAATTACTTGTTAGATACATTTAGGGACTACTTAAGAGATTGCTGGCTAATTTATGAAACGACGCAAGGTCAAGAAAGGTGCAGCTAACAGGCGAGGCAGCACAAGGGTCGGTACTCGGCCCTGACCTTTGGAATGCTACTTATGACAGTCTTCTTCGAATTTTAGTTGCTTTTACAGACGACGTGGCTGCTGTAAGAACAGTATGAAGCTGTGACCTGGCACCGCTTAAACCGAACCAAGTAATGCGCAGTGTAGGCAAGTGGATGAAGCATCACAGAGATCGTGATCCTAACGACTGCTGGGGATCAACAGATAGAGACGCGCCGCTCTATGAAATATCTGGGGGGTAAAGTTGGACGACACGCTGACCTTTTCGGGTCATTTAAAAAGCTCCAGCGAGAAAGCTGTAAAAACCATCGCAAGCCTGAGTGGCCTAGTGGCAAAAACAGGCGAACCAAAGGCATGCATAAGAAATCTACAGACGTCTGCCTCAGATTCTATACTGCTGTACGGTGCATAAGTCTGGGCGGATGCAATGAAATTTTTGAAGTACCAGGCTGCTATCACCGAGGTCCAACGCTGAGCGGCCCTGAAAATCGTCTCTGCATACCGCACGGTCTCCGCAGATCCTGCTCTGGTCATTGGCGAATTGGAAGCATGGTTGAATAGTTCTCATGGAGAAATCGACTTCTACCTGACCCAATTTTTAACCGTACCCGGTTATTTCCGTGAGTATCTCCACCGAATGGGCAAGTTTCAAACCCCGAACTGCGTCTACTGTGAAGCCATAGACGACGTATGCCACACCATTTTCGAATGCGAGCAATTCACTCAAGAAAGAAGGCGGGGAAAGACGCAATTGGCGAGATTTCCATGGAAGGTGTGATTTCCAAGATGATCTGAAAAAACGCTAGATGGAATATATTCAAGGGATACGCGAGGAACGTCCTTCCTGCGAAACGGGTCGACGGTTATCTAGCCAATTAGTGTGAGAGTAGCCACAGGGCTCACGTAACACGCTTCCTTACCTGAAGTAATGCTAATCTGGAGGTTTGGTTTTAGTAAGGTATACTTCAAGATAAAAAGGGAGTCCCACATTCGGAGAGTCTCCCCTCCCACGAACACAAAATAAAAAAATAAAAATATGGGTAATTTCAAGGAAAATTGTACTTAATTTAATTTAATTTTAAACTGCTAAAACCACCCCCCCTGGTTGGGCGCTGATAAATAGCATTTAGGTTAGGTTCAAGTGGCTGCCGCAGAGGCACATTTAGGCCAGTTTTGAATGGCCCGTTGTGATACCACCAACACTAGGAAAGTCACGCCCGGGACCCAGCCATATGGAAAATCCCTCAGTTGTTGGGATCCTCCACATAGCAGAATCCCGGGACTGACACTCCTAAACCGACACCGTTACTCATCCACGAACCACTTAGATGACTTTATGAAGGCCAAGCATTTAATATAGTCTAATATCCCTTTCGAGACTAGTACTCCACTCATCTCTCAAATTAAACGCACCTTTCCCATCCTACAACCTACAAATTTACACGCTTGTACGCTAAGTGTTCTCCGGCATTCACATTACGTATACGCACTGCCTGGCGCTCTCTTACACTCACTCACTCACTCACTTATTCACCGTATTCTCTGCGAGGCAGCATAGAAAATTAAATGCGCAATTTATGTTGTTCGAATATTGTTGTTGCTATTGTTTATGTAGCTGTTGTTATTTCGTTTAATGTTATGCGCATGGTTGTTGCTACTTTTTATTGCTTTTTGTTTGAATTATAGTTGTATGTGTATTTGTTTTATTATTATTTATTCTCTGTTTTTGTTGTTGTTGTTGTTGTTGGTGTCGCCGGTGCTTTTGACTAGTATTGCGCAGCAAAAATAATCAGTCAAGAATTGAAAAGAATATAGAATAGACTACAAAAAAAAAAATTTGTATACAAAGGGGGGTTGGCGTAGAATGCAAAACAAACGAACCAACGTACGAATCGTATGAACGACTATGACTGAATAGTATCTACGAATTGAACCACCAGCGTTGCCAGCATACGGCCGATTGCGCCCAACGGCGGGTACCTATGATACGTAAACCGCTTGCTTGGTGGTGGGGTTGGGCGGTTAAAGTAAAACATATTTGAGTACGCAAAGCTATACAACACTCATACATATGTATTTACATAGATAAGTGTTTAAGATCGCACGAAAAAAAAAATAAAGAAATGTTAATTCAATTTTTTAGTTACTTCACAATTCTTGGAATTACAAAACATTTCATACAAAACAAATATAAAATATTGTTGAGCTTACGCACTGTTAGTGCATATAGATATATGTAGGCAGCAAAAAATTGTGTGTGTAGTCATAAGATATGAGGAATGTGCCTTCGCCGTTACTGGTTTAGGGTGGCAGGGATTTACTTTTTGTGCAACGTTGTCTGGGGAAATGATGAGAAATTTCACTTTAAAAAAGATTGTATTTTTCCCCATACAAAATGTATGGGAAAGGGCGAAAAGGATGCACGACCTCTAGGGGTTAAGTTACAGCGCTAATTTTTTGCAAGGCGTTTTTTCTCACCAATCACTAACTTTTTAGGGAGGAAACCGAGAAACAAAACAATGCAATTTTCTGCACAATTTTATTTATTTGAATCAGCCTAAAGGCTTCCTGCTAATCTTATAATTTTTTTTCATATCCAACTTTCATCTACAAAGTCTATCTAAAAAAATCGAAATTATAAGGCAACCTCGAAAATTGCCGAGAAAAGCTCGGCCGCCCAAATTTATAATAGTACATTTACACCGCACCAAATTTGGCGAACTTAAATGAGCCAGCTCGACAGCGGTTGCATTTGCAAATTTGCATTTGGTTTCACCTTCCCTGCAAGAATCTTCTACCAGGACAAAAGCCGCCGAAAGAAAATGCACTACCGTGATGTTTTAAACACCCGTAGAGTAATAAGAAAAAAAAAGAGGTAAGAAGGCTTCCGTCTTTTCCTGGTAGAATTATCCCATTTTCTTAAAAAATTCTAGTTGAAATCGTTATTTACAGCTGTGCATAGGCAAAAGTTATCACACGTCAATTACCCTTTAAGGTTCCTTCTGGGCAATTCTTAATGTGGAACACAGGCAGGGTTGCTATTTTGAGGAACTGTGGATTGCATTGTTCGGCAAATGAGGTCAAAAATGATGGAATTACAAATTTGGAAAATAAGATTTGTATGGCCAAATTTGCAATTTTTCGCCAAATTTGCCTAATTTGGTGCAGTGTAAATGAACTATAAGCCTTATATAAGTTGCACTTTTTTTTTTTGTTGGTTGAGTATGCAAAACAAACTTGATCAAAACAAATGTGTATACATTACAAACATACCTACATTTAAATTATAAAGAAATAAATATGAAGGGAGCTAATGTTGTTATTTTGTTTAGTTATTTCTGGTTGTTGATTATTTTTGGTTGAATGCGTGAGTGTGCCGGGATGAGGGTATGTACATATGTAGGTAAGTACGCAGTCACTTAAGGCATAACACATATCTAATATTCATAGATTTGAGAGTTTCTCGATTTTTCTAACAAGTTTTGATTTTATTATTTTAAAATATTCTGCATAAATTTGCTTCAAATATAGCGGGCGTGGCATCATCAAACATTGGAGTCAATTCCCTGCATATTTCTCTAACCCGATCCCTATTTCTTTTTTAATCCACATCCCTATCTCCTTCGTATAGGAGGAACCACGCCTCCTTTTTCGTTATCCCCAGTTTTTTGGAGGTGGCAGCGATTGATCTTATATAACTCCTCACAACATTTCAGTGGTCCAACCTAAATAGGTACTTCCAGAGATATGGACTATGAAGTAGTTCATTCGTATGGGAGGTGCCACGCCCGCTTTTTCGTTAACTCGAGTTTTTTGGGAGGTGTTAGGGATCGATCACATATAAACCCTCACCAAATTTCAGTGGTCTAATATAAATACTAACAGGGATATGGACTATGAAATGTTTCCTTCGTATGGGAGGTGCCACGCCTTCTGTTTCGTTATCCCTAACTTTTTTGGAGGTGGTAGGGATCGAACTCTGACAACTCCTTACCAAATTTCAGTGGTCTAACCCGAATACTTCCAGAGATACGGACAATGAAAAATTCCATGTGTATGGGAGGTGCCACGCCCCCTTTTTCGTTATCCCCAATTTTTTTGGAGGTAGTAGGGATCGATCTCGTACAACTCCTCACCAAATTTCAGTGGTCTAACCCGAATACTTCCAGAGATACGGACAAGGAAAAATTCCATTTGTATGGGAGGTGCCACGCTCCCTATATATATCAAAATATTGTTTAGCCTGTGACCATACCTGGAAGATATCCAGTGCGTGTGTAAAATTTGGTTACGATCGGCTCATTCGTTTAGAAGCCAAGTTCGTCTATAGGTACATAATTTTAATTTTATATATATAGATAGATATTTATGTATAACGATACTAGCAGACCCGCCTTCTGTTTCACATTTTAGCAGATATCCCCAAAACCAGCTGAGATATTTAAATTTATCATATTAGTCGATAACTCTGAAGCCGGTAGAGTTATCGAAATATGGGAAGTTTAAAATTTTAAGTTGAACGTTAGCTAATACAAAGATGAAAGTTCCATTTAAATCCATTTCGTAGTTTTCGAGTGATACCATCACAAACATACAGACTTACAGAAAGACAGACAGACAAAAATTCCAAAATTAATCGATATTGTTTCGATGTAAATCAATATTTCTGTGTATCGATATTTATCGACAGTGTTTTATGTACATGGGCCGAAAAAAGGGCATACAGAAAATCGAGCTTCTAGTCGAAAATGGAATATAGTGATAAAATAAGTAAGAGCTTTCATGTTAATGGGAAAGCTTGCCAAATCGCCGTTTTTCATTTTCGTGAAAAGCTTCTATGTAAACTAATATATCTTCTTACCTGAAAGTCGTAGAGTCAAGTTTTACCCCAGTATTTACAGGGAATTGAACGCTCTACAAAAAAGGTTTTCACAACTTTTTTCATAAATGTAACCGTTACAAAGTTTTTCGTGGTTGAAAATTGATTAATTTCTGAAATCCTGATTACCTGTATGTCGTTCGATTTTTTTTTGTCCCACCATAATGTGTATGTTTTGTAAATATCTGTAGGTATGTTGAGATTATATATGACAAAGCACCAAATAATCAAAAATCAATAAACGAATCAATAAATAATACCGTCAAAAAATTAAAATTTGAATAAAAAAAAAAAGAAATCAACTGATATGCCTAATCAAACAAGCTAACATATACCAGAACTCTCGAAAGTAGATGCCGTGTGACGCAAGTGTTTCGTGAAAACAGAGTGGCAGAGTTCCTTGAAATAATTTTTCTACCTTTGCGCACCTCTGACATACCTAGATGTGCTCATTCATATATAGTATTTACAAAACACACACGCTTAATTTTATGACTATAATCACTATAGTATTTGTAGCTAGTGAGATTTCCACAACCGCATTCCAACACCTGAGTAACAACAACAGCAGCACTCACTCAACTCTCCTATTGTAATACGTGTAGCATAAGTGACAACAACTCAACAATGACGGCTTTATCACATTCCATTCACAACGAATTAATAAACAAGAAAACTTTTTAAGAATGCGGCTTTCAAGAGCTGATCAAAATTTTTGTGTTCGAATAGTTTTTTTTTTTTGGTTAGTTCTACTAAAGCTGAAGAAATTATCAAATATTTGTATGTTCAGCTTATTAAGTGCCATAACTAAAGTTGTTTTGTTATTGTTATTGTTGACGTTTGTCGCCATTAATGATATGATATTTTTGAAGTGTGAGCGATAAGCTTAGTACCTGTTGTGTTAGTTTGGTTTTTGAATTTTATTTTTAGTTATTAATTATTGAGGTGGAAACCAAGAAAAGTAAACGAATGGTCTCAATATAAAATATTTTTATTTTTGGAGTTATTGTATCAGTGTGCCCTACAGCATGCTACACCTTCTAACTATAATAAAATGAAAGTTTGGTATATTTTCTACCGCTTCCGGAATAAAATGTTTTGCCCATATTTGCCCCGCTTGATTTAATGACGTAATTTCAAAACAAGTACCATGGCGTATACGTAACATTTTGTTATTGACGAATGTGTTGACTTAGAGGAACCAATTGGAATGTTTTAAGAGGAAGCTGAAGGAGCAGAAAGTCCACGTTTATGTTTTCTAGGAAAAGGATTTCTACCAATAGGGTAGAGGAGGCTTCGACAGGTTAAGCAAAAATCCATATTTTTTAGAAAAAATTACTTTTACAATACATATTACGTTAAATGCGAACAAACCATGTATAACTATTTTTGGAACACACTATCTACATTACCTTTCAACTATCCTCTATGTTATTTTGTTGAGGTTAAATTAAAACGATTTTAAGAAAATTGAAAAAAAAAACTTGATAGGAGTTAAGGAAAATGATGATGATGCTGAAAACAGTTCTGGCCTGCAAAAAGTCTATGGAATTGGATCCTGTTGTCAAGGATATGGTGCCTAAAGATATGTTATTTTTTTGAGGTTAAATTAAAATAATTTTAAGGAAATTGAAAAAAAAACTTGATAGGAGTTAAGAAAAGTTATCATGATGATGAAAACAGTTCTGGCCTGCAAAAAGTCTATGGAATTGGATCCTGTTGTCAAGGATATGCTGCGTAAAAATATGTTATTTTTTTGAGGTTAAATTAAAATGATTTTAAGGAAATTGAAAAAAAAATTGACTCGCTTTTATAGTAGTTCATACTACTTAAAGTTGTCATGAGATTTTCGACTTCACCCCTTTAACTTCGCATGTATGCAATAATTTTTATTTTTCGGAATGATTTCCTAACTTTTTTTGAAGAACATTTCCGTATTACTGATTTCGCGACCACTTTTGCCAAAACGGTCCCGAAAAAGTCCCAAAATAATCCCAAAAAAGTTCGAAACATATCCGGAAAAAGAACTGAAGATATCCCAAAAAAGTCTCAAAAGAGTCCCGAAAATCATCCCGAAATGGTCCCAACAAAGTCCAGAATTAATACCAAAATAGCCCCGAGATGGTCTTAAAATAGTCCCGAAAACCATCCCAATAAAGTCCAGAAATGACCCTACTGTTTTCGTGACCACTTTTGCCAAAACGGTCTCGAAAAAGTCCCAAAATGTTCCCTAAAACCATTCCGTAATGATCCCGAAAAAGTCCCAAAATAATCCCAGAAAAGTCCGAAACATTTCCGGAAAAAGTACTGAAGATATCACAAAAAAGTCCTGAAATTGTCCCAAAGGAGTCCCGAAAATCATCCCGAAATGCTCCCAACAAAGTCCAGAAGTGATACCAAAATAGCCCCGACATGGTCTCAAAATAGTCCCGAAAACTACCCCGAAATGATCCCAAAAATGTCCAGAAATGATCCCAAAATAGTCACGAAAATCATTCCGAAATGATCCCAACATAGTCCAGAAATGATCCAAAAATAGTCCCGAAGTAGTCTCAAAATAGTAGAAAAAGTACGGAAATTATCCCAAAAGTGTCCAGAAATGGTCCCAAAATCGTGTCGAAAACAATCCCGAAATGATCTCAACAAAGTCCAAAAATGATCCCGAAAACTATTCCGAAATGATCACAAAAATGTTCAAAAATTACCCAAATGCCACTCAAAATAGGCTCGCATACTTGTCATTAGGAAAATTGACAACAAATACAATAAGTTTCCAACAATAAATGATTACCCTTAATATTTTATTTTAAGAAAATCATAGTCAAAAATCGCATTTCAGATGCATATGTTTGCTCCTTTAGTCAGGGGGGTCCACGCCTTTCAACTTAAAGCGCTAAGCGCATTCCAAGAATAACACTGCAATTTGGTTTGTTGTTGCGGGGGCCACACGATGTTGTTGTAGAGTCATAACGTACCAAAAGAACCACTACATTGACATGCACGCTGTAAATTGAAGTTGCAAATATAAAGAATAACAACACATTTATTTGCGTGTTACATGAGCAGAACAAACAAAAAAAAAACATGTTGAATGTTGTTAGCTTTGTTGTTGTTTTAAAAAAACACCTTATTGTTGTTGTTGTTGTAAGAATTAAACGTGTAAGCTCAAAAAAATTAAACAGCAGTTAATAAGCTTATTTGGTAACATCGATGATACAGTGTAGGGGAGCGGAGCTAGGGGAGCCAACTAAGTATACTCGTTTCACACTTTTACTTACAACGAGAACAAGAAAAACAACAAAATTCACAATAATAATAATATGTACAACACATGCTTGTCTGTATATATGTATGTATGGTTGCAAGTACAGACTACTACGCAATTTGTAATTAGAGCACTACGTACAAGTAATTACCTATACAACCTGAGATTACAAGTGCAAATCATACATAATGCGCTTGAGGTGCGACAAAAACAACAATAATAACAAGCGTAGTGTAAAAGCAAGACTAGACTAAGGATAACAAACAAAATATATATGTATGTATGTATTAACTTGTATTTGCATTTAATTGGCTGCTTATGGCTACATACATATAAATATAACTGTTGATATGTTTGTATGTGGAGTATGTAATCCGAACTTGTATTATTAGGCAATAAGTCTAGCGTTTTATTAACAACTCGCCCACTTGTTTTATGTTATTGCATGATTTATTTACTTCTTTATCTAAATTGAGATCGAAATTGGAGTCATCTCAATTAATTTGGCAAAAAAAAAACATTTTCTTTTGGAGTCATCATTTTACATTTTCAATTGTGTATTCAGCCTTGAAATAGACTTGGGTAGTTCATGAACTAATTAGTTCATTGAACTAGTTCGGGGACGTAATCGAGGGAACTAGTTCAAATTGCAAATGAACTACTTGAACTATGTAAAATTTTCGTCAAATTTATAGGGCTTATTGAGAACGTTGAAAAGTGTTGGAGGAGGTATCAAAAGACGCGCCTTTGGATTATTGATACAGAGGCCATAGGCCAAATTTTGATACCCCTTCCAAAATTTTTTGACGTATTTTAGCAGTTATTTTCTAAGGAAAACAAATACAAATAATTGAACTAAAAACGAACTGCACGAACTAGTTCATTTAGGTGAGCTAGTTCCAAATGTCTGATCATTTTAATGAACTAAAATTCCCAACTCTATCTTGAATATTCATTACGACGTTGTCTGCGCAACTTCAAAAAATGATGGTTTTTTCGAAAACCGACTCTAGCGCCACCTAGCGGGGTTTTTTGGTTCGTTGTAGCTTTTTATTACACATCAACCGCACATGAGTGCCATAAACGAATAGAATCTCAGTATAGTGACGTCAGCGCCATCTAGCGGGGCAGAATATAACAAATGTTGAGAGGACTTATCCAAAAAACAAAGAGTCAAAATTTTGGTGAAACTTTTTTTTTGGTAGTTTTTGAGCCAATTCGTCTCACAGATTTGTTAAAAAAGAGTCTTTGCCGTTTTAAAAAAATTTTTAATTTTTCGTATTTTTTCTGCCAACCACACTTCAAAAATAAAGTATTATTATTATTATTATTATTGTTACTATAAGGCCTTATTACACCGCGACCATTAGTACGACCTATCAGCTTATTGCTGTATGCGGAGGTTCTTTATAAATTTGAGCACCTCCTCAGGTTTAAGCTAATGCATAGATTTTATCGCAGGCCTAAGTAGGTAGCAAACGCTCTTTCTTGCTAACGCAATGCATTCGCAGAGTATGTGAACCGGCGTTTCATCGTCCAGTTCGCAAAACAGACAAATTGTTTTATCTGACAGATTCAAATTACTCAGGTGATAACATAGACTACAATGTCCCGTATAAAATCCAGTGAGGGTTCTTGGATCCACCCTTCTTAGATTTATGAGCCTGGCCGATGCTTTTTGCGATGGTTCTATAAAGAGCCTGTCCCTGTCCTAGGCTGCTAAGCCAATGCTGCATAAACTGTTTGTCTTCCCAGTTGCTAATGGTCTCCTTTATGTGGGCCTTGGTGAGCCTACAGAAGAGTTCCGGACTGTAAAATGCTGTTAGAGCACCGTGTTTTACAAGGTGGTTCGCTTTTTCGTTGCCGTCATGCATTCAGGCACTGGGACCCAACCTAACAACACTTTGTTTTTGGCCCCCAGATCATTAAGGACTGTGACGCACTCATAAACAAGCTTCGAAGTTATTGTGTACGACTGCAAGGCACGTAGGACGTGATCCTGAGCGTAGGAGTTATTGCATCACTTACTTGCAATATAGGATCGTTTATGAAGTGCTTGACTATCTTCATATCGTCGCTCCCAACGAAGACTAACACGGTTCAGTTTTCTGCGTGGAAAATTATCACACTTCAGTTTTCTGCGTCGAAGACTAACACACTTCGTTCTCTGCGTCGAAGACTAACTAATAATCTTGGCTTGCGTCATATTGACGCTTAACCGCCTAGGCGATTTTGGCCGTTTCGTATCAAAGCACGCCAGTCATTCCTTTTGAGCGATAACTCACGCCAATTGAAAACCGCAAGGGAGCTCAAGTCATCCTCCACCTGTTGTTTCCATCTCAGTCGAGGTCTCCCCCTTCCTCTGCTGCCGAGTTCGGGTGTCGATAGGAAAACTTTCTGTGCTGGTGCTTCTTTGTCCATTCGCATAACATGACCCAGCCAGCGGAGCCTTTGGTCTTTAATCCGCTGAACTATGGTCAGGTCTGCGTAAAGCTCGTACAGCTCATCGTTAAATTTCCTTCGATACTCGCCGTTGGCATCACGGGAAGGACCATAAATCTTCCGGAGAACTTTTCTCTCAAATACTCCAAGGACCATCTCATCTTCTCTTGACACTGTCCATGCTTCCGAGGCGTACACCAGGACTGGTATGATGAGAGACTTACAGAGCGTGATCTTTGTTTGTCGAGAGAGGACTTTACTTCTCAATTGCCTACTTAGTCCAAAGTAACACTTATTTGTTAGACTGATATTATTTTCGGTGTTAATGATAGTTCCCAAATAGACGAAGTCTCTCACCGTTTCAAACTTGTAGTTATCAACGGTGACTTGGCTGCCAGGTCGAAGACTAACACGCTTCAGTTTTCTGCGTGGGCACTACCGCAAGGGAGTACCGGGTTCATATATCCGACCAAGGACTGTCAATTTCGATATGACTCCTCAAAACCTTCAAGGAGTATTTTTGTCGTTAACAACAACAACAACCTCGAAAACCTGACGTTTCAAAAGACTTGGAACATCTAGTGCTTTGAAGAGTGTTGCGTTGTAAGAATAGCCCTACTTGCGGATCTATGTAAAATATTCTGAACGTATTAACCTTCTTCTCAAGTTATTGAATCGCTGATATTGTAGGTCACTATACAACCTTTGAATTTGAAAGCAAACCCGATTACACCATTTACTAAAACCATATTAATTTACAACTAATTCAAACACACACAAACAAAACAATAAAATAAAAATCCAATCAAGCATCTCATTCTAGAACTTAACTTGTAAACAATGTTCAAATGATTCAGTCTGCGCGGTCTATGAACTCATAATAAATATTCAAAAAAATATTACAGACAAAACAACAACAGATGATGACAAAATAGCGCAAATAGTTTTATCGCGGAAATGAGTCACTAACAAGTAGTGGCGCTGGCGGATATGCTTAGAGAACGCACGAGTTTACATATGAACATGTGGATTTGTTATAGATACTTATTTGAGTATTTGTGGAAACGCGCGATTTCATAGAGTTTGCGATGGAATTCCGTGGAAGTGGCGCTGTAACAAAGTTCTTTGAGGTTACACTACACTAAATTTCAAGGAAAATGGGAAGGTCTATTTAATTTACAAAGTTCTCAAATGTTTGCCGACATGTGGTGTGTCCCCTGACAATAGCAATCACTTTGTTCCCCTACGGATATGGTGGGACAGGTTCACTTTCTACCCTTATAGTTATATGGTTTTATTCTGCTTATGTAATCAGCTTCTGTGCATAAAGTTGTAAAAATTGCTCAAAAAGCCATCTTCTCTGGTCTCGATCTGCTCTGAGAGGTCCTTTTATATTTTGTCGAAACTGGTAGTCTTGCTGAGAATCGATTGGGATGTAGTGCTATAACGCCCACATTCTTCATTTGAAAAAGAAACGATTTTCCGTCATACCTTGTCCATTTTGGTTTTGAGGGTTTCGACCCTGCGCCATCCTCACGGTCGATTTTCTTTGAGACAAATTGCGTTTTCATAAAAGAAGGCCCTTGGAATTGTTCAATGAAGGTATGTATGCTCACATTTCATTACCAACCCTCGGCTTCTTTACAGAAGAAGGGTCTCACGCCGGTCATACCAAATCGCTGCGGCGACAGTCGGGCAAGTGCCGGAAAGTGCTAGTACCGAAGTGTACCGGGTCCGTATCCGGCAAAGAACTTCAAATATCGAAACAAGAACCAATCCTTTGATTTGTTGAAGGTAATTTTTTCACAGAATTTGAAATCGTTCAACGTTAATTTACACAGTGGCTAGCGCTGGACGTTTTCCTTGGGTTTATTGCCAGCAAAAACCTTTTCCGTCTCCATCATTACCTCCGACGGAGTTGTCGTCAGGAAAATACATACATACTCCCACTATTAACTCCTTGGGGAACAGAAACTCGATAGAAATGATCGAAATTTTCTACAGAATTCCCCACTCCCGACATAATCGATAATATTGTTAGCAGAAGGAAAATTGAATATTTTTGTTTTGTCGGCTCTAGGTCAAAAGTAATAAAACTCTTTTTGATTTTATTTAGCCAATATATTTCGATCTCCTTCGAAGATCATCTTCAGGGGAATTTAATATTATTTAGCTAAGCTGCGTCCGTTCGGGTCGCCAAACTGAGTTCAAAGCTACATCTCGCATCGAAGGGACGCAGCTTGGCTAAATAATATTAAAATTCCC
The DNA here is from genome assembly GCA_964058755.1 of Campiglossa producta. Taxonomy (NCBI): domain Eukaryota; kingdom Metazoa; phylum Arthropoda; class Insecta; order Diptera; family Tephritidae; genus Campiglossa; species Campiglossa producta. Next base: position 165,556,710 of record CAXKVI010000001.1, read on the forward strand.
TGAAGATGATCTCCGAAGGAGATCGAAATATAGTGAACGAAATCAAACACTGAAGATGGCGGATCGCTGAAACCGTTTTGTTACAAAACCAAAATTGACAAGGGATGACGAAAAATCGTTCCAATATACATGATAGCATTAGTTGTGTTGTAAACTGATTTTCCAAAATCGCATCCCTGAAACGCCTGAAATCAGTATTTTTTTGATTTTTTTGTGTTAATTTTAATAAAAATGAGCATGAACCTTCTTTGAAGCCAAACTGCAACTTCTTTAATCTGAATGAGCCCTGCCTCAAGGAGAAAGTCACAATATCTCTTCGAAGTGGTTTTGTAAAATGATTTGATGAGACACGGATATAGGGGTCTATCAGCTATTCCGACTGAGCTTCCCTTTGGGAATAATTCGGGAGATTTGCTAGATATTTCATCGACTTTATCGAAAATTCGTAGAGGATTTCTATTAAGTCGATGAAATATCTACCGACTTTCCCGAATTATTCACAACGGGAAGTTCTGTCGGAATAGCTGATAGAGCTTCTAAGCCCTCATGCCCAAGGGAAAAAACACACGAAACAAATTTCGAAGCTGTGAAAAAAATACTGTTAGGATGAAGTACATTTTGGTAGGTTTTCAGATGAGTTTTTCAAAGTGGCAACCCTGGTTAGGTCTTCTATTGGTTTTTGAAACAAAAATTGTGTAGTAATTAAAGATAAGCAGCCCAATTCGAAATAAAATTTTTCACGATTTATTTTTTTGGCTTTCTCATTCACTTTATTGTGAATAAAAATTTCTTGGGAGTTTTTTCACTTCTTAAATAAAATTTAAGTTTGAAAACTGGCCTAAGTGTGCCTCTGCGGCAGCCACTTGAACCTATTATTGATCATTCTATTTACGAACTTTGAAAATGTTGTGGACTTTTGAGCTGTCGAATAATTTTTATCAAATTTATTCTTTTGAGTTTTGGCGAAAACAAGTTGAAAAATGCTACAAACAATACCAACTACGATGATTGCAATTTCGATCTTGTTGAAGGATCTTGTCAAACCAATTTGTATTGTTACACACTGCTGTTTAGAAGTTCCTAATCTTCTCTCCTTGATTCGATGACCAGTAAAAGTGATGCAAATTTTCTAAGCAACAATACAAAGCGGTTTGACAAGATCCTTCAACAAGATCGAAATTGCAATCATCGTAGTTGGTATTGTTTGTAGCATTTTTCAACTTGTTTTCGGCAAAACTCAAAAGAATAATTTGATAAGTTATTCGACAGGTCAAAAGTCTACAAAATTTTCAAAGGTCTTAAATAAAATTAAAAAAAAAAAATTCGAGGAAAATAAATTTCACGCAACTATTTAGAATTGGGTAGATATTTTTTTTATTCAATTGCAAATTTGTTCCACTTTAAATGTGATTAACTGTAACTTGTTATTTACTATGAAAGTGGTGCTTTATCATTACCTCGTTTTTGAGCTTTTGGTTATTCCACAAATTTTGTTTTGATAGTTTTTATAATGAATTCCATAGGCATAGCCGGTTATGAGTTGTGGTTTTTAGCGTTAATTAGTTTACAATATCTGATCGTGGTTTATTGCCGTACTGTATGTAGATAGTACCATATGCAAATAAGTATTTCTGTAGGTAGGTACTTTCTTTATAATTCTTAATTTTTATATTTCTTCGGAATTCACTTAATAATGTAATTTTATTTTTATCACTTCCAAGGAACTTGTGGACTTGTTTGCTTAACACTTTCTTTGTGGCATAAATGTATTCAGGTAAGAAGTATTTAGCTTCGTATTTGCCACTAAGTTTCACTAAACTTTTGGAATCCGACACTATCTAAGTAAAAATTAAATATATTTACAAAAACTTAAAAATTTTTATTGCTTTCATAAATTCGCACGCAACTAATCTTTTGATGACTTGCAAAATCAAAATACGCAAACACAAGCGCGTACCTATAAAAAAAAAAACACATTTGAATTGGGTAAATAAATACATTTTCTGCAAGATAGAGCAAAGCGCAAAGGTCTAAAAAAAAAAAAACAATTTTCAAATTTATTAATTCACATTTGTTGCTTATTGATGCAACAATTTTCACGCGCGTAAATTTTCCACGCGCACACACAGCTATCGAGCGCGCATGAAACACACACAGGAGTATTTATGTAAATGAATTTAATAGGCGCAAATAGCTCATTATCACATGTCCGCTCCAACGATCTAGTAAATCATTTGCTTGCGTTCTTTTGACAAGCGTTTATACCTAGCGCGTCGCTTGAAATTAAAATACGCAGTGCGCGTTAGCTTTTAGAAAAGGTTTTCAAGGTATTTAAGAAGAAAACGCACAATGGCGCGGCTAGACGCGTGGTTAGATGCACAACTACAGACATACATATCTACACATAAATAGTGCGAGCATTAAGACACGTTTAAGCGCATTTTCAACTTCCGGCGGCACGACACTGCAGTGCGCGCTATGGAAACGCGTTTTGTGTGTGGAGTAGCGCTAGGCGCTTGACAGAATAAGATCACTTTTTTTTTTTTTTTTTGGGTTAATTTATTAGAAAATACGCGCTTGTGTATATAAAATAAAAAAAATTACAAACTCACAATGATTTGGAAAATTTTCAAACGCGCGCTGTCGCCGCGCGCAGTTTTATATTTTTGTCGCGCTTCAATGTCCTATGAGATTGTTGATTTCACGCGCTTTGTTTGTTTATCAAAACGAGCACTTTTTTTTTTTTTTTTAATCAAAACACTTAAATACTGTTTTTAACTCACTTATTTTAGTTTTCAAAAATCAATTTCCGATACACAAATGCTTCTATGTATATACATATACTATATACATATATAGTAAATTTACCGGGTGCGCACAACCGTCTAAAAAGAAGCGCGCATGTGAACGCGTTAAACGTACGTCGCACTTTGAATTGTGTGATATGCGAAGAATTTTTTCAAAACGAATTGTGAAAAATGTTGTGTGCAGGTTGTCTTCGGTACAAAAACACTTATGTATATGTAATTTTATGTATATATGTATAAAAATAACAACACACACTATAAATATATATCGCATGTGGCATAGCACAACACAGCACAGCACAGAAAGCCCACCACAATAAATAATGACGACTACGATGCCGTTTACGACAAAATAATAAGGCGGCGATCGAACAACGTTGGTTGTAAACAAACACGACGACTACGACAACGTTGAAAACAAGAAAAAAAAATTTGTTTTCCGACCACCGATCGCATTCACCAATGAACGACAAAACGATATTGAAATGCGACGAAACAATGTAAAAAATAGACTGTATACTACACACACAACAAGTAGAATGCGAGCGCACAGACATTTTGAGTAGCGCGCAACTGAACGGGCCGAGATCATAAAGGCACAGAGATACAATACATATGTACATACATACAAATATGGAGAGCGAGCTAGCGCAAGAACAAAATAAACTCAGTAGCGAATTAACCAAAGAACACGGGCTTTAGGGCGCTGCATTGAATGTGGCCCATGCGCAAAATATAAATGTATTTCAACAAACGTCGATCAACTATTTCTTAGACGTTTGAAAAACTGTACAGTTTTATTAAGTTGATATCCAGCACCATTCTCCAACTTTGCAGATATTTTGATAACCTTAAAGTTTTCAAGTTCATATCCAACATCATTCTTCAATTATTCACTAACCTTAGAGATATGTTGATAATTCTCTCAAGTTTGTATCCAACATCATTCTCGAATTATTTTTCAACCTTCGAGATATTTTAATAACTTTATAGTTCTCAACATGACATCCAACATCATTCCCCAAATAGCTTACACAATTTTATATATTTTCAAAGCTTTCACATTAATACCAATCATCAGTATCCAACCTTTGAGATATTTCGATACCTTTCAGGTCTCAAGTTGATATCCAGCATAATTTGAAATTATTCTCCCACCTTTATAGCTTTCAAGTTAATATACAACATCAGCCTCCAATTTTCTCAAACCTTCGAAACTGTTTGCTAACTTGATTGTTTCCAACTTGATATCCAACATCATTATTCAATAGTTCTACGTCCTTTTTACCTTCCTGCTCTATTGGGAACAAATTAAGCAAAGCGATTTCGCCAGACTAGAAGAATTAGTAAGTCTGGTCGAGGACTACGAGAACATTGGTACAAATTGCATGCGAACCGACGAGAGGGCCGAACGACGGCTAGTTAAAGAAGCTGTGCAGCCTAGCACTAAGATAAACACGTAGGATTTTTCAAAATATCATGGTCAGGTCAAGGTAATCATGTTGTTGAAATATCATATGAGAAATTGAAGTAACAGGATGCATGATCCGATCACGTGGAATTGACTCACATCTCTCCATCAACTTGAAATCACTTGACAGCGCTGCTAAGTGCCCCAAACAGAACTGTTGCCTAGAGAGTCGAACAGGCTTAATGTCGCCCGGAATAAACTGCGCGAAGTCTACACTCGGCAATGGTGAGAACATAAATACAAATACATAAGTATGTATGCCGCGCAACACGCACGCAACAAACTGCCGAAAAAATCATGTGAAACCACATTAGCACCGCGCGCGCCGCATTGACCCTATCAATATATGAGCGCGGCAGGAGCGCTCTTTCATATACACATAAAATAGTTGAGCTCCTGACGTCCAGAGAGAAAGAGAGAGAGCGCGTGTGTGAGTGAGCTAGTGGAAGAGTGAGCGAGCGCGTCCATGAATGAATTGGCTGTCTGTATGTCAGATCAAGCGTGCGCTTTAACCAACGCAACGTAACGTTCGACTGACACTACAACGCGTTGCCGCGACGCGCTCGAATCTCGCCGCTGTTTTGTACAAATCATGAATGAAAAACCACTCAAAGTAATAATCACACGACGACGACGAAAACAACGAATGTACCAAATGAATAAAAAAAATACATATAAAAAATGTACAAAACAAAATACCAAATGCAACAACAACCGCAATGTATAAAAATGTGATCAACAATGCTATAAAAAAACCACAACAATACATATATATATATATCTATATTTATATACATATATACATATATATATAAGGCACTCATACAACGCGTTGTCGTACCGTACAATTTGTATTTTGGTTGCATAGTGTGTGTGCGGTGTTATGGACACAGGTTTTTTTTTTGACTTCGCTAAACTTATGTAGATATCTATTTCTGTGGTTAAATGAAAGTAAATAATTAATAACAAAACATCTAAAAATTATAAAAAACTAAAACGAAAATCGACCATTGACAAATTGTTGTATTGCATTGTATTTGTACTTTATGTTTGTAAAAAATAATTAATTTTATTTAATTTTAATTTTAATTTGAATTTGAATTTGAGTTTGAATTTGAGTTTGAATTTGAGTTTGAATTTGAATTTGAATTAATTTTAATTTTAATTTTAATTTTAATTTTAATTGTAATTTTAATTTTAATTTTAATTTTAATTTTAATTTTAATTTTAATTTTAATTTTAATTTTAATTTTAATTTTAATTTTAATTTTAATTTTAATTTTAATTTTAATTTTAATTTTAATTTTAATTTTAAATTTAATATTAATTTTAATTTTAATTTTAATTTTAATTTTAATTTTAATTTTAATTTTAATTTTAATTTTAATATTAATATTAATTTTAATTTTAATTTTAATTTTAATTTTAATTTTAATTTTAATTTTAATTTTAATTTTAATTTTAATTTTAATTTTAATTTTAATTTTAATTTTAATTTTAATTTTAATTTTAATTTTAATTTTAATTTTAATTTTAATTTTAATTTTAATTTTAATTTTAATTTTAATTTTAATTTTAATTTTAATTTTAATTTTAATTTTAATTTTAATTTTAATTTTAATTTTAATTTTAATTTTAATTTTAATTTTAATTTTAATTTTAATTTTAATTTTAATTTTAATTTTAATTTTAATTTTAATTTTAATTTTAATTTTAATTTTAATTTTAATTTTAATTTTAATTTTAATTTTAATTTTAATTTTAATTTTAATTTTAATTTTAATTTTAATTTTAATTTTAATTTTAATTTTAATTTTAATTTTAATTTTAATTTTAATTTTAATTTTAATTTTAATTTTAATTTTAATTTTAATTTTAATTTTAATTTTAATTTTAATTTTAATTTTAATTTTAATTTTAATTTTAATTTTAATTTTAATTTTAATTTTAATTTTAATTTTAATTTTAATTTTAATTTTAATTTTAATTTTAATTTTAATTTTAATTTTAATTTTAATTTTAATTTTAATTTTAATTTTAATTTTAATTTTAATTTTAATTTTAATTTTAATTTTAATTTTAATTTTAATTTTAATTTTAATTTTAATTTTAATTTTAATTTTAATTTTAATTTTAATTTTAATTTTAATTTTAATTTTAATTTTAATTTTAATTTTAATTTTAATTTTAATTTTAATTTTAATTTTAATTTTAATTTTAATTTTAATTTTAATTTTAATTTTAATTTTAATTTTAATTTTAATTTTAATTTTAATTTTAATTTTAATTTTAATTTTAATTTTAATTTTAATTTTAATTTTAATTTTAATTTTAATTTTAATTTTAATTTTAATTTTAATTTTAATTTTAATTTTAATTTTAATTTTAATTTTAATTTTAATTTTAATTTTAATTTTAATTTTAATTTTAATTTTAATTTTAATTTTAATTTTAATTTTAATTTTAATTTTAATTTTAATTTTAATTTTAATTTTAATTTTAATTTTAATTATAATTTTAATTTTAATTTTAATTTTAATTTTAATTTTAATTTTAATTTTAATTTTAATTTTAATTTTAATTTTAATTTTAATTTTAATTTTAATTTTAATTTTAATTTTAATTTTAATTTTAATTTTAATTTTAATTTTAATTTTAATTTTAATTTTAATTTTAATTTTAATTTTAATTTTAATTTAAATTTAAATTTAAATTTTAATTTTAATTTTAATTTTATTTTAATTATTTATTATTTTTTTTAACCTACTTTAATTTATTTTTTTTTTTTTTGTATTTATTTCATTTTATTTAATTTTTTTATTTTATTTAATTTTTTTTATTTAATTTAATTTAATTTAATTTTATTTTATTTTATTTTATTTTATATTATTTTACTTTCTTTTATTTTATTTTTACCTTTTTTTTTATTTTAATATAATTTTATTTTATTGTCCTGTTTTGTTTTACTTTATTTTAGTTTTTTTTATCATATGTGGGATCATTAATCTTGATGAGCTCTTGAGCGCAAGAGAAAGCGAGAGAAGGAGAGTCCTAATTAATGTTGTATCGATTTCATTTTCATATCCTTTCGAGTCCTTTTAACACTTGGTTTACTCTTGAATCTAGTGTGTCTCGTAGATTTTCGCGCTCTTCCCACATTTGCCTACATACACTTACTCACATACACAGTAATATGTATCCACCTAGATCTTTCAAAATAGATGCCATTTCTCCTTTCTACGCTTTCTCACGCACGTATTCACTTATCTACCTTCGATCTATTCAACTAAGTCAATACATATACATATATGTACACATATGCATCCATGTTAAACTTCTTTGTAACCCAGCACCTGGTTCTCAACTTCCTTTTGAGAGAAAGTGTTGCAATATTTTGTATTGATACCTACAAAATCCTTATTCTTACCATTCCAATTATTGTTTGGCATGTACCTACTGTACGTTCGCAAGGACAATTTCTCTGTACTCTACCTAGGCGTCGTTCATTATTGTTGTCATCTTTGTTTTCTCTGATATATGTACCTACTACATTTTGTTTATATAGATATTTATTTGGTTTGCTTAGATGATAGACGTGTAAGTATTGTGTTTGTTTGACTACCTGTTTAGTTTTCATTTCCTTGGAACAAAGTTTCGGCTTTGATTTTTGTGGGAACAGTACATGAAGCAGGCAATATGCTATGAGGGACCACAACAAAGTTTCGCAACTCGAAGAGGCTTAGCAGAGAAAGAGCGCCTATGATCTTACCAAGAATAGAGGAGAGTTTGGTTTCCAAAAATATTCGGTAAACGAATGGGATTTTCAGAGTTCTTGGCAAGTTTTAGAGAATTCCACCGAGGGCAGTAAATACTCTTTGAAGTTTTAATTAAAAAGTGAAATACCAGCTCAATGAAAAAGATTTCCAAAAAAAAAAAAAAAATTTAACAAAGTAGTACAAAGTTAAAGTGGTTATAAAAGTAGAAAAAACGGAAAAGTAAACCATTCAAATTTTAGCAGATCATCATCATCGTCATTGTAATTTTGCTCATAGACAAACGGCCTAGAATGCAATTAGAAATCACAGCATAGACCATAGAGTAATAATATCGGTGATAATATCGGTGAGCACAGGCAGCAAACGAAAGAAATGTAGATAAACAACAATTTGCAACAAAAACAAAGTGTGCAATAATTCTAGCAATACATGAATCCGGATGTTTGTGTGTGTCTCGTTTGAGGCTAAGCGTGATGAGGTGAGCTAAAGCAGACAACACGCGGCCATGACTATATAGCCCAGTTGTTGGAGCATGTAGTTCATTGGCACTTGAATGAAGTGCTTCGCAACTGATCCATTGTCATGCGGTAGTGGAACAGTGGGAATATATAAAATAAAATAAAATATAATAAAATAAAATAAAAAACCGCGTGTACCCAGAACCCCAGCTGGCAACCCTGCTAGAAATTGTCATGTTTGAAATGCGACTGAAAATACCTTTCATTTGATACCCATATTGGCATATATTGCTCAATATTTAAACAAAATTGAGATAGGCAACCCTGTGAACAGCCTCACATGGAAACACCCACGCATATAATCATAGAATGAATCATACTATCTATAATGCGAAACTTTATTATCCAAATCGGTCGAGCGGTTCCCGAGATATAGAGAAAAATAAATAAAATGCGGTTAGGTGGCAACCCTCCTTGATATTTACATATTTGGAATATGATCGAAAATACCTTTCATTTGATACCCATATTGGCATATCTTGCTCAATATTAAAAAAAAATTGAGATAGGTGGCAACCCTGTGAACCGCCCCAAGTGGAAACACCCACGCATATAATCATAGAATGAATCATACTATGTATAATGCCAAATTGTACCCACATCGGTCAAGCGGTTCCCGAGATATCAATAAAAATTAATAAAATCCGGTTAGTTGGCAGCCCTAGGTGGCAATCCTGCTTGAGATTTACATATTTGGAATACGGTCGAAAATACTTTTCATTTGATACGCATATTGGCATATCTTGCTCAATATTTAAAAAAAATTGAGATAGGTAGCAACCCTGTGAACCGCCCCAAGTGGCAACACCCACGCATATAATCATAGAATGAATCATACTATGTATAATGCGAAATTGTACCCACATCGGTCAAGCGGTTCCCGAGATATCAATAAAAATTAATAAAATGCGGTTAGGTAGCAACCCTACGTGGCAATCCTGCTTGAGATTTACATATTTGGAATACGGTCGAATATACCTTTCATTTTTACCCATATTGACATATCTTGCTCAATATTTAAAAAAAAATTGAGATAGGTGGCAACCCTGTGAACCGCCCCAAGTGGCAGCACCCACGCATATAATCATAGAATGAATCATACTATCTATAATGCCAAACTTTATCCACATCGGTCAAGCGGTTCCGAGATATCAATAAAAATTAATAAAATGCGGTTAGGTGGCAACCCTGCTTGAGATTTACATATTTGGAATACGGTCGAAAATACCTTTCATTTGATACCCATATTTGCATATCTTTCTCAATATTAAAAAAAAATGAGATAGGTGGCAACCCTGTGAACCGCCCCAAGTGGCAACACCCACGCACATAATCTTAGAATGAATCATACTATCTATAATGTCAAACTTTATCCAAATCGGTCGAGCGGTTCCCGAGATATAAGAAAAACGCCTGCGCCTGAATGTCGGCTACAATTTCTATTTCCGTGCCATAACTTCCGTTTTATCGTCATCCATTTTTTGAAATTTTACTCTCAATCAAAACTTCATATCGCCGCCTAAGAAGTTAACTTCAAAAATAAAAAGGTAAAAGTGAAGAAAAATTTCTAAGCAACAATACAAAGTGGTTTGACAAGATCCTTCAACAAGATCGAAATTGCAATCATCGTAGTTGGTATTTTATATGGCATTAATCAACTTGTTTTCGCCAAAACTCAAAAAGAATAATTTGATAAAAATTATTCGACTGGTCAAAAGTCCACAAAATTTTCAAAGTACGTAAATAAAAAAAAATAATAAAATGCAAAATAAATAAAATAAAAATTAAAAAAATGTTCATAATTTTAAATATTCATAAATAAAAAAATTGAATAAAGAAATTAATGTTTATGATGTTTTGAATGACCACCATACTAGTGTATTTCAGACCACCTAAGGAGTACTTTTCAACCGTCAAGTTTGTGTTTTTGTGCGCCGTTGGAGCTGCTGGTCTTGTTATTGTTTTTTGAGCGCGATGATGACGTTATAAAAAGATATTTGTGTAGACTTCAATAAATATTGTAGTTGTTGCTCTTCTCACAAGGCTATGACGGTAGTTGTTTACGAGTTTTTGAGCTTCGCTAATGACTGCACAAGGGGAGGGACGCTTGAATGCCGACGACCGGAGGCTATTTATGATGCAGGCGATCACTGCAATTATTGCTAATATCGTTTGCTGTTGTTGTTGGTGTTGTTGTGAATGATGCAGTCTCATTTATAAGCAGTTGGAATTTAATGTGTTTTGTTTTTGTTGTGTTTTTGTGGGAGTGTTTTATTTTTTCAGGAATTTTTATTTCCAGAATTTATATGTGCCATTTGGGGTTTTTGTTGTTGACGATGCAGTTGTTGTTTGCTGAGTAATAATAAGTTTTTTGTTGTTATTTTTATTTTTATTAGAATTAGAATGCGCGAATGACGTTTGAGGGGACTGTTTTTGCATTGATGACGCTTTGAGGTTTTGTTAAAGAAACATTGCAAACAATTTTCAAGTTTACGCAGAAAATTTGTATTTTTTTTTTTTTTAAGAAAACAAAATTTTTTTTCTTTGCACGGTTAAAAATTTTAACCTAAATTTTAAACTTTTTTGGACTACATATATGACCAAACCAAATTTGGTTTCAAATTCAGTCTATACCAGTTTTCAAGAAAATTGGCTAAATAAATCGGATTTCAATTATAAACCAGAAATGTTTTAACAATTTTTTAAAGATAAAATAAATTTTTTGTCCGTTGACGGGGATTCGAACCAAGACTCCCCGCATCATGCCCGTCTGCTCTATGACTGAGCTACATCGCACACATAAATGTTGTTGGCAAAATTCAATCTTGAATAAGCTTTCAAAAATAAGTTTGAATTTTCAAACCCAAAAGTTTACATTTTAGACCGAAAAGTTTTAATTTTCAAACCAAAAAGTTTTAATTTTAAACCCAAAAGTTTTCATTTTCACACCAAAACAGTTTTAATTTTAAACCGAAAAGTTTTATGAATAAAATAAACTTAAAAAAATGTGGCACTTGGCTGGATTCGAACGAAAACGCTCAGGAGTCACAGCCGACTGCTCTACCGCTGACCTATGACGCACATGAAGTTTTTGTGGGAAAAACACAATTACATTCAAACAAACAAAAAGAAAGGACGTGTGGCACTCGGGGACTGCCGCGGTAAAGCTATTGCATATCACTTTTGATCAACTTTTGCAATTATAATATTTCTGAAAACTCAATGAGCATCTTTTTGACTTTAGAGCTGTACAGCCTTAACCTGTTAACAGTATAGCCTATACAGCTACAATTTTATGTAATCGGCCTGCTGCTAACATCAGTACAACGTCATACTGTTAGTAGTATAGTCTAAATGTAGGCAACGCTTACAGCTCCAATTTTATGTAATCGGCCTGCTGCTAACATTAGTACAACATCATACGCCTAAATGTAGGCAACGATTATATTTATTTTTGTCAAGTTATGTTGCTAACGCCGAACCTTTTAACATTGAAAAAAGTCCGTTTCGAACATTTTAACATTAACATTTTTTTCATTTCACTCCCACCGCCAAAACCTGTGATAAAATCTATGCAATAGCTTAAAAGAAAAAAAAGGACGTGTAGCACTCGGGGACTGCCGCGGTAAAGCTATTGCATATCACTTTTTATCAACTTATGCAATTATAATATTTATGAAAACTCAATGAGCAGTACAGCCTTAACCTGTTAACAGTATAGCCTATACAGCTCCAATTTTATGTACAACATCACACTGTTAGTAGTATAGCCTAAATGTGGGCAACGCTTACAGATCCAATTTTAATGTAATGTAATGTACAGCTCCAATTTTATGTAATCGCCCTGTTGCTAACATTAGTACAACGTCATACGCCTAAATGTAGGTAACGCTTATATTTATTTTTGTCAAGTTATGTTGCTAACGCCGAACCTTTTAACATTGAAAAAAGTCCGTTACGAACTTTTTTAACATAAACATTTTTTTCAATAGCTTAAAAAAATTTAGATTGCTTTTTTATTTAGATCTTAAATCGAAACCAAAAAAAAAATTGGAAATCTTTGTAGGTATTTGGACGGTTTGAAATGTTGTACCAAAAAAATTTGAAAAATTGATTAAACTTTATACGGGCTTAAAATTTAGGTTAATTTTTTAAAGTTTTTTTCATAAATGCAAGTGTTTTTTTTTTTTCAAAAACCTTACTTTTAATATTTCTTTATACTTATTTTCTGCTTAGATAAAGACACAAATAAATTCCATAGAAATTGTGTGATATCAATCAACAGTCGTGGTAAACTTTGTTTTCTGTTTATTTTTCTTCATTGAATTGTTTGTGATTTGACGTCAAAGTCCATTTAATTCAAAAACAAATTGTACACATTGTAGATAGGTATAAATAATACAAAAACAGTTTTTATTAAGTACTGTTAGTACAAAAACATACTTACGTACTATATGTAAGTAGATATTTATGTATATCAAAAAACGTGGGCAAGAAAAGAAAAATTAATAACATTTAATTTCTCGCACTGACAAGAACAAATGTGAAATCAAATGTTTACGTGTTACATATGGTTATCGTTTGGTTGTTTTAATGAGAGTCCCACTCGATAAGATGAACATTTTCGAATATGTGTGATTTTTAAGATAGATGGCGCAGTCCTATCGACTAAAGTGAAATTCGGTAAGAAGCTGAGGGTTTTTTTTTACGATTATACCCTATCGCTAGGAGATCGTTGAGACATTCTCTTACCCAATATTAATAGGAAATTTTACGCTCTTAAAAAAAGATCTTGCACTTATCTTACCTCATATACCACATCAAGTTGCAAACCTAAGTAGAAAATTTTAAAATGGAGCATACTATACACATACAAAATTTCATCCAAATCGACTTATATATGTTGGAAGAAATAAATAAAATGCAATTACGCGCCAACTCATCTTATGGTGATTTCGTTTCATCAAAAAAATGCATTTTTGTTACACTCTTCAATTTTCCGTTTTCGTTTGCAAAATGAAGGTAAAACGTCAAACATGATATGTTTTCGTTTCCTAAAAATGTACACTTCAAGAGTGTAAAAAACTCACACTTTTTACCCTCTGAAGCTTTGACAGGGTAGCTGGTTGCACTGAAAATCAGGTGACGAAAATTTTATTTCATAGATAAATTTGGTGAAATATATTGGATTTTGCAATAACAATTAAATATGGGTGAAAAACGAAACCTAATTATTCAAGCACATAGCATAGCAAACGGGGCAGTGTTTATGTTCGTTTTATCGATAACAGGTTCATGCAGAACAGGTACACTTTTATCACATCTTTATAGTGTTCTGTGCAAGAGTGTAAACATGTTCAACGTGAGAGTGTACATTTTTTTTCGATGAAACGAAATAAGCATTAAAGACATCGTAGTTGGTATGCGGCAGACAGTATCTTTCAGTTGATACCCATATTGGCACACCTTACTCAATTTAACAAAAAAAAAAAAAGAGATAGGTGGCAACCATGTAAGCCTCCCCAAGTGACAACACCCAAGTGGAGTGTCGTAGAATCAACCCCAAAATTATCCTGAGATTATCGCAAAATGTCTCCAAAATGATCTCGAAATTACGCTAAAATGATCCCAAAATGACCCCAAAATTATTCCAAAATGAACCCAAAATTACCCTTAAATTACCCCTAAACGATCCAAAATGACCCCAAAATATACAAATACCTACTTGAAAATATGTATTTTAGTTGGTATGGCACAGAAAATACCTTTTTTTTTTGATACTCATATTGGCATATCTTGCTCAACATTTAAAAAAATTGAGATAGGTGGCAACTCTGAACCGAAGTTAAAGATCATAGAAACAACCATATGTTAAATTTCATCGAAATATCTCTAGCTGTTTTCGAGATCGTACTGGATATAAAAATATAATGCGGTTAGACGGAAACCCTAGGTGACAAACCTACATGAAAATATTTCAGTTGGTATGTCGCCAAAACACCTTTCATTTGATACTCATATTGGCATATTTTGCTCAATATTTAAAAAAAAATTGAGATTGGTGGCAACCTTGTATACCACCTCAAGTGGTAACACCCAATTTGGAAGAATTAGAATCAAGCATAGGTTTTATCTCTGTGCCAAATTTCATATAACACGGTAAAGCGGTACTCGAAATACTACCGGATATAGAAATATACTGCGGTAAGGTGGCAACTCTACTTGAAAATATTTAAATTCAAAGGCACCGAAAATACCTTTCTTTTTATACTCATATTGCCATATCTTGCTCAATATTCAAAAAAATTGAGATAGCCGGATATATGTATAAATATAATGCGGTTAGGTGGCAACCATAGGTGGCAAACCTTCTTGAAAATATTTCAGTTGGTTTGATACCCATATTGCTATATCTTGGTCAACATTAAAAAAAATTATATAGATGACAACCCTGTAAATTGCCCCATGTGGCAACGCCGAAGTGGAAAGTGTTAGAAATAAGCATAGACTCTCCGCATCACACTCGACTGCGTTATCACTGAGCTACATTGCTGGCTTTGACAGATGTCGCGTCATCAGTTTGTAGGCAAAGGCAATGATTGCCACCTTTCTCTACTTTTGCCGCTGCTGGGATTAAATAAAGGGGGGAGGGGTGGAACAACAATTGACGAATTCTGTTCCATGTAAGCTGGAGCCGCGTCTTTAAATGGCTTGAATAACTCCATAACCAACTATTTCTTATGATCAGTGTGGTACTGCCCTAGGTTGTGTTCACCATGACTCCCATCGAGTTGATACCAATAATCGTTTTCCGCTTCTGGAAAGTGAATACTGAGAAGAATTTATAACGCTTCTTTTACCATGCTTGTCCCCACCCAGATACTTTCAAACACCCAGATACACTACGAGGTGGTTTTGACTTTCTTAGCCTAGAATCCTGCGATATCGATTCCATAACGCTGTTTAGGAGGTTCAATGATTTTCTTAGTTCCCTTTCGTACTCTTTAAGATGCTCTTTTAAACGCTAGTCTACAAATTGCCCTGTATCTTTATAGTTAGGGTGGTGGAACTAGGTTGGTTTCTTTCTAGCCCTTTAATGGGGCTAGGCTTTATCTAAAAGCAACTTAATAGCGTTAGTAAACTTTATCAGCAATAAATGCCTGAAAGACGGTTTTGAAGACTTCTTCCACGCCCCCTTGATAAATTGTGTTCCAAATTTGGTTATGATCGTCGAATCCGTCAAGGTAGAAACTTGAAGTTTGGTGGCGACATTGAGAGCGGTTCGTCGCTATCATTTAGCTATTTTTTTAAATCGAGTATTTGGATTTTTTTTTGGGTGTAGTAGCAATCTCTCTTATACTTCAACACAATCGTACAGTTTGGTAATATACGATGGCATGATGGTAGACACCTGAGTTTAGTATTCTAAATATTATGAGTTCGATTCTCGGTGAAGGCGAAATAAGAACTCTGTAAGATAGTTTTATTTTTTTTTATTTTTTGTTACTTTGACTTATTTTTGGTGTTAAAATAACACTTTTTTAGTATATACATATACAGTACCACCTTAATGTTTTGTTTTGGCACCAACATTTTTATGCGTGTAGAAAATGCGGGGCTATACTTCGAAAAGAATTATTCATGGCTTTAAATATACAGAAATGTAGACAAAAATCTAAAAACTGTTGTTTTCGTTCTGTTCAATTTCACTTACTGCTTATTTTGATTTATGGTAGTCATTTGGTAAAAATTTTAATACCTGAAAAGAGAAAAAAAGTTTATTTTGCAATTAATTGGAAAATAAAAGCATAAGTAATAAAATAATACACAAAGAAAAATGAGGTGGGAATGGATCAGAATTGACCGTGATTTTGGTTGAATCAACCCATATTTTGGTTGATATAAACTATATTTTGGTTGATACGACCAAATCACTTTTAATTGTTATCCATGAACAGATCAATTTTATCTGTGTGTAAGAAAATATGTTAATTAAATAAATAAATAGAAATTGTAGCCGGCTTTCAGGCGTAGGCGTTTTTCTTATATCTCGGGAACCGCTCAACCGATTTGGATAAAGTTTACCATTATAGATAGTATGATTCATTCTAAGATTATATGCGTGGGTGTTGCCACTTGGGGCAGTTCACAGAGTTGCCACTTATCTCAATTTTTTTTTTAATATTGTGAAAGATATGCCAACATTGGTATCAAAAACGGTATTTTCGACCGTATTCCAAATATGTAAATTTCAAGCAGGGTTGCCACCTAACCGCATTTTATATATTTTTCTAAATATCTCGGGAAGCGCTTGACCGATGTGGATAAACTTTGGCATTATAGATAATATGATACATTCTATGATTATATGCGTGGGTGTTTCCACTTGGGGCGGTTCACAGGGTTGCCACCTATTTTAATTTTTTTTAAAATATTGAGCAAGATATGCCTATATGGGTATCAAATGAAAGGTATTTTCGACCGTATTCCAAATATGTAAATCTCAAGCAGAATTGCCAGCTAGGGTTGCCACCTAACCGCATTTTATTTATTTTTATTGAGATCTCGGGCACCGCTCAACCGATTTGGATAAATTTTAGCATTATAGATAGCATGATTCATTCTAAGATTATATGCATGGGTGTTGCCACTTGGGGCGGTTCACAGGGTTGCCAACTATCTCAATTTTTTTTTAAATATTGAGCAATATATGTCAATATGCATATCAAATGAAAGGTATTTTCGGTCGTACTTCAAATATGACAATTTCTAGCAGGGTTGCCAGCTAGGGTTGCCCCCAAACCGTATTTTAATTATTTTTCCTTACCGCTTTGCCGTTTTGTATTAAATTTGGCATTATTAGTAGTATGATTCATTCTAAGACTATGTATCGGTTGCCACTTGGGGCGGTACAAAAAGGTTGCCACCTATCTATTTTTTTTTTTTAATATTGAGCAAGATATGCCTATATGAGTATCAAGTGAAAGGTATTTGCGACCGTGTTCCAAATATTTAAATTTCAAGCAGGCTTGTCACCTAGTCGTCCTATTTTTCTTCGTACAACTCTCTTTCCTATCTCCCTCCCTTTTGCTCTTCATTTCCCTCTTTCCTTCTACCACGACCCTCTTCCTCTATATCCTATTCGCATTGGCCCCTGTTAATTTAGACCAAATTCTACCCATGTACCAAATTTTAAGGAAAACGCACCATATATAAGATATTTTCGAATGGATCGTTTCCCTGGTCCACTTCCCGGAAGTAAGATATTGTGAATCTAAACCATTCTCGAATACATCTTATTCATATTTCGTTATTTCTGAACTTAAGAAGTTAACTTCTTTCACGTTTTTTTATATATATTTTTAAATACATTTTTTTTCTTTAAATTTAAATTTTTGTACCTACACTTGCTAACTTTTAGCCACGAATGCACCATCACTCACCCATAGTGCATTCTCCTAAATATTCATTCATAATTGAAAAAATTTACATAAAATGCATTAAAAGCAGCGTTGCAAGTGAAAAATAACCAAATAAATAGAAATGCTAACAAAGCTAAAGAATTAAAAGGGCTAATAATGACAAAAGTAATATTGACATAAGAAATTCCAACACGTTTTTATTTTTATTTTTTTGAGGAATTTGGAGTAAAGGTGTCTGACAGTACAAATAGAGTAAGGTACAGTTATACATACAAAGTTTTTAAGATAGATTGGGGAAAAAAGTTTTTGTGGCGCTTTGTGTGATTACTTAGTAGTTGGAATTTACGATAACAATGTCGCTATGATTATTTGCTTTTTATTTTTATTTATGATATATTTTTTTGGGCAAATATGTTACAACACGGTTGAAAAATGACCTAAAAATTAAAGGAAATTAAAAAGAATTTCTCGAATTTTAATACTTAGAGAAAATTGACAAAGATTTACACAGCGATGAATACCATGACGCGTTTCGGAGTTTCCAGGCTTCACATGAGATGGCGGCTTTTCGGACACAGAACTACTCTGTCTGCAATTTCACCAATTTGACTTAGGAGATTTCTGTTTAATACATTCAAAATCGTTTGAAATCAATTTGATCCAATTTAAATCTATTGCAATCAGTTTAGTTAAACTCAAATGCGATAATTTATTACACATAAATGGAATTCACTTCACACAAATTTGATTTAAGTCAATCTAATTCATTCAATTCAATACAATTGAATTCAATTTAGCTAAATTAATTTCAATTAGCTCAAATGCATTCAAATAATTGAAATCAATTTAATTCATATTAATTGATATTAATTGAGTACAATTTAGTTCGATTAAAAGAATTAATTAATTCATTAATTCTAGACTTAATTCCTGACAAAACAAAACAATTCAAATCGTTTAAATATAATGAAAATTTTCCACACTAAAATAAGCTTAATTAATATAAAATGATAGAAGAACAAAAACTAATTTGTATGTATAAAATAATTAGTGAAATAGAAACAAAATGATACAGATCAGCTTACTTGATTTAAGCAAAACTAATAATTTAATTAGTTTTCGTCCGATTTATAATTTTAATTTTAATTTTAATTTTAATTTTAATTTTAATTTTAAATTTTAATTTTAATTTTAATTTTAATTTTAATTTTAATTTTAATTTTAATTTTAATTTTAATTTTAATTTTAATTTTAATTTTAATTTTAATTTTAATTTTAATTTTAATTTTAATTTTAATTTTAATTTTAATTTTAATTTTAATTTTAATTTTAATTTTAATTTTAATTTTAATTTTAATTTTAATTTTAATTTTAATTTTAATTTTAATTTTAATTTTAATTTTAATTTTAATTTTAATTTTAATTTTAATTTTAATTTTAATTTTAATTTTAATTTTAATTTTAATTTTAATTTTAATTTTAATTTTAATTTTAATTTTAATTTTAATTTTAATTTTAATTTTAATTTTAATTTTAATTTTAATTTTAATTTTAATTTTAATTTTAATTTTAATTTTAATTTTAATTTTAATTTTAATTTTAATTTTAATTTTAATTTTAATTTTAATTTTAATTTTAATTTTAATTTTAATTTTAATTTTAATTTTAATTTTAATTTTAATTTTAATTTTAATTTTAATTTTAATTTTAATTTTAATTTTAATTTTAATTTTAATTTTAATTTTAATTTTAATTTTAATTTTAATTTTAATTTTAATTTTAATTTTAATTTTAATTTTAATTTTAATTTTAATTTTAATTTTAATTTTAATTTTAATTTTAATTTTAATTTTAATTTTAATTTTAATTTTAATTTTAATTTTAATTTTAATTTTAATTTTAATTTTAATTTTAATTTTAATTTTAATTTTAATTTTAATTTTAATTTTAATTTTAATTTTAATTTTAATTTTAATTTTAATTTTAATTTTAATTTTAATTTTAATTTTAATTTTAATTTTAATTTTAATTTTAATTTTAATTTTAATTTTAATTTTAATTTTAATTTTAATTTTAATTTTAATTTTAATTTTAATTTTAATTTTAATTTTAATTTTAATTTTAATTTTAATTTTAATTTTAATTTTAATTTTAATTTTAATTTTAATTTTAATTTTAATTTTAATTTTAATTTTAATTTTAATTTTAATTTTAATTTTAATTTTAATTTTAATTTTAATTTTAATTTTAATTTTAATTTTAATTTTAATTTTAATTTTAATTTTAATTTTAATTTTAATTTTAATTTTAATTTTAATTTTAATTTTAATTTTAATTTTAATTTTAATTTTAATTTTAATTTTAATTTTAATTTTAATTTTAATTTTAATTTTAATTTTAATTTTAATTTTAATTTTAATTTTAATTTTAATTTTAATTTTAATTTTAATTTTAATTTTAATTTTAATTTTAATTTTAATTTTAATTTTAATTTTAATTTTAATTTTAATTTTAATTTTAATTTTAATTTTAATTTTAATTTTAATTTTAATTTTAATTTTAATTTTAATTTTAATTTTAATTTTAATTTTAATTTTAATTTTAATTTTAATTTTAATTTTAATTTTAATTTTAATTTTAATTTTAATTTTAATTTTAATTTTAATTTTAATTTTAATTTTAATTTTAATTTTAATTTTAATTTTAATTTTAATTTTAATTTTAATTTTAATTTTAATTTTAATTTTAATTTTAATTTTAATTTTAATTTTAATTTTAATTTTAATTTTAATTTTAATTTTAATTTTAATTTTAATTTTAATTTTAATTTTAATTTTAATTTTAATTTTAATTTTAATTTTAATTTTAATTTTAATTTTAATTTTAATTTTAATTTTAATTTTAATTTTAATTTTAATTTTAATTTTAATTTTAATTTTAATTTTAATTTTAATTTTAATTTTAATTTTAATTTTAATTTTAATTTTAATTTTAATTTTAATTTTAATTTTAATTTTAATTTTAATTTTAATTTTAATTTTAATTTTAATTTTAATTTTAATTTTAATTTTAATTTTAATTTTAATTTTAATTTTAATTTTAATTTTAATTTTAATTTTAATTTTAATTTTAATTTTAATTTTAATTTTAATTTTAATTTTAATTTTAATTTTAATTTTAATTTTAATTTTAATTTTAATTTTAATTTTAATTTTAATTTTAATTTTAATTTTAATTTTAATTTTAATTTTAATTTTAATTTTAATTTTAATTTTAATTTTAATTTTAATTTTAATTTTAATTTTAATTTTAATTTTAATTTTAATTTTAATTTTAATTGTCATTTTAAATTAATTCAATTTAGTGCGATTAATTTATAATTTGATTTAACATACTTTTAATTTTTATTTAATTTAACTCAATTTTATTTTATATTATTGTTTCGAATTATTGTGAAATTAAATTGTTTTGTTTTGTCGAGGTTGGAATTTTTTGGAACTAATTAAGTCAAATTATTTTGAAGTACCATGACGTCAATTGAATTGAACTAAATTGAATTGATTAAATTTTAATTAAAATCAATTAAATTGTGATGAATTATAATCACGTGATTTAAATTGAATTTTATTGACTTAAACTGAAATAAATTGGGTTGAATTAATTCAAATTGAATTGAATTTATGTGAATTAAATCCTTTTCAATTAAATTTAATTGTGCCGAATTCATTTATAATTGAACTAGATTGACATGTTTGAAGTAAACAGAATGATTGCAATAGATCCAAATCAAAATGAATTGAATGAATTCGAATCAATTTGAATGAAGTTCAATTCAAATGAGTCAAGGCTTCAGTTTATACATACTGTCTTACCGCATTATTCATCACACTTCGTACACGTAAAAAAAGCGCAAAATCTATACTTTCTGGCGTAAAACTAACTCTTATTTTGGTTTCAACGTTCGCTTTCTACAGTAAAATGGTGCAAAGTGAAAAAGTGTGGTGTAATTCCTTAAAAGCGGTTCGTCCCTATCATTTAGAACAAAGCTGTAAATAGATGCTGGGAAGCCTACGTTTATGTTGACATCATGGTCGAACACCTGAGTTGAATTCAGCCTTCAAACAGTGTTAGTTTGATTTGCGGTGAAGGCAATACGGCAAGTGTGGTGAGGTAGCGTGAGTAAGTGTGGTGTAATTCCTTAAAAGGAGAAAATGTGTAATTAGATGCTTGCAAGCATAAGTACACGCTGGCATGATGGTAGACACCTGAGTTTAGAATTCTAAATATTGTGAGCTCGATTATCGGTGAGGGCAATTTAAGAACTTTGGTGTTAAAATGATACTTATTTTAGTTTATAAATACAGCAGTACGTTTAAGTGTTATTTTGACACCAAAATTTTTTTGCGTGTATGGAGTACAGTTTACCTTTCAACCAACAATTGACAAAACATTTTAGCGTCTCCGAATATTTCAATATTTGTTTTTACTATTTATTTGTACAACAAAATATTTTTGTGAATGAATGCACTTTATCTGCTGATGCAATATGTATGAGTGTGAACACATGCTTATATTTACTGATAACATACATATGCATATTTTTCTGACTTCAAAGCCCCCGATGAGCCCTGCAAGTCGAGTTATATGAATGGATGAGTGCGGTGAAATTCAATGTTTGAATGAACGTTTTTTTTTTTTTGTTTTTATTGATTTATTGATTAAATGCTTATTTATGTACATAAGTATTTGTGATTGATATGTCGATAAGGCATATTTAAACTATAATAAATAAAGCTTAAAATATTAATGCATGAAAATTTAAAGTCGAACATAAATGTTAACTTCAAAACATTTTTTTTTTGTATTGAGGGCATTTGTTGGTTCGCTTCCTTTTGTTGTTTTCATATCTAGTTGTTGTTTTTGTCATGAAATATTTAGTTCAAATTTTATGAATGACATATTTAAAGATATGCATTAGGGTGGGTAAAACTTTGTAGAAACTTATCTATATTCTTGAACACGCAAAAAAAAAACGATTTACAGATTTTTCATACTGCCTTCACCGAGAATCGAACTCACAATGTTTGGAATGCTAAACTCAGGTGTCTACCATCGCACACTTATGCTTTGTTCTTTTTATGGAATTACATCACACTTGCCATATTGCCTTCACCGCAAATCGAACTAACACTGTTTGAATGCTGAATTCAACTCAGGTGTCTACCATAACGCCATCGTATACTTAGGCTTGCCAGCGTCTAAATAAACCTTTGTTCTTACCTTATTACCTTCACCACGAATCGAACTAGCAATATTTGGAATGCTATACCCAGGTGTCTACCATCATGCCATCGCACACTTATGCTTTGTTCTTTTTAAGGAATTACATCACACTTGCCATATTGCCTTCACCGCAAATCGAACTAACACTTTCAGAATGCTGAATTCAACTCAGGTGTCTACCATGATGCCATCGTATACCTAGGCTTGCCAGCGTCTAAGTAAACCTTGGTTCTTTTTAAGGATTTGCACCACACTTGCCATATTACCTTCACCACGAATCGAACTCACTATGTTTGGAATGGTAAACTCAGGTGTCTACCATCATGCCAGCGTGTACTTATGCTTTGTTCTTTTTAAGGAATTACATCACACTTGCCATATTGCCTTCACCGCAAGTAAACCTTGGTTCTTTTTAAGGATTTGCACCACACTTGCCATATTACCTTCACCACGAATCGAACTCACTATGTTTGGAATGGTAAACTCAGGTGTCTACCATCATGCCATCGCACACTTATGCTTTGTTCTTTTTAAGGAATTACTTCACACTTGCCATATTGCCTTCACCGCAAATCGAACTAACACTGTTTGAATGCTGAATTCAACTCAGGTGTCTACCATGATGCCATCGTATACTTAGGCGTCTGGTTACAGCTTTTTTCTCCAAGTATGTCCACTTCTCTCGAACAAAAATTATATCACATTGCTAAATAGCAGCTGCTGTATGATGCGACAAAAAAAAGTAGATCACCCTAATGTACCTACATTCGAGCATTTACATACAATTCCTGCCACTACTACAACAATTACTACTACATATTTATATATACATATCTTTAACTGTTTGTTCCGGTACGATTTGAAAGTAAATATTTGCGCAAGCGGGCCTGAAAGAGGTGCAAGCTAAGTAAACAAATACACCCGTAAACACATATATGCACATACAAATGTGTGTGTGTGTGTGTGTGTGTATGAAAGCTTCATAAAATATTAAAAATACAACGGCATATAAATATTGAGCCCTTAAGACACCGGAAGACAGGTGTGTTTTTACTGAAACAGTGCTCTACTTAAAAAGCCATGACTTGCAATGGTTGCATTGAAGTCGTATTCAAGCAGCGCGTAGGTACATACTTGAAGCGTTGACGTAGACTAAAGACTGGAGGGCGCAACAAAAACAAGACGTCTTCTAATGACTTTAAAAGGTCTTTAATCATTTTAGGCCCTCGAGTTATGGAGGTCCCTAAAGCTAGTAGAGCAATGTTAGCAGAACATAAAACCCCAGTGGGTTTGGGGGTTTAGTATATGCCCGAGCTAGATATGCCGGTCGGAACAAGCGACTGAAATCGTTCTCAAGACAGTCGGGCTAGTACCACAAGGGGCTATTCACC
This sequence comes from Campiglossa producta, assembly GCA_964058755.1. Classification (NCBI taxonomy): domain Eukaryota; kingdom Metazoa; phylum Arthropoda; class Insecta; order Diptera; family Tephritidae; genus Campiglossa; species Campiglossa producta. The sequence continues at coordinate 165,581,378 of CAXKVI010000001.1, forward strand.
GGAACGTACCAGATTCATAGAGTAAAGTCGGGTATTGTGGTATACCTATTTTGTTTTCCACTGTAACCTCTGCAATATGCATGCAATATCAACGAAATTAGGCTAGTAAGATACCACAAGCATTACACACACAAAAAACATATCGCAATAATCTTGCAACTGGAAGTATTCGAGATATTTAAAAAAATATCTTAAAAGTCATAAACAAGCTCTGGGAAAAATTGGCGGGTAATGTGGTATACCATGTCGGATAATGTGGTATATGTATACCACAATACCCGCACATCGCATCTTCAAATAATAAGACAGGTATATTAGATTGAAAAATTATATTTTATTTCAAAAACTGGCAAATTAGGAGCAACACTTCAAACAAATTCAATTATTATTAACATAAGATAATTATTTAAAAGAAACTAAAAAAAAAATAGCACTTCATATGGAAAACTTAAAAATTAATTGAATTTTTTAATACAACAGTTTCATAGACTTATTTACACGAAGAGCACAGAAAAATAGCACTTCTGTTGGGAATACACTTTTCATGAGCCCAAATTTGTTCGCATTGTAGACAGGAGATCCATGGCCTTATAATAGTATCATCTCCATACGATTTTCCGCAATAGTAGCATGAGGTTTCTTTTGTTGGTGGCATATCAGAAAACTCCTCTTCACTACCACTTGAATTTGAATCAGCAAATGGTTTAGTAGGAATGCTTTTTTTATTAGAGTTTTTAGCAGATGGTCCAACTGAGGCCTTCCGTTTTTTGTTAATAGCAGCAATACTTTGCTGCAAATTATTTTTATAGGGAGATGTTGTTAAAACTATCGCCTTCGTTTTTCTGCCTTTTCGATTAGTTGGATTACTTCTCAGTTTAGGTGGTGGAGATATCTCCCAAGGTGTAATATGTCCTCTGCTTGTACTTGCTTCTTAAAAAGTTGTATACTGTTCTTAAAATATCCATAGATATACGGTGGTTTTATACTTACGAATGTCAAGATCAGTTTCTGAACCTTTTGTGACTGATGTTTCTTTTAAGTTCATGGTCTCAACTGGAGTGTCTACTGCTATGGAACTCGTACTCTCAATTGGAGCCTCTGAAAATAATTTATTTATTTTTATGTTAACATAGTCATATTTTTTTATTTTTCATTTAGTTCCGAGTTCTACATACCTGAATCACTGTTAGCAATGAAATCAACATCGGTGAAAATATTCTTATCGAACGGATATATTCCTGTGGTCTTAAAGCCATTAATAGCAACTTGACCATTTTGAACTTTCAAATAGGCTTTGGTAAATAAGCCGGTAATATCAAAATGTGTTACTTTTCTGCCTTGTTCACGCATAAACCGCCTTATCTCTTCATTATAGTACGTCTTGAAAGGTCCCATAAATGCTTTATCCAAAGGTTGAAGTTTGTGCGTTGAATGAGGAGGTAACGTTATGATAGTGACATTGTGTTCACGTGCCAGATCAATAACTTCTATATTACGAGTGTGGCTATAATGTCCGTCTAATATCAGCAACACAGGTTCAGATGCAGATGGTTTTGTAGCGTTTAAAAAATGTCTGAACCATTCAGTGAATATGGGAATCTGAACCCATCCTGACAAATGACAAGCCGATGCGGAGCCAGGCGGAGCGTCCTTCATGAGAAGAGGATTGTGGTTTTTACGGGGAAAAATAAAAAAAGGAGGAACGAACCCGCCTCCGGCACTCATACAAGTGATGACAGTTACTAGTGAGCCTCGTTCAGCTGAAGTCATTGTTCCAATTTGTTTTTTGCCTTTTCGGGCGATTATTTGTGGTTGTTGTGAAGGCACTACCGAAATTCCGGTTTCGTCCACGTTCCATATACGAGTTGGTGGAAAATTATGTTTTATGTATTCATTTTCAAGTAGTTTAAAAAATTCTTCCACATTTTCCCGACAGAAACCACGCACACGGTCGACACTTGTACCAGTTGGCTTTCGAAAACTTAAAACATCCTGGTGACGCTTCAAAAAGCCTTTAAGCCAATCTTTACCGGCACACTCTTTTATGATAGAGAACTTATTTGGAATATTGTTCTTTTTCGCAATTTGATAGCCCAAAGACCGGACATCTGCACGTGTTAGTCCCCAATACCTCGACTCCATCTCTAATAAATATTTAACTAAATCTTTCTCAATTGCTGCAGTTAAAATTGGAGCCCGACCCAGTTTAGTGTCCAATAGTTCGGCGATGGGTTTCTCACTTCTGGACAAGCGCTGCAGTGTAGTATGGGGGACATTGAATGTTTTGTAAGCCAAAAGAATACCCATATCTCCTTTCCTTACTGCTTGTATAGCTTTTTTCATGTCCTCTGCGCCCCATTTTCGTATTTCACCTTTTTTCGGCATGTTTGTGATCGGAAGTTTAATATGGTATACTGTACCACTTTACCCGCTTGCACCTATACCACAATAGCCGACATTGAGTTTTGTCACGTTATTTTTCAATAATTAGTTACACACAAATATATACAAAATATTGCATACACAGTTCACTATAACAATACTCACTTATATCTTTCCCACTAATTAATGCAAGTTAAAGTTTTTGATTTTTCTGTAAAAAATCGTTTTGTCTGAGCACAAAAAAAAAGTCAACCGCACCACTATGCACTTTTAATAAAACTAATTCACAGCATCGCATTTAGTACACAAGTCAAAGCACGTGTTTTTGATATTATGTGAACGCCGAGCTATTGAGAGAGGTCCCGTTATTTTCCCATTTGTAGTTTCCGAGAAAAGCTGGTGTACCACATTACCCGCCTATACCACAATACCCGACTTTACTCTATCCCACAAAGGGCTGTCAACATCCGTACAACCCTGTCTGGTCCGTCATGTAACTTTTTATAAGTGGATCTTCCGACTAGAAAGGGCGAAGTACGGTAACAACAACAACAACAACAACAACAACAACAACATACGAGTAAAACTAACATATGGAAAATTAGGTGCTCATTAGGTGCTTATCTCAACGTTTTCCAAAAACCGATGCGAGCTGTTTGCGATTATAGTGAAGGATGATGACTACATCAAAATTGGATATGCGGAAATTAGGTGCTCATTAAGTGGCATGATCCCAATGAGGGAGCTCCTCAACCTTTTTCAAAAACGATGCTCTGCTAGCTTCAGGCACCTGAGTGATTGTCGTTACGGCGCTGTAAAGGCACTGGCACACATTGCTTTCCGTCCAAGTGCATTCACGTAGGGACAGAATGGGTTCGTGAGACGAACATGGTGTAAGTTAAATAAAACACCTTGTATCACGATTTAATTCGTTTTTTTATTCAGAAAGGGTTCTATAATATTTAAATGATGTTGCTCGGTCTATGCCAAAATGATTCTATCCTCCTTCATTCGATTTTCTTCAATGCATCGCCTGATGCGTACGTGACCAAAAATTCAACAATACGTGTTTTTTGTCAAAGCTAAGGTATGCCGGCTAATTATTGTTGTTTTTCATTTGTTAAACGGGATCGTTTGAAGTCGCCCAGCAACTCTCAAATCTATGCCTAAATTTGTTGGTGGAAATGCGTTTTGTTTTTCATTCAGTATTTATTCATTCAGCGCTTTTCATTCATTGCTCTTCATTCATTGCTTTAACTGATCGTATGAGTACGTTTGACTTGAGTAGAAATAGCAAGTTCTCAACTAGATAATTTTGAGTTGTTACAATCATAGCTGGGCATAATGCAAATGTAACATAGCAGCATTGGTAATTCGTACCTGCTACCTTAACTACTCCCCTTGTTGAAATTGGAACGTCCTCGTTTCAACGCATTAATTGAATCTTGAAAATCGGAATTACAGCTTAAGTGTTTAGACTTTTTGTTTAACATTCCAGAGGCTTAAAACTAGGTTTACAAAAGTTATTTATATTTATAAAATACATAAGAGGTATTAATTCAAAATCAAAAAAAGTATAAACCATTTTATTAATTATTTTAAATTTTTTTTTTTTTTTTTAGATCTTTCAGAAACACAATGCAAAACTATCGCAGGTTACTTTTATGCACTCTTTTTCCATCAATTATTACTGTGGTACCAAGGTCTCTTTCAACAATTTTTTCAATAAATACTTTATCAAATTTGTTACCTAGTCGTTTGTTTCTTCTTAAATAAACCTTCTCACCGACATTGTACGTTTTGACTTTTTTACCAGCATTATTTCGATTCAATGTTCTTTCTTGAGCATCTGCAAGCATTTTTCTAACAGCATCTAATTTTTCTAGTGGATAGCTGTGAAAGACGTCGACGGGCCTGGCGCTTATTACCGAGTGTATGCTATTATTGTATTTATGGGTCGAAAGTAAAACCAGCTCTATAGTTTCGATTATTTTCTGCTGTTCTTTAATGCAGCGGGCTATTTCTAACAAGGTAGAATGGAACCGCTCTACTTGCCCATTGCTTTCACTATGGAGTGTTGGAACGAAGAACTGATCAATGGAAAAGTTGTCTCTTAGAAAGTTTTTTATTGCATTTGATTGAAAGGCTTTTTCGTTGTCTGACACTATAGTTTTGGTGTTGTTAAATACTATTAAAATTTCCAGAATAGCATCCTTGATATCGATAGTAGATCTTGATGCGATAGGTTTCACTACTGCAAATTTCGAAAATTTGTCAAGGCAAGTCAAAAAATGTTGCTTGCTTGTAATGAAAATGTCAAGATGAAGAATTTCACCTGGGCGACTGGGTATAGGTGTCTTGCCAATTCCAGGATTTGGAGGCTTGCGCTGATATTTGTTCTCTAGACAAATTTTGCAATTTGCAATTACGTTTTTAAGCATTTTTTTTAGACTCGGGAAATAATACTCTCTAGATATTTGATTGAAATTTTCAGATAAGCAGCGGTGCGCTCGATTATGCTCTGTAGTGATGGTTTCTAGCTGATCATTCTTGTTAAATAAGTCTATTACCAATAATTCGGTATGAACGAATTTTACGCCTGGAAATTTTTCCAATAAAGTATTTTGGATTTCAGCTAAGACAGAAAGATCACAGTAAATCCCATTTGTGACGTTATAGTTAATCGCGGTTTTTAAATTGTCAATCAAATTTTCGATAGTGTCAAAAAAAATAGTGTGCCTAGCAAACATTTGAAATAAGATTTTTGTGCGTTTACACGAACTACCTGATTTACTTAAAAGTAGTTGATTTTTAAATTGGTTGATAGGACGTTTTATAGTTTTTATAGTATTGGTCAATGACTCCTCGCTGTGGGCAGTTGTATCAGTCATTGATTCTTCCAGATTGTTAACAAATTGCCTAGACAGGGCATCGGCCACCTTATTTTCTTTCCCGGGCTTATAGTAAAAGTTTGGAGAGAACTCTTCGACAAATGCGCGCCATCTTTTCATTTTACTGTTTGGATTTTTGTCTGACATTGAGAAAATGAGAGGTTGGTGGTCGGTGAAAATGTTTATATTCTTCACACCGTAAATATAATGTCTCAGTGTTTTCAGAGCCCATACAATGGCGAGCAATTCACGTTCGTTCGTTGCGTAATTTTGTTCTGTCGGAGAGAGAGTCCTTGAAATCATTGTTATGGGGCGACCTTTCTGGGACAAGACTGCCCCCAAAGCGCTCGAGGAGGCATCAGTAGTGAGTTCAAAGGGAATATTATAATTTGGGTACTGAAGAAGAACGTCTTCGGAGGCTAAAACTCGTTTTACCTTTTCAAACGCGCATAAAGCCTCACGATCAAGAAAAATTTCACATTTTTTTGATTTCCTAGCTCCTACATGACCATTCTCACCTCTAAGATACTTCGTCAAAGGTTTTACCATATCAGCATAATTTTTTACAAAGCGGCGGTAGTAACCCGATAAGCCGAGAAATGACCGCAGTGCTCGTAGTGTTGTTGGCGTTTGGTAATTCAAAATGTCGTTAACTTTATCTGCACATGTCTTGATACCTTTGTCCGATACCAAGAACCCTAAAAACTCGACTTCTGTTTTAAAAAATTTCGATTTTTCTGTCGAAACTCTCATTCCAGCTACTTCCAACTTAGTCAAGATTTTATCAATATCATTCAAATGCGATTTTTCGTCTAGGGAATATATAATTATATCATCGATATAAACGTGACAACATTTTCCGATATATTCCCGCAGAACATCGTCAATAGCTCTTTGGAAAATACTTGGCGCGTTCTTTAGGCCAAAGGGTAGTCGACAGAACTCATATTTGCCGTTATTGATGCTAAAAGCAGTTTTTTTCCTATCTTTCTCGCACATGACGATCTGGTGAAAACCGGACTTTAAATCTAAAGTGGTGAAATATTTTGAATTTCCTAAATTCGCTAAGATTACAGCTGTATCAGGTATTGGGTACCGATCAGAAATAGTTCTTTCATTAATCTTTCTATAGTCGATTACCAAACGTAACTTTGGATTACCACTTTCATCTACACCCTTTTTTGATACCACGTGAACAGGGGAGTTATAAGGGGAGCACGATTGTCTAATTATACCATCTCTGAGCAGCACTTCGATCTCTTTATTAATGAAGGGCGCGACGGAAACGGGATAGGGATAGCTTCTGCTATAAATGGGGTCGTCTGTATTAGTACGAATCCTAGCCTCAACATTAGTATTAAACGGCAATGCTCTGTTTGGGTCGGCGAAAGCGTTTATGTTTTTGGTAATAATATCTCGAAAAAGGGTTTTGACATGCAATGGAACTGACTTCTCTTCTATTGTAATCAAATTACTTTGCTCACATGAGAGATGTTTAAGCTTTTCTTTACCATTACTAAAAAATATGTATCCTTTTTCTGTGTCAACGGTTGCCTTAATTTGTTTAAGAAAATCATATCCAATGATACCATCGAACGTACTTAAGGTAGGCAATAAGTAAAACGTTGAGGTATAGCCGAAAATATTCATTGAACATTTTTTGTTTATTAGATTAGTCCCGTTTATGGATTTTAACTTAAAAGGTATGTCAATAGTTTTGATACCTTGAAGAAATGAAAGAGGTTTAATGTAATTCCGTGAGGTTCCAGTGTCGATTAAGATGCGTAGCTCCTGACCGCTTTTGGAAGTTTTTGTTATAAACGGTAGGAGCGATTCTAGTTTAAATAATTAATATCTTCGACCGGTTCGGCACTGATTTCATTGTGATTGTAGTCGTGAGAATAAGTATTGACGTTGTAGCTTTCAGCATAATTTTCGTATAACTCATTAAGGTAATCGTCACTATACTTTCCTGTTTCACTAAAAACTTCTTTTTCGGGCATAAAATTAATCTTTTGTGTTTTGTTAAGAGGTGTATGATTTGACGATGATTGATCGCGTGATCTCTTAAATACCATAGGGGGAAGAGGGACCTGTGGCGAAGGATTATTTACTAGTGGATAAGGTTGGGAAGTAAATTTATTTTGCTGATCATGGACGTTGTATTGAGTTTGAGGATTGGGACGTCTATGGTAATATGAGGTATTGTGGTCGATTTCCATGGGTGTTGGTCTAGTGGCAGTATTTTTGAAATTATGAGTGCCGCTCTGAAATTTTTGGAGGTTGGGTTGATGATGGGGAATTGTTTTAAATGCATTACCTACAGCAAACGCTTGGGCAAAATCATGACGCAGATGACTAGTTTCTAGCTCCTGAGCTATTGCAAGTGCTGAAGGGAGATCGCTTGGTCTTGCCGAAAATAAAATATCACACATTGGACGGCGAAGTCCAGATATAAAAACTCGTAGGGCGTTTTCCCTTGCACGTTCATTAAGAGCATCAATAGTCTCTCTGCTATCGTTATTTGACATTATTTGCTTGTTAATTATGAGAGTAAGTTGTTTATCAACTTTTTCAAAATAGTCGGAAATTGACAAATTTTCTTGTCTCAAAACACTGAGCTCATTCTCTAGGACATATAATGGCCTCCTATCGGAATACGATTGGTCTAACCTTGCAATAATTGCATCAAAGTTAAGAACCGTGTTAAACGAGGAGAGCGTAGAATTAGCAGACTCTGTAATTTTGTTACGCAAAATGCCTACTGCAATGTAGAATTTTTCTGAACCTGGCTTATAATAAGCCATTGCGAATTTTGCTGCCGAGCGCCACGCTGGATATGATTGCGAGGTACCTTTAAATTCCGGGAGTGACTTGATTAAATCTAAACTAGCATTATTATCAGTTACTGAAGGATCGATAGATACTGGCTCATAAACCTTAGCGGTTGGGGGAGCTAATCTCTTTACTGCTTCTGTTATTTCCCTAAGCTGCTCGGAAAATGCCTGCGTAGCACGCTGTGTAGATGTGTTCACTATTTCTTGAACTTGTTCCCTATTGAGGTACATGTCGATGGGATAGGTTTTTTTTTTTTTTTTTGCGACTTCAACACGAAACAATTTTGGGGTATAAAAATTAAATTTACGCAATCGCTTCAATTGTAGAAACGCTCGCGTATAGAAATTAAATTTACGTAATCGCTTCACGAAAATGTGGTTGCACATGAAACGCACGTGTGTCCTAGTGAAAGCGAATTTTTACTTGGGACTTGCAGGCAAATATCGGTTGGATACCAAAAAATTCGATTACTAACGCTTATTTTAACTATATTAAACTTTTATTGTTTTCTTCGAATATTTAGATATAACCAAATTGCGTTTTAATTAAAAAAAGGTTATTTTGAGAGAGACCATGTTTTTTCACTAACCTTATTCTCAATAAGTTTTTGCATAGTAAACTGATAATCTCACGAATTTTTTCATAGAAAATTGGTTTTTGGATTTATTTATTTTTTATTAATATATCCCTTTTGTCACAAAATGTTCACTTTTAATGATTTTGCCTTAATACTTACAGAAAAACGTGTCTTATAATATGTTGTTTTAATTTCTGGATAAGTTAATCGCTTTCTTCTTAGAATTATGGGTTCTCTAGATCATAGGATCATATATTTTGATTGCAGGAATCCTTTAGAAGTCCTTTAGTTGGGCGCCAGTTAAATAAAACACCTTGTATCACGATTTAATTCGTTTTTTTATTCAGAAAGGGTTCTATAATATTTAAATGATGTTGCTCGGTCTATGCCAAAATGATTCTATCCTCCTTCATTCGATTTTCTTCAATGCATCGCCTGATGCGTACGTGACCAAAAATTCAACAATACGTGTTTTTTGTCAAAGCTAAGGTATGCCGGCTAATTATTGTTGTTTTTCATTTGTTAAACGGGATCGTTTGAAGTCGCCCAGCAACTCTCAAATCTATGCCTAAATTTGTTGGTGGAAATGCGTTTTGTTTTTCATTCAGTATTTATTCATTCAGCGCTTTTCATTCATTGCTCTTCATTCATTGCTTTAACTGATCGTATGAGTACGTTTGACTTGAGTAGAAATAGCAAGTTCTCAACTAGATAATTTTGAGTTGTTACAATCATAGCTGGGCATAATGCAAATGTAACATAGCAGCATTGGTAATTCGTACCTGCTACCTTAACTTGTATAATGCTTGTTCAAGAAGAAGATTTTCCTATCGACCACCGAATTCGAAAGCAAGGAAAATGGGTGGACCCGGCTAAGGCAGGAAAACAGGATGTTAAACTAAGCCCTCGTGAAGGGTGGATACTTTGCCGTGGTACGATGGCTTAGTCGATAGTCACAGAGTTACGCTGATACAGGGCCGACTCAGAGAGTAACTATAGTCTTACCCCGGAATGGGGCTTTGCCATGGCGGACGACACACTTTCCTCTTACTCTACCCTTGACCCTAAGCTGGCCTTCTTCGGCGAGGGGTCGCACGAACTTCGTTTACTCCGCAGCAGAGGAGAACTATGCTGGAGCAGGTGAAAACACAACGTCGGAAGACAACCTTCATTTCAAAGTCAACCGGGAGACCCACATCGAACAACGGCGGATATTAAACTTCCATCCGGTATGAAAGCCAATCTCCTAACGTTTCTGGCAATGTTCTCACAACGTGGCATCAGAGATCCAAAGGAGAAGGAAGCCGTAGCTGAGCTTTCAACAAAAGGAGCGACCGCGATGGCAACTACGGGATCTGATCTCCTTCCAAGAGACATCTCCCGTCGCTCTGCGTACTGGGATAAAAGAACGGTCACAAAGGATCCTGAAGAAATATGAGGGAGTATCGTAGGAGAGGCTATCGCCGAGTGCCAGGAGTATCGTGGAGATAGCAAAAGCTCTGATACCCAATATCCAAAGCACCAAAGAAGGTAAACAGAACTACTACTATTTCTACTCCCCACATTTCACACAACATCAAGGTTTCGAACTAGTGAAAATCTAGTCACTATCACACTGTTGTTGTTGTTGTTGTAGCCATACTTTGCCCTGCCTAGTCGGAAGATCCTCTTATAAAAGGTTACATGACAGACCAGACAGGGGTTGTACGGCTGTGGACAGTCCAATGCCGGATGAATCCGGTACGTTCCGGTACTCCATTGCGGTACTGCCCGACTGTCTTGGGAACGATTTCGTGGATTTTAGTCGCCTCTTACGACCGGTATAGGTATATCGGGAATAACTATTATAAACCCCTAACCCGCAGAGGTCTCACTATCACACTAGTTCTTATTAGCCATTTTATCTCTAGTGAATGACTTCCCGGTAGGGTAAATAAGTATTAGTAAGAGTTAGACAAGCCAAGCTCTGCAGTAATAGTCAATCATTGACCTTACTCCGAAATCTACTTTGAACTTCAGTTTCAGTTGAAAAGATGAGTTTAACTTGAAATGCTCTTAATCAACATCTGCTAACTTTCCCTGCTTATTTATTCATTTTTATG
>CAXKVI010000001.1:165597167-165617167 GCA_964058755.1 Campiglossa producta
CGAATGAAGGAGGATAGAATCATTTTGGCATAGACCGAGCAACATCATTTAAATATTATAGAACCCTTTCTGAATAAAAAAACGAATTAAATCGTGATACAAGGTGTTTTATTTAACTGGCGCCCAACTAAAGGACTTCTAAAGGATTCCTGCAATCAAAATATATGATCCTATGATCTAGAGAACCCATAATTCTAAGAAGAAAGCGATTAACTTATCCAGAAATTAAAACAACATATTATAAGACACGTTTTTCTGTAAGTATTAAGGCAAAATCATTAAAAGTGAACATTTTGTGACAAAAGGGATATATTAATAAAAAATAAATAAATCCAAAAACCAATTTTCTATGAAAAAATTCGTGAGATTATCAGTTTACTATGCAAAAACTTATTGAGAATAAGGTTAGTGAAAAAACATGGTCTCTCTCAAAATAACCTTTTTTTAATTAAAACGCAATTTGGTTATATCTAAATATTCGAAGAAAACAATAAAAGTTTAATATAGTTAAAATAAGCGTTAGTAATCGAATTTTTTGGTATCCAACCGATATTTGCCTGCAAGTCCCAAGTAAAAATTCGCTTTCACTAGGACACACGTGCGTTTCATGTGCAACCACATTTTCGTGAAGCGATTACGTAAATTTAATTTCTATACGCGAGCGTTTCTACAATTGAAGCGATTGCGTAAATTTAATTTTTATACCCCAAAATTGTTTCGTGTTGAAGTCGCAAAAAAAAAAAAAAAAACCTATCCCATCGACATGTACCTCAATAGGGAACAAGTTCAAGAAATAGTGAACACATCTACACAGCGTGCTACGCAGGCATTTTCCGAGCAGCTTAGGGAAATAACAGAAGCAGTAAAGAGATTAGCTCCCCCAACCGCTAAGGTTTATGAGCCAGTATCTATCGATCCTTCAGTAACTGATAATAATGCTAGTTTAGATTTAATCAAGTCACTCCCGGAATTTAAAGGTACCTCGCAATCATATCCAGCGTGGCGCTCGGCAGCAAAATTCGCAATGGCTTATTATAAGCCAGGTTCAGAAAAATTCTACATTGCAGTAGGCATTTTGCGTAACAAAATTACAGAGTCTGCTAATTCTACGCTCTCCTCGTTTAACACGGTTCTTAACTTTGATGCAATTATTGCAAGGTTAGACCAATCGTATTCCGATAGGAGGCCATTATATGTCCTAGAGAATGAGCTCAGTGTTTTGAGACAAGAAAATTTGTCAATTTCCGACTATTTTGAAAAAGTTGATAAACAACTTACTCTCATAATTAACAAGCAAATAATGTCAAATAACGATAGCAGAGAGACTATTGATGCTCTTAATGAACGTGCAAGGGAAAACGCCCTACGAGTTTTTATATCTGGACTTCGCCGTCCAATGTGTGATATTTTATTTTCGGCAAGACCAAGCGATCTCCCTTCAGCACTTGCAATAGCTCAGGAGCTAGAAACTAGTCATCTGCGTCATGATTTTGCCCAAGCGTTTGCTGTAGGTAATGCATTTAAAACAATTCCCCATCATCAACCCAACCTCCAAAAATTTCAGAGCGGCACTCATAATTTCAAAAATACTGCCACTAGACCAACACCCATGGAAATCGACCACAATACCTCATATTACCATAGACGTCCCAATCCTCAAACTCAATACAACGTCCATGATCAGCAAAATAAATTTACTTCCCAACCTTATCCACTAGTAAATAATCCTTCGCCACAGGTCCCTCTTCCCCCTATGGTATTTAAGAGATCACGCGATCAATCATCGTCAAATCATACACCTCTTAACAAAACACAAAAGATTAATTTTATGCCCGAAAAAGAAGTTTTTAGTGAAACAGGAAAGTATAGTGACGATTACCTTAATGAGTTATACGAAAATTATGCTGAAAGCTACAACGTCAATACTTATTCTCACGACTACAATCACAATGAAATCAGTGCCGAACCGGTCGAAGATATTAATTATTTAAACTAGAATCGCTCCTACCGTTTATAACAAAAACTTCCAAAAGCGGTCAGGAGCTACGCATCTTAATCGACACTGGAACCTCACGGAATTACATTAAACCTCTTTCATTTCTTCAAGGTATCAAAACTATTGACATACCTTTTAAGTTAAAATCCATAAACGGGACTAATCTAATAAACAAAAAATGTTCAATGAATATTTTCGGCTATACCTCAACGTTTTACTTATTGCCTACCTTAAGTACGTTCGATGGTATCATTGGATATGATTTTCTTAAACAAATTAAGGCAACCGTTGACACAGAAAAAGGATACATATTTTTTAGTAATGGTAAAGAAAAGCTTAAACATCTCTCATGTGAGCAAAGTAATTTGATTACAATAGAAGAGAAGTCAGTTCCATTGCATGTCAAAACCCTTTTTCGAGATATTATTACCAAAAACATAAACGCTTTCGCCGACCCAAACAGAGCATTGCCGTTTAATACTAATGTTGAGGCTAGGATTCGTACTAATACAGACGACCCCATTTATAGCAGAAGCTATCCCTATCCCGTTTCCGTCGCGCCCTTCATTAATAAAGAGATCGAAGTGCTGCTCAGAGATGGTATAATTAGACAATCGTGCTCCCCTTATAACTCCCCTGTTCACGTGGTATCAAAAAAGGGTGTAGATGAAAGTGGTAATCCAAAGTTACGTTTGGTAATCGACTATAGAAAGATTAATGAAAGAACTATTTCTGATCGGTACCCAATACCTGATACAGCTGTAATCTTAGCGAATTTAGGAAATTCAAAATATTTCACCACTTTAGATTTAAAGTCCGGTTTTCACCAGATCGTCATGTGCGAGAAAGATAGGAAAAAAACTGCTTTTAGCATCAATAACGGCAAATATGAGTTCTGTCGACTACCCTTTGGCCTAAAGAACGCGCCAAGTATTTTCCAAAGAGCTATTGACGATGTTCTGCGGGAATATATCGGAAAATGTTGTCACGTTTATATCGATGATATAATTATATATTCCCTAGACGAAAAATCGCATTTGAATGATATTGATAAAATCTTGACTAAGTTGGAAGTAGCTGGAATGAGAGTTTCGACAGAAAAATCGAAATTTTTTAAAACAGAAGTCGAGTTTTTAGGGTTCTTGGTATCGGACAAAGGTATCAAGACATGTGCAGATAAAGTTAACGACATTTTGAATTACCAAACGCCAACAACACTACGAGCACTGCGGTCATTTCTCGGCTTATCGGGTTACTACCGCCGCTTTGTAAAAAATTATGCTGATATGGTAAAACCTTTGACGAAGTATCTTAGAGGTGAGAATGGTCATGTAGGAGCTAGGAAATCAAAAAAATGTGAAATTTTTCTTGATCGTGAGGCTTTATGCGCGTTTGAAAAGGTAAAACGAGTTTTAGCCTCCGAAGACGTTCTTCTTCAGTACCCAAATTATAATATTCCCTTTGAACTCACTACTGATGCCTCCTCGAGCGCTTTGGGGGCAGTCTTGTCCCAGAAAGGTCGCCCCATAACAATGATTTCAAGGACTCTCTCTCCGACAGAACAAAATTACGCAACGAACGAACGTGAATTGCTCGCCATTGTATGGGCTCTGAAAACACTGAGACATTATATTTACGGTGTGAAGAATATAAACATTTTCACCGACCACCAACCTCTCATTTTCTCAATGTCAGACAAAAATCCAAACAGTAAAATGAAAAGATGGCGCGCATTTGTCGAAGAGTTCTCTCCAAACTTTTACTATAAGCCCGGGAAAGAAAATAAGGTGGCCGATGCCCTGTCTAGGCAATTTGTTAACAATCTGGAAGAATCAATGACTGATACAACTGCCCACAGCGAGGAGTCATTGACCAATACTATAAAAACTATAAAACGTCCTATCAACCAATTTAAAAATCAACTACTTTTAAGTAAATCAGGTAGTTCGTGTAAACGCACAAAAATCTTATTTCAAATGTTTGCTAGGCACACTATTTTTTTTGACACTATCGAAAATTTGATTGACAATTTAAAAACCGCGATTAACTATAACGTCACAAATGGGATTTACTGTGATCTTTCTGTCTTAGCTGAAATCCAAAATACTTTATTGGAAAAATTTCCAGGCGTAAAATTCGTTCATACCGAATTATTGGTAATAGACTTATTTAACAAGAATGATCAGCTAGAAACCATCACTACAGAGCATAATCGAGCGCACCGCTGCTTATCTGAAAATTTCAATCAAATATCTAGAGAGTATTATTTCCCGAGTCTAAAAAAAATGCTTAAAAACGTAATTGCAAATTGCAAAATTTGTCTAGAGAACAAATATCAGCGCAAGCCTCCAAATCCTGGAATTGGCAAGACACCTATACCCAGTCGCCCAGGTGAAATTCTTCATCTTGACATTTTCATTACAAGCAAGCAACATTTTTTGACTTGCCTTGACAAATTTTCGAAATTTGCAGTAGTGAAACCTATCGCATCAAGATCTACTATCGATATCAAGGATGCTATTCTGGAAATTTTAATAGTATTTAACAACACCAAAACTATAGTGTCAGACAACGAAAAAGCCTTTCAATCAAATGCAATAAAAAACTTTCTAAGAGACAACTTTTCCATTGATCAGTTCTTCGTTCCAACACTCCATAGTGAAAGCAATGGGCAAGTAGAGCGGTTCCATTCTACCTTGTTAGAAATAGCCCGCTGCATTAAAGAACAGCAGAAAATAATCGAAACTATAGAGCTGGTTTTACTTTCGACCCATAAATACAATAATAGCATACACTCGGTAATAAGCGCCAGGCCCGTCGACGTCTTTCACAGCTATCCACTAGAAAAATTAGATGCTGTTAGAAAAATGCTTGCAGATGCTCAAGAAAGAACATTGAATCGAAATAATGCTGGTAAAAAAGTCAAAACGTACAATGTCGGTGAGAAGGTTTATTTAAGAAGAAACAAACGACTAGGTAACAAATTTGATAAAGTATTTATTGAAAAAATTGTTGAAAGAGACCTTGGTACCACAGTAATAATTGATGGAAAAAGAGTGCATAAAAGTAACCTGCGATAGTTTTGCATTGTGTTTCTGAAAGATCTAAAAAAAAAAAAAAAATTTAAAATAATTAATAAAATGGTTTATACTTTTTTTGATTTTGAATTAATACCTCTTATGTATTTTATAAATATAAATAACTTTTGTAAACCTAGTTTTAAGCCTCTGGAATGTTAAACAAAAAGTCTAAACACTTAAGCTGTAATTCCGATTTTCAAGATTCAATTAATGCGTTGAAACGAGGACGTTCCAATTTCAACAAGGGGAGTAGTTAAGGTAGCAGGTACGAATTACCAATGCTGCTATGTTACATTTGCATTATGCCCAGCTATGATTGTAACAACTCAAAATTATCTAGTTGAGAACTTGCTATTTCTACTCAAGTCAAACGTACTCATACGATCAGTTAAAGCAATGAATGAAGAGCAATGAATGAAAAGCGCTGAATGAATAAATACTGAATGAAAAACAAAACGCATTTCCACCAACAAATTTAGGCATAGATTTGAGAGTTGCTGGGCGACTTCAAACGATCCCGTTTAACAAATGAAAAACAACAATAATTAGCCGGCATACCTTAGCTTTGACAAAAAACACGTATTGTTGAATTTTTGGTCACGTACGCATCAGGCGATGCATTGAAGAAAATCGAATGAAGGAGGATAGAATCATTTTGGCATAGACCGAGCAACATCATTTAAATATTATAGAACCCTTTCTGAATAAAAAAACGAATTAAATCGTGATACAAGGTGTTTTATTTAACTTGTATATTGCCAGATCTTATTATTTTTTTTTCATTTCAGATAGGTGGCAATCCTGCAAAACCCCCCTAAGTGGCAACACTTATATAACAGCGCAAAAATAGGTAGCCTATGCTTGCTAGCCATATTGGCGTATCGTACTCAACTTTTTTTTTTTAATTTCTAATAGGTGGCAGCACTGTAAAAAGTGGCAACCTATATTTAAAACTTCATCCATATATATAACTTCGTTTTCGTTACGACGTAAAAACCATGCGTTTGTGAGCTTATTGCCAGATCTTATTTTTTTTTTCATTTCAGATAGGTGGCAATCCTGCAAAACCCTCCTAAGTGGCAACACTTATATAACAGCGCAAAAATTGTAGCGGCTACCTATGCTTGCTACCCATATCGAACTCAACTTCTTTTTTTTTTAAATTTCTAATAGGTGGCAGCACTGTAAACTTTTTAAAATTTCTAATAGGTGGCAGCACTGTAAAAAGTAGAAACATTTAAATAGTAGAGCTTGTTATCTATATTTAAAACATCATCCATATATATAACGTCGTTTAATCCATTTGTTTGATACCTATGTATATTGCCAGATCTTTTTTAATTTGTTTAATTTCATGTAGGTGGCAAGTCCGTAAAAGCCTCCTTAGTAAAAAAAAAAAAAAAAACTAATGGCGGCGATATACCTACAGGTTATCATCATAACCTCTAACGAGATTTTTAGCCGAGCTTCTCTTTCCAACTTGTGGTGTGTTGCTTTTTGAGTTTTTCCTACAAGTTGGCGGGACCTACAGTTTTTTGCCGACTCCGAACGGCACTTGCAAAGCAAATGAATTTTTTGCTGAGAAGCTTCTCATGGCAGAAATACACCCGGAGAGTTTGCCAAACTACTGCCGAGGGGCGACCCCGTTTTAGAAAAATTCTTTTTCTAAATAATTTTTGATGTTACTTTTGCCGGGCATCGAACCGCCACGACTTGGTGTAGAAGGCCGAACACTTAACCGCTACACCACGGCGGCCGCCTCCTTAGTGGCAGCACTTATATAAGATCGCTCAGATTCTAGCAGATAACTTCATCTTGCTATCCATTTTATCATATTTCTCTGAGTTTTTGAAATTTCTAACAAGTGGTAACCCTGTAAATAGCACCTCAGTGGCAGCACTTGAATGTCAGAGCTCTAAATGTATCATATTACCTATATTTAAAAGTTCATCCAAATAGCTCAGGGCGTTTTTGAGATAGTAGCGGATAGAACAAAAAAATATATAAAATATGATTAGGTGGCAACCCTAGCTGATGACCTATAAAATTGCTGAAATACGACTTAAGAAACCTTTCGTTCGATACATATAAAAACACGTCACTAAAGTTTTAAAATATTCAAATAGGTGGCAGCCCGGTAAAAACATCGAAGTGGCAATACCTAAATATAACATGTTTCCTATGTTAAAAGTAACATGTTACCTATGTATATATGTTTAAAAGTTCGTCCAAATGGATCATGGATAATAGCGACCATCGAAAAAAAACGAATACCTATATTTTGACACCCATATCGCACGCAATAAAAAAAGATGGCAACCCTGCAAAAGTCTCCTAGTGGCAACGCTTTGATAGGACGCTTGATTTGTAGCATATTACTAATAGTCAAAAAATTCATCCAAATCCGTCAACAGATTTTCGGAGATAATGGCGGATATTGCAAAAAGTCTATATAATGCGATAAGGTGGCAACTCTAACTAATAACTCTACATAGAAAAACTGTTGAAAGGCAATGTAAAATACCTTTCGCTTGATACCCTATTGACCGCCTCTATAAATTAAAAAGAAAAATTAAATAAGGTGGCAATCCGGTAAAACTTCTTAGTGGCTTGACTAGGAAGTTTTTACAGGGTTGCCACCTTGAAGAGAAAAGTTTGAAAATTAGGTTTGACCTACATACAAATTTTTACATAAAAAGGTCAATTCGTTTTAGATATATGTAATAGCGAATATGACATAAAACAAATACAAAATTAGGTGGCCACCCTAGCTGATAAACCTACCTCGGAAAACTTGTGCAAAAACGAAACGTAAAATACTTTTCGTTTTAGGTATGTTTGTATATCTACTCATATAAGCACATTTTAATTTCTTTAAAAAAAATAATATGTAGTTGGCAACCCCATTAAAGCCACCTGAGTGGCAACACCTGTTCTCAACGATCTGCGATTGCAACTTTGTTTCATAATTTGCAAAAACAAGCGCCACACCACATCCACTTAAGTAAATTAATTCACCGAGTTCATCGAGTAGCAAATAAGATTGTGTCAAACTGTATAATAAATATTGATTGCCATCAGCACCTTTTTAATGTATTTGAAATTTATTCCTCAATAAACATTCTACAAGTAATTCAATTTAATTATTTTAATTGTAATGGCTATTAGAAGCGCATAGCAGATATTACAAAGCGATTATTCTAAAATTACACTGAGAAGGAAAATAAACAGGAAGTGAGGTTAAATATGATAATTGAGTTATAAAACAGGAGCGCAATAGAGAGAGGGAGGGAAATGAGTAGAGGTTAGAAATGTGAGGTTTTGTGACTTATATAAAGCACGACCCACTCAATCTTCTCACTCGAATTCTAATTTTTTCAAATGAGTTTGGATATCAAATGTAAGATATTTTCATCGACATACCATTTGAATTATTTTCATGTAAGTTTATCACCTAGCGTTGCCATCTAACCGCATTATATTGGTATACCTATTCGGTGCAATCTCGAGAACCCCTTGACTGATTTAGATGAAATTTGGCATATAGATAGTATGGTTGATTCTAAGACAATCCACTTGGGTGTTGTCACTTGAGATGGTTTACAGAGTTGCCATCAATCTTAACTCTTTTTTAAATATTCAGCAAGATATGCGAATATGGGTATCAAATGAAAGGTATTTTCGTGGACATACCAACTAAAATTTTTTGAAGAAGGGTTTCCGCCCAGGGTTGCAATTTTACCGTATTGTATATTTGGGTTCATTTAGGGGCCATTTTAGGGTCATTTTGGGTTAATTTTTGGATCATTACGGAATAATTTTAGTTTCATTTTGGGGTTATTTGGGGGCCATTTTGGTATCATTTTGGTGTATTGTATGTACCGTATTGTATTTGAATATTTTGGGGTCGTTTTTGGGATCATATTGGATTCATTTAGGGTTCATTTTCGGATCATTTTTGGTTAATTTTGGGGTCATTTCAATGTCACTTTGGGTTAATTTTGGGACTATTTTGGGGTCATTCTCGTATCATTTTGGACCGGTTGGGCCAATTTCAATGAAACTTGGCATAGAGATAGTATGCTCGATTCTAAGGCTTTGGACAGGGTTGCCACCAATCTCATATTTTTTTTAATTGAGCAAGGTGTGCCAATATGGGTATCAAATGAAAGGTACTTTTAGCCGCAAACCAACCATGATGTCCTTAAGATGAGTTAGCACATAGGGTTGTCACCTAACTTCATTTTTATTTATTTCTTCGTACATACTTCGTACAATACACTCAATATATGTGTGCGACTACTACATACACATTTAAATACCATACATTCCCAAATTTTTGAATTTTTTTTATTAAAAAATTTACATTCATCTAAGCGGTAGCTTTTGTTGTTTTCTTTTTTCAAATTCTATGACAATTATAATGGTTTAACATATTTAAACGTGACTTCAACGCTATTGTGATTTATAATCCAACAATCGCAACCATTAATTATGCAATAATGACAACAATACGATTAACAATCTAAACATTCTTGTTTTTGTGTGTTTTTTTTTTTTTGTGCACTCTCTACGAGTATAAGTGTCAGCCATTAATAAAATATACATTTGAATTATTAATAAGTTTTAAATGAACATAATTAAGGCACTGATAAAAGTGCATTTGGTTGCAATGTAACGATTTATTGATGTTTTTTTTTTAACTTTATTTAGTACTTTCTACACCCAATTGGAGACAGAATTTTAATTTTACACACGGTCACTTTTTTGACCGGTTATTTAACTGGTCACTCTTTTGATGGGTTATATAACTGGTGAATTTTTTTACCGGTTATATAACCGGCCAATTTTTTTATCGGTTATTTGGCCGGCCACTTTTTAAGCGGTTTATTAATCGGTGACTTTTTAACCAGTTACTTTTTAATCAGTTATTTAACAGGTGAATTCTTAACCTGTTATTTAAACGGTTACTTTTTAACCAGTTGTTTAACCGGTTACTTTTGGCAGGTTTTTTACCAGGTTTCTTTTTAACCAGTTATTTAACCGGTACTTTTTAACCAGTTATTTAACTGGTTACTTTTTAACCAGATATTTAACTGGTTACTTTTTAACCAGTTATTTAACCGGTTACTTTTGGCAGGTTTTTTAACCGGTTTCTTTTTAACCAGTTATTTAAACGGTTACTTTTTAACCATTTATTTAACCAGTTACTTTTCAACCAGTTATTTAACCTGTTACTTTTTAACCAGTTATTTAACCGGTTAATTTTTAATCAGTTATTTAACCGGTTACTTTTTAACCAGTTTTTTAACCGGTTATATAACTGGTCACTAATTAAACGGTTACCTAGCCGATCCCTTTTTTAACTGGTCACTAATTAAACGGTTACCTAGACGGTCACTAATTAAACGGTTATCTAGCCGATCACTTTTTTAGTACTTTTTTAACCGATTATTTAACCGGCAAATTTTTAACCAGCTATTTGACCCGCTATTTAACTGCTCACAAATTAAACGGGTACCTAGCCGATCACTTTTTTAACCGGTTACTTTATTACCGATAACTTTGTTTTTTTTTTTAACCAGTCACTTGTTGAACCGGTTATTTGACCAGTCCTTTTTTCAACCGGTTATTTAACCAGTCCGTTGTGTAGCGATTAAGTGTTCGGCCTTCTATACCAAGTCGTGGCGGTTCAATGCCCGGTAAAAGTATCATCAAAAATTATTTAGAAAAAGAATATTTCTAAACGGGGTCGCCTCTCGGCAGTAGTTTGGCAAACTCTCCGGGTGTATTTCTGCCATGAGAAGGTTCTCAGCAGAAAATTTATGTGCTTTGCAAGTGCCGTTCGGAGTCGGCAAAAAACTGCTGGTCCAGCCAACTTGTAGGAAAAACTCAAAAGCAACACACCACAAGTTGGAAAGGGAAGCATGGCAAAAATCTCGTTAGAGGTTAGATAACCTGTTGGTATATCGCCGCCATTAGTGTTTTTTTTTATTTAACCAGTCACTTTTTAACCGATTATTTGACTAGTCACTTTTTAAAAGGTTATTTAACCAGTCACTTTTTTAATCGGTTATTTAACCAGACACTTTTTTAACCGGGTATTTAACCAGACACTTTTTACCCGGTTTTTTAACCAGTCACTTGTTTAACCGGTTGTTTAACTAGCCTCTTTTAACCGGTTATTTAACCAGTCACTTTTTTAACCAGTTACTTAACCGGTCAATTTTTTCACTGGCTATTGTTCCACTTAGGAAACTTTACGCCATTGTCACCAATCTGATTTTTTTTTGAAAAGAAATGGGCTGTGCTATATTTTTAAAGACGTCAAAATATTTACAACTGGGTATAAAACATGTAAATCCACCCAAATTTCGTATTGACTCTCTAACATTTTATGATTTATACCCAATTTAATCGTACGCACACCCTATTGTTTTCCCTCTAAATTTATGCATTTTCTTTTGTAAATTCAAAAATAGCTTTGACAAAAATTAAATTTATGATGATTTAGATGGTGTGATGTGGCGGTAGCTTGAATTATATGATGTGGAAAATGATGTATGTATGACATTTACTCTGATATGGTTTGTACGTAGATGGTGACAGCAAATTATGACAGGAAAAGCGGCATAGACGCGTGAACCAAGCTACTCGACAACTTAATGTGAGGGTTGATTCTTCACACAACGGGTGGTCATCATGAAAATATCTCTCTAATTTGATATGCATTTCTAGGTGCGTGTTTGTGTGTGTGTGTGTGTGTGTGATCGTCAATTACATATTTCATATTTAATTAAGTTTTACTTACATTTAAATTATGAGGGTAAATTTATTAAGCATTTACATGCATTTAGCTACTTGTAAATAAATAGTGTGTAACAGTGTGTAATAGGGTGTCTCAGTAGAGCTATAATCTTTCATGACGCTTCTGCTTGAAAAGTCGACTGTGAACAATACGCCCGTTTTCTCTGTCCCTCAAAATCCCTACATTCAAGTATCTTTTAATTTTCTATCACGTGAATATTATTTTTTTACACAGATAAAAATAATTATATATTATATACAATCATACAAAAACATGATATAATAAACCACAACAACCCTGAAAACAGTTTTGATAAGAGTTTTTATCAGTGGCGCCAACACCATTGCTACAATAGAAATCAACGCAGGTGAACAAATTTCTAAAACAACTGAACAAATGAAGCCGTCTACAAGCAAGTCGGTTTGTTAACAATGACAAACGGTTTTTAACTCTCAATACTAAGTATGGGGTCTGTCAAATATTTGCGCATTAAGACAAGTGCTAATAATGTAGGTTATGCACATTTTATTGTTGATATTAATACCTCAATTCTGTAAGCTGTATCTAGTCACTAATAGAGACATTTCGTGGTCTATTTCATATTTGATAGAATTTCGTATTCAGTAAGCTGCCTCACATCTCTAGTCTCAATAATGTGTCACTAATTTGTCATCTGCTTGTAGGCAGGTAACAAACGAAATTAATGAAAGAAAATTTCTTAACAAATTTGAAAAAGTGAATTTACGAATTAGAAGTATTTAAATGTTTAAAAAAAGTTAATTAAATTTGAAAAAATTAAATAAAAAAATAAAAATTTACTGTTCGCGGACCGGCACTTGAACCTGCGACCTCCCGCGTCATAATCCGGGCGCTTAACGCCTGGGCTACATCGACATCTATAAGGCGGGTGTCAAATGCGTTACTTTAAATTTATGCAATTTTTCTATTCACCACACCTTAAAATGAGCGAGAGAGAGACTGTGGTAGATTTCTTGTTACTTTCTCTTATAGAATATCGGAATCATCTCAAGTCCCAAAAATTGTATCTAATGAAATATCTCAAATTTAGTGACTTGATATGAGACAGAATTACAGAATACTGGTATTAATTTGAAAAATAAAAGAAAAAAATAAAAATTTACTGTTCGCGGACCGCCACTTGAACCTGCGACCTCCCGCGTCATAATCCGGACGCTTAACGCCTGGACTACATCAACATCTATAGGGCGAGTGTCAAATGCGTTACTTAAAATTTATGCAATTTTTGTATTCACCACACCTCAAAATGAGCGAGAGAGAGACTATGGTAGATTTCTTGTGACTTTCTCTTATAGAATACCGAAATCATTTCAAGTCACAAAAATTGTATCTAATGAAATATCTCAAATTTAGTGACTTGATATGAGACAGAATTACAGAATACTGGTATAAATGTGAAAAAAATAAAATAAATAAATAAAAATTTACTTTTCCCGGACCAGTACTTGAACCTGCGACACCCCGCGTGATAATTCGTACGCTTAACGCCAGGGCTACATCGAAATCTATAGGGCGGGTGTCAAATGCGTTACTTAAAATTTATGCAATTTTTGTATTCACCACACCTTAAAATGAGCGAGAGAGAGACTGTGGTAGATTTCTTGTTACTTTCTCTTATAGAATATCGGAATCATCTCAAGTCACAAAAATTGTATCTAATGAAATATCTCAAATTTAGTGACTTGATATGAGACAGAATTACAGAATAAATAAATAAAATGATCCAAAAAGATCCCAAAATTACCCAAATATGATCCAAAACTACCGAAAATTTATCAAAAAATCACCCCAAAACTATCCTCAAATAATCCCGAAATGATTCCAAAATAACCTGAATACAACCCAAAAAATACTCCCGAAATGATCCCAAAATTACCCAAATATGACCCCAAAATTATATCAATATGATCACAAAATGATCCCAAAATTATTCAGTTTACTCAGGTGCTAACGTAGACTACAATGTCCCGTATAATAACCAGTGAGGGTTCTTAGATCCACCCTTCTTAAATTTATGAGCCTGGTCGACGCTCTTTGTGATGGTACTATAAAGAGTTTGGCCTGGCTCTGTGCTAGGTTGCCAAGCCAATGCCGCCTAAACTGTTTGTTTTCCCAGTTGCTCACGGTCTCCCTAACATGAGTCTTGGTGAGCCCACAGAAGGGTTCCGGACCATAAAATGCTGTTAGAGCACCGTGTTTTGCAAGATAGGTCCGCTTTTTCGTTGCCGTCATGTCTTCATGCCCTGGGACCCAACCTAATACAACTTTGTTTTTGGCCCCCAAATCATTAAGCACTGTGACGCACTCATCAACAAGCTTCGAAGTTATTGTGTAAAACTGCAAGGCACGTAGGACGGCCTGACTGTCCGACATAACGTAGATTCGCTTAGAGGATAGTCCTCTTCGAAGGCATTGTCTGCCACAGATTTCTATTGCATGGATTTCCGCTTGGTATCGATTTTTTGTAGTTTGGTCCATAGATACCAGCTCCCGTTTTACCATCTTCCAGCCTCCATCCATCCGTATACCAAGTCTCCGAATCAGATTCAGCATATGGGTACCCTGTTTCCCAGAGCACTCGATCAACGATTGAAACCTCAAATTTTCGCGTGATCCTGAGCGTAGGAGTTGTTGCATCATTTACTTGCAATGTATCACTCAACGCAACATACTCAAACATTTACGAGGAGGAACGACAAGAAGAAGGTTCTTGCATAGATTTGAGAATGCATTTTAGCATGATACGCGAATGCATTCGTGAATGTGAACGGTGTGGATTTTTTGATGCTTTCTTGTTCGCGAATGCTAATGCAAAAGAGCGTACTTGAATATTCAAAAATGAATAGTTACGAACCCCATATTAAGGCTATTGAGTTTACTGTGGCATGTCAAAATCTCTGATATGTAAATGACCAATCTAATTTTCGAATTATTTTTGAATGATTTTCCGTCATTCCTTGTCAATTTTGGTTTTGAGACAAATCTCTTGAGGCAAATCTCTTATGGTTTCCTTTGTTTTCACAAATAAATTTGGTACCAAAAATCAGCTGCCCGGTTATCATTCATATGATCTCTTGACCCGAAACACGCGCCACATTTCAGCAACAAATACGCTTTAAATCAGCATTATCTACTTTCATTTTGCTACTGTTTTCAACGCCTTGTCAGTGTTTATTTTAAATGGTCATTATCTTGGCGCCAGACAGGTTGGAGTTTCCTTAGCTTTTTCTAGAAAAAAAAAAAAAAAAAAAAAAATACATCGCCAAAAATTAGCGAATAGATGAGGCGTGAAAAGAACAATAATTTTGCAAAATAAATATATGTACCTTTGTATAATCAGAAATTCGTTGTCACAATAATTTGGTTCATGAAAGACGAGTGGAAGATTGTGAAGTGTTCGGTAGAGAAAATTATTTGTCGCTACAGTAAACTCAGGATAAGTAGTACTAAGTGAAACAAAGTTACAGGGTTAAAAAGCTTTCGTAGAAGGGCAAGTTATTAAATTATTAGAACGTCTTGAACTTGGCAGAATACCGATTCGAGAGCGGTTGGGAATACCTTGTGTTCTATGTTAAAATATTAACGCGCTGTGATGTTAGTCCTAAGCCGAACTCACTGTACAACTAGCAAACAAAATTCCTTTAAATCATTGTATCTCTATTTACTGATAAGCGGTCAAATTATTTTATTTGCTAGATTAAATGTGTCCATAAATCTTTTTTGCACCAGTACGTGTGTGATTAGCATGGCGCCCACCGTCTGATTTTTGGCGCATTTTTTATTTTGGTGAATGCACTTTTGTAAGTATCACAGTTCCGCACATTATATGCTCGCGAACAATTAATTCGAAGATTCGATTTTTAAATTTGCATTCCCTAAGAAACTCAAAAATTTTTTCAAATTCAAAAGAATTTGACAATGCTATAGACATGTGATGATCATTATTGAAATAATAGCTAAAATTTTTCAAATTACCTTAAAAGTCATAATTGTTTTTTTTTTTTTTTTCTTTAAATATCCTGATACAGATTACGTAACTAAAACAGCTTCTTACCTGTAAAAAAAGTAAACATTAATTAAACAAAATAAGTAAACGAAAATTTGATTTTATTCAATTAGCGTTTTTTAAAGAAAAAATTTAATTTTGTTCAATTTTTTTTTTTTTTTTTTTTTTTTCTGAATTTTTGTTTTCTTTACAGTGTAAAAACCGTCATAACATGACCATGCCCTATATTGTGCACAATAATCCTCAATCACCGCATCGTAAACTCTTACTTCTACTAAGAAAAAAAAAAAAAAAAAAAAAAAAATCAACATCTACACTTCAATCTTTGCACTAAAAATTATATTGTATTAATTGCCGTACAACAAGTTATAAATCTTTTAATACTAAGTAAACGTGTTAAGAAGTTATTTCGGTTTAGGTCTCTCGGCTGAAGCAGCTAGCTACTAAAACAGGTTGCTGAGGACCGCCACATACAAATATTTTATGACTAACCATTACTGTATGTAAATGTGTTTAGTTGATTGAAAGAGAACTGGAAAAAGGATTAAATGATCATATAAATTGTAATTGGCTTTTAATTGGTCAATAAAATCGAAAAGAACCTATGCTGATTCAATTGCGCTGAAATAAAGTAAATAAAAAAAAAAATAAAGTAAAAAAGAAAAAAGAAAAAAAAATAAATAAAAATTAAGGTGAAAAATAATAAACAAAACAAAAAAATTAAAAAAAATACGAAAAAAATTATAAAAAATAAGATCAAATAAATTAATGTAAAAAAAAAATATTGAATAAAAAAAGAAAAAAAAAAAATAAAGTAGAGATAAAAAAAAATATAGGTATGTATATATAAAAATATATGTATGTATATACATATATATATATGAAAAAAAAAAAAAAAAAAATTACTCAAAAAAAAATAAAAAAATAAAAAATAAATAAATAAATAAAAAAAATAAAAACAAATAAAATAAAATAAAATGAAATAAAAATGAAATGGATAAAATAAAATTTAAAAAAGTAAAATAAAAAAAAATTATATAAAAAATAAATTAAAATGAAAAAAAAAAAAAAAATTAAATTACTCTAAACTAAAAATATAATTAGAAATAAAAACAAGTAAGGAAGTCTAAGTTCCGGTAAACCGAACATTTAATACCCATCGGTAGTTTTGATATAATTTTTGAAATTTTCCATTTCGGAAATAGGCGTGGTTGGGAAGCGATTTCGTCCAATTACATCAGGTATACTCCCTACTATGCTACATCCAGAGCAAAAATACAGTAGAACGAATTGGATTACAGGTTAAAACAACAGATTTCACATTCAAAAACCATACAAACGATATATTTATCTGTTGAAACAACAGATGCTATTGAACAGTTTTAGCTGTTGTTTTAACAGAACATTTTGTTGTTTTAGGTATTCGAGTTCGATTCTCGGTGAAGTAAATATAATTTTTTTCAAAAAAAAAAACAAATTTTTTTTTTCTGAGTTCTTATATTGTGAATTCACCGAGAATGGGAACTCAGGGCTCTTGAAAACTCAACCCAGGTGAACACGAATCCGGTGTCCGTTTTGGTCCAGCACGTTTGAATTTTTTTGTAATCTGATACCACGGTAAATTTCACATGTTTTTTTGAGGTTAGAAAAAAATCCAGACCTGCTGGACCAAAATGGACACCGGATTCGTGTTCATCGCGTCAAAATAAATAGAGAAAGGGTGGTCTGATCCTCCAACCCCTACACTTTTTTCGAGTGATTTTAAATATCGAGAAATTTCGCCTATTTCCAATACCAACCTATGTACCTTGGCCAGAAAGTAACCTGTATACCAAGTTTCATGTACATAAGGGACATGTCTTAATCCCCTCCTCTTTTCAACCTAAGAATTTTTAAATTTTGTGATATGATACGTGACATAGTTAATAATGGATTTTCATAAGAAACACTTAAGGCAAACATTATGGTTCATCGTCTTTTTTGTGCCCACAGCTCGATAACTAAAAAGTAAAATTTTTTTGTGGCCTCAATACAATTTCTAAATTCTTATTTCCAAAACCTGGTTTAAGTAGTCATTGGAGTTTCATTAATATAAGAGAGGAGCTGAGAGTTGGTTAATGGAGCTCGCTTTTTAACACATACACACACACACATTTTGAACTTTTTTTTTTGTTTTTGCTTGCAGATGTAGAGCTGATTTTTAATTTCTGCGAGAATATACTATTTATGCTCTGCGACAAACAAAGAAATGAGCGAACAGAAAGTGTGCAAATATTTAAAGATTAGAGATGGGAGACGGGGTTAAATGTTTTATAGAGATCGCATTTTTACCCGAACATTATCTAAAAATGAAAATGAACGGTGTGAATTTTTTTATGCATTCTTATTCACGAACGCGAATGCAAATTTTTTTTAAATGTTCATTATTGAATAATTCCGAACCTTGGGCAAAACAAAAACGTTCCCACGGCTGTAGGGCTACTATCAAGAGCGTAGGGGTTTATGATTCAAAAGCACAATTTCCGAAACGTATCTTGTGGAAAGGTATTTGCTAGCTAACTTTTGAATTTTTCTTCCTAAGCATCGTTGTCTTAAATTTCAAAGTTACTAGGTATCCGTAGTCTCGTTCATACCAATCATATACGCCCATCTCTAGAACATAAGCGCTCATACATAAATGATAAAATAAAGATTTGAGTAAGTGAGCGCATAAGGGGAGTGAATAACATTAAAAAAAAAAAACAAACAATGACCTTAAAACGAAAACAAAAAGGTTAAAAATCTATTTCAAGGTTAAATTTACATAAAAGCGCTTTCTGGAAATTCGTAGCTTTTGTTGTTTCTCCTTTGGTAGCTGCTTTTTGTTTTTTTTTTTCTTTTTCTTCTCGTTGGTGATTTCTTAAAATATGTTGTTTAGTTATTTCATGAGTCTGATTTTGTTATTTAAGTTTTTGATATTCCCTGCCCTGCCATTGCTTTCTCGCGTCTTGTTATTGCCTTAATGCCGATGGTACATTAGTTAACAAAAGGTATAGACTCTATAGTATAGAGGCATACTCAGTACGTAGATATGTATGTTATCAAGAATATACCAATATGTATGAAATACTTTTCCTGGAAGATAAGTGGGTAAACAAGATTGAGATTTTTATAAGAACAGTTTTTGATATTTGTTTATTTTATTTTATTATACCTAGAGTACTAGTACTAGGGTATTAAGATTTAGTTCACATAACGGTACTACGTAACGGCACAAAATAATCGAGATAGATATAGAGTTCCATATCTGAATTTTTGAAAATTCGACTGGTAATAACTTTTAAACTGAATACGGTAGAATCATGAAATTTTACACAAGGTATGTATGCTAATACTAGCAATATTTTATGTTTTGGTGGGAACGACATGTAAATAATTGTACCCTGAAGACGAAATATGTTGGTGACAAACGAAAACTTCTATTTCATTTGAAAAAAATCCCTTGACCCCAAGTCGGCAAGAAGAAGAATTTATTTAATTTTATTTTTTTTTTAATTTTTTCTTTATTTATATTATTTTATATTTTTATTTTATTTTATTTTACTTTATTTTATTTTATTCTATTTTAATTTACCTTATTTTCTTTTCTTTTACTTTGTTATTTTATTTTATTTTATTTTATTTTATTTTATTTTATTTACTTAGTTTTCTTTAATTTTTAATTTAATAACTTTTAATTTATTTATTTTATTTTATTTTTTTGTTGTTTTTTTTTAGTTTTTTTTGTTTTAATTTATTATAATTTATTTTATTTTACTTTATTTAATTTTGCTTTATTTTATTTTTTGTTATTATTATTATTATTTTGTGTTTTATTTATTTTGTTTTTATTTTTTTAATTTATTTTATTTTATTTTATTTTATTTTATTTTATTTTATTTTATTTTATTTTATTTTATTTTATTTTATTTTATTTTATTTTATTTTATTTTATTTTATTTTATTTTATTTTATTTTATTTTATTTTATTTTATTTTATTTTATTTTATTTTATTTTATTTTATTTTATTTTATTTTATTTTATTTTATTTT
>CAXKVI010000001.1:165619667-165637899 GCA_964058755.1 Campiglossa producta
CTGCGTTGCGTGATTGCGCTTGTGTTTATGTGTACATAAAAATTTTTTCTGTTAGGTTCTACTCCTAGAACTTGTTTTAAAACAGACTGTTCGGAAGTAGTGATGCCTTTGAACTTCACTTGAGAACAACACACCAGGATACGTTCTAAACTAGTTTATGACACACTTAAAATGCCTCTACCCATGTTGTTTTATATATGTTTGTTTTTGTAAAATAAGCAGCAAATATATGTAGTTGATGACGGCTGTTTCATTTTTTTTAATCGTAGTGTTTTTTTTTTTTGCTCAAATAAATATCTTTTTTATTTCTGCCGCCTCTGCAGTTCTATTCTATCACAAAAGAGTCATAGATGTGATTCATCATTGGCCATAAATTCCACACTAATGAATGTTACGATTAGAAATAGAAAACAATTTTTTTGTTTTATATTTAAATGGAATGGAATTAGAAGGTGAAAGTGATATTTAAAAAAAAAACTAAAACAACATAAAAATAAATAAATGCTGACCATACACTCACGCACTTTTGGACTCACAATGCTAAACACGCTAGGCATGCGACGGAAGTGGACTCGAAGAAAGTTCCCATACCTACAATATACACAATTAAATTACAACGAATGACAACCGTTAAACTTCACTTCAGCTATTGGGACTTTTAACTTTTCTATCGCAAATTAAGTGCCCAAATGTACAAAATATGTACACACATCCACTCATAGCTGCACTAAAAAAGTCATCCTGCCAGACAGCAAGCAAAAAAAGTCATTGCTGATGTTTTTCATAGGGGACATATACGGCTATACATAGATGTGATTATATTTGTTGTGGTTTTAGTCGGCGACCCCAAAGTGTGGTGTATGCACTTTTGATAGAATTTTCATGTTTAGATACCTAAGAATATAAACAAAATGCCAAATATAAATAGAATTGAAGTTATGCATCAGGCATAAAGTACTACGCATCGATAAGTGTCATGACATATCCTGTAAGAAATGCGCATACTAAGAATATTTGTAAGGAAATTGATGATGAATCAATGAAATCTATGAATCTCCTTCCAAAATAATGCGATGTTTTTTCTTATTATCACTTTTATAAAATAAATTTTTGGTCTTTGAGCTTTTTTTACCTAATATACTATGATATCATATGATGTTTGTGATGCGTGATGAAATGTTGTTTTTCTATAAGCTTTGTCACCTTATAATAAAAAAAAGGAAAATATCATATTCTGGAAAAGACACAAATGTCTTCACATAATATGATATCCTAGTGAGGTGAAGTCGTGATATGATATATGTCATGCGCCGCAGGCCAGGCGATGTCGTCACTTGGTGTGATATGCTATGCAAGAGATGTGATGAATTTGAATTTTTTTGAGATATTTTCCTTTTTTTGTGTCATTATAATATGATAATATATATCGCCATATGACATTCTACTTTATGAAGAGCCGACGTGATTTTGTTATGATAAAATAAGTTTTCTCGCAACATAGTGCTTTGTTTTGCAATATTCTAAGCTTAAAACTAAAAAAAAAAAAAATGATATCATATGATGTTTGTGATGCGTGATGAAATGTAGTTTTTCTATAAGCTTTGTCAAGTCATATATATATACATCGCATGCAACTTATAACAAAAAAAAAACGGAAAATATCATATTCTGGAAAAGAATCAAATGTCTTCACATAATATGATATCCTAGTGAGGTGATGTCGTGATATGATATGTGTCATGCGCCGCAAGCCAGGTGATGTCGTCACTTGGTGTGATATGCTATGCAAGAGATGTGATGAATTTTAATTTTTTGAGATATTTTCCTTTTTTGTGTCATCATCAAAATATGATAATATATATCGCCATATGATATGCTACTTTATGAAGAGCCGACGTGGTTTTGTTATGATAAAATAAGTTTGCTTTATATATATCTTCACATGATATTGATGTGATGTCGTCATATGTTATGTATCATGCGCCGCAAGCCAAGTGATGTCGTCACATGATGTGATATGCTATGCAAGAGATGTGTCGAATTTGAATTTTTTGAGATAATTTCCTTTTTTGTGTTATTAGCATATGATAGTCGTGATGGTCCTGATGTCTTCAAAATATGATAATATGACATGATTTTGTTATGATAAAATAAGTTTTCTAGCAACATAGTGCTTTGTTTTTGGCTTAGATGTTATATGAATGATATGTGATATTTTGACAATATGGTGAATTTCAGATCTATAATGATTTCACGGAGGCGATATATTTTAATTCGATAGTTTATGATCATCTTTTCATACGTGAAGTAGGAAATTTTAGCTTATATATTGTGATGTCATGCGATACTCGTGATGTCATGAATTACATCATATGATGTGATATTCTGGCAATATTGTGAATTTCAGTTTTATAATGATGTCTCGGAGGCACGATATATTTATAATCGTTAATTTCTGATCATATTTCCATACGTAAAGTATGAAATAAAAATTGTAGCTGATATATTGTGATGTGATGCGATACTCGTGATGTCATGAGTTAAATCCTGTGATGTGATATTCTGACAATATGGTGAATTTTAGTTCTATAATGACGTCACGGAGGCGATATATTTTAATTCAATAGTTTCTGATCATCTTTTCATACGTGAAGTAGGATATAAAAATTTTAGCTTATATATTGTGATGTCATGCGGTACTCGTGATGTCATGAGTTAAATCATGTGATGTGATATTCTGACAATATGGTGAATTTCAATTCTATAATGATGTCACGGAGGCGATATATTTTAATTAGATAGTTTCTGATCATCTTTTCATACGTGTAATAGGATATAAAAATTTTAGCTTATATATTGTGATGTCATGCGATACTCGTGATGTCATGCGATGGCTGTTAATTTTTTTTTTTGCTGAAAAACATGGTTAATTTGAGTTCTGTGGCGTAAAATGTAGTAAATAGTCGCTGACATATTGTGATGTCATGCGATGCGTGTGATGTGATGTAATTGATGTTTCAAGTTTTGTTGGAAATTATGTAAAAAAATATACTTTGAATACAATTTATTTGACACATTATGACATCACATGTTGTATTGTGTTGGGGTGATATCGTCGCATGATATCATGCTATAAGATGAGATATAAAATGAATGGGACTTTTTCGTTTTGATTGTGAGCGTGGGCGAATGGAGGTAGATTTCTTTGGATACTTTTTATTATTTAGTAAAATTCTTCGTTATTCAAGTTGTAATATATGTACCTATATAATATACATAGGATCATCTTCATTTTTGCATGCCATCATTCATCACTTAGACATCATGTGATACAGTCGTTGCGATGACTTATTTTTGCAAGTTTTTCCTACAGGGCTTCAACTTCAAGTAAGTATGTTTGTATAGCGAACTTTGTTTATGCGAAATGAACGTCGTCATCAACAAAAAACTGTAGTGCGATAACAACAAAAAGTCACTCGCTCCCTACACACATGTATGTATGTATGTACGTAACACATCCGTATGACATTTGCAATCGCAGTGACATGCGAAATGCAAGCAATTTACAATTGCAAACCAACAAATGACAACGACAATTGAAATTGCAAGGAATATGCCAAGAGTGAGAAAATTATAACCAAACGGCACACCAAAAACAAATCACTTGCGAATAATATAAATAAACAAACTATGCAAAATTCATACATAGCTACATAGTATCTACAAATGTGCATATGTTTAATATTAAAGTGATCATTAACACTTGTTCCTTTAATTTTACGTTCGGTGCGCATTAGCGTGTGCCATTTTTTAAAGCATCGATTTTTTGAAATCGTTGATAAAAAATATGTTGAACCTTTTATAGAATATATTTAAAGGGGCGTGGCATCTCACCTGCGTACCGAATACTTAATATCACAATATCTGATATTTATTAGGGCGATAAGGAGGAGGAAAGGTGGAAGAAGAAGAAGAGGGAAAGGTGGAAAAAGGTAAGAGGAAATAAAATGTTTGTGACTGACAAAATAAGGCAAGAGATTCTGCTACTCTTTATAGAGAACTCAAGAAAAAATAAAAAATGTAACCAAAGGAGGCACACTCTAACACTGATACGTTTGTATGTCTTTAAGTGTGTGAACAGCAGATGGGCGTCGCGATTTCACGATAGTGCTGCCGCTTCTAGTTGTTGATGGTAAACACATTTAACGTCATCACTCGCGACTGTTACATGCAGCTCATTGCATTATCTAGTCTGTGTGTGATTATTATTTTTTTTTTTGTATTTGCTTAGGTTTTTCCATATTGTAATTCATGATTAAATTAAATCAAATTGTGCCTACAAAGCAAATAATTTAAAATTATAATCACAATATAAAAACACACATAATAAACTTGTTTACAGTTAGATGTAACTTTGTAGTCATTAAAAATGTAATTGAAAAAAATAGTATCTCGCAATACACAAGGCACAGATCAGAGATGTCACAAGGGTATCGACTTTGGCAAAAGTAATACTATTTTTGATACAATATTTCGAATGATTGGTCTGACATTGCGTATGATGAACAAATATTAGCTACCTACACTGTGAGAATGATATTTTGACAATATGGTTAATTTCAGTTCTATAATGATGTCTCGGAGGCGCCATATACATATCTATATTCGATAGTTTCTAATCATCTTTTCATACGTGAAGTAATTAAAAATTTTTAGCTGATATATTGTGATGTCATGCGATACTCGTGATGTTATGAATTACATCATATGATGTGATGGCTGTTAATTTTTGTTTGCTGACCGGATTTATCAGGATGTAATAATATTTTTGATATAATATTTGTTTTTGGTTGGTCTAACAGGGCGTATAATGTACAAAAAGTACACGGTGAAAAAAATTTGGTATACAAAATATTTTTAGTGATTGGTCAGATACTGCGTATGATGAACAAATATTAGATACCTACACTGTGAGAAAAAATTGTTGGTAAATGTCAGCAAAGGTCTCACTATCACTATCAAACCGTGTCGGCCCAAGAATGTTTTATCGCAGCCAATGATGGCTCAGATGTGATATGAATGATATGCGATATTCTGATAATATAGCGAATTTCAGTTCTATAATGATGTCTCAGAGGCGTGATATATTTATAGTCGACAGTTTCTGATCATCTTTTCATACGTGAAGTAATTAAAAAATTTTAGCTGATATTTTGTGATGTCATGCGATACTTGTGATGTCATGAATTACATCATATGATGTGATGGCTGTTAATTTTTTTTTGCTGATCGGATTTATCAGGATGTAATAATATTTTTGATATAATATTTGTTTATGGTTGGTCTAACAGGGCGTATAATGTACAAAAAGTACACGGTGAAAAAAAAATTGGGTATACGCAGTTTGTGAAGGTCTTTCAATACTTTTTTCTTCCGTCATATCTTGTCAATTCTGGTTTTGTTACAAACCCGTTTCGGCAATCCGCTTTAAGAAAAGTCTAGACAATTTAGCCCATTTTCTTATTCCAGCAAATTTAGTCATATTTTTAAAGCTATTGCTGCTACAATGAACCCCAACAACAACCACAACGACAACTGTTGCTTATTTAAAATTTGTGATTTTTTTTTTTTGCTAACTTTTTTTTGGTACAACAGTGCTAAATTCGTTGACAGACTGCCTGGTTACATGCCACGGATCAGTGCCAGACACACAAACAAACAAACAAAAGAACAAACACAGACACCCAGGCATGCAGACAACGAGGTGAGTTGACACCGGCAGATATTTAAACTGACTAGGCATTGAGACGACACTGTAAACAAACATATCGTTTGGTATGGAACTCAAGGGGAAGAAGAGGATGAACAAGCTGTTATTGTGGGCCAGCACCGAAAACCGAAAAACGCTTATAAATACTAATTCTATTTTTAAAAATGCGTTGCTCCCGTGTGCTGATTGTTGTTGATGCCACAAGAAAAACACCGAAATGACGCTGTCACGGCTGTCTCTGTGCGTTTCTAAATTAAAAAAAAAAAAAACATGCCACCACATATGCGCTGTGAATGTGATTGTGAATGTGAGCCATAGCCGCCACACTGGCAAATCGCAATTTTATTTTTAAATCGCAAAAAAAAGTAAGCAACAAGTGAAACGAAATTAAAAATCATGCAACATCACGTCACATCACGCGGTGTTGTTGGCGTAGCTGGGATGGCTTTTTGTTTTGATATCCGTTTGTGCTACATCACACATACACACACACACACACACAAACAAATGTGCAAGATGTCGCGTGTTGTGTCAACTAAATTTAGAAATACGATTAAAAAATCGTATTCGAATTCGCGCTAGAAAGAAGAAAGCCATTTTTGATTTGACAAAAATCACCAAATTATTGTATGCGAAAAGAACTTTGTGCTTGTTATAAAATTAGATTATAATATCAGTACAGTTGGTTGCTTCGCTTGTATTTAATTTGAAACAGATCAAGAGCATTGAAGTATCAAGATATTGTTAAAAAAATAAAATAAAAAAAAATAAAAAAAAAAAATAAATTAAATTAAAGTAAAAAATTTAATAAAATAAAATTAAGTAAAAAAAATAAAACAAAATAAATTTAACGAAATAAAATAAAATTAAGTAAAAAAAGAAGTTGAAAGAAAAAATCCATAAAAGAATAAAAAATATATATAAAAAAAACAAACAGAATAAAAAATTAAACGAAATAAAATAAAATAAAATGAAATAAAATAAAATAAAATAAAAAAAATAAAATAAAATAAAATAAAATAAAATAAAATAAAATAAAATAAAATAAAATAAAATAAAATAAAATAAAATAAAATAAAATAAAATAAAATAAAATAAAATAAAAAAAAATAAAATAAAATAAAATAAAATAAAATAAAATAAAATAAAATAAAATAAAATAAAATAAAAAAATAAAACAAAATAAAATTAAAATAAATAAACAAATAAAACGAAATAAAATAAAATAAAGTACAACAAAAAATTGATTGAATACAAGAAAACAAAATAAAAAAATAAAATAACAATTAAACGAAATAAAATAGTAAACATGAAATAAAACAAAATAAAAGAAAATTCAATAACATAAAATGAAAAAATAAAATAAATTAAAATAAAATAAAATAAAATAAAATAAAATAAAATAAAACAAAATAAAAGAAAATAAAATAAAATAAAGTACAGCAAAAAAAATTAATTGAAAAAAAAATTAAAAATAAAATAAAATAAATAAAATAAAATCAAAGAAATAAAATAAAATAAAATAAGATAAATAAAATAAAATAAAAAAATAAAATAAAATAAACTAAAACAAAAAAAAATAAATTAAAGTA
This sequence comes from Campiglossa producta, assembly GCA_964058755.1. Taxonomy (NCBI): domain Eukaryota; kingdom Metazoa; phylum Arthropoda; class Insecta; order Diptera; family Tephritidae; genus Campiglossa; species Campiglossa producta. The sequence goes on from CAXKVI010000001.1 coordinate 165,627,030, forward strand.
AAATAAAAAAAAGAAAAAAAATTTAATTAAATTTATAAAAATTATACGAAATAAAATAATAAATATAAAATAAAGGAAAATAAACTTAAAGAAAATAATATAAAAAATAAAATAAAACAAAATTAAAAAAAAATAAATAAAAAAAAAAAAAAATAAAAAAAGAAATAAAAAAAAAATAAAACAAAATTAAATGAAATCAAATTTAAAAATTCAAAAAATGGACAATAGAATGTAAGGAAATAATATGAAATAAAACGTGATGTAATGAACATGGAACTGGTTGCTATTTTTATACCCAGCGTACTAGTACTAGTACAAGGGTATATTAATTTTGTTCACATAACGGTAGTTTGTAACGGCACAAAATAATCGAGATACATATAGAGTTCCATATATGAAAGTTCTTAGTCCGTCTGTTCGCCCGTCTGTCCGACCGTCCGTCTGTGTACACGATAACTTGGGTAAAAATTTAGATATCTGCATGAAATTTTATATACAGGTTACTCTTTTGGCCAAGGTAGGTTGCTATTAAAAATGGGCGAAATCGGATGATAACCACGCCCCCTTTTTCGATATCGAAAATTTCGAAAATCACACAAATTGACATATCTCGGTAACTGAAATGGCTAAAATGATGTAATTTCATAGGTGAATCCAACCGGCTATCCTCTTATGATTTTTCCAAAAAAATTGTATAGTGGGCGTGGCACCGCCCACTTTTAAGGGTGGAATTTTTGAAAATTTGACTGGTCGTAACTTTTAAACTGATTAAGATAGAACGATGAAATTTGGCACAAGGCATACTAGTATCGTTGGGAGTATATGTGATGAAATTGGATAAAACCGCCCTCCAACCATGCCCACTTTTGATATCGAAAATCACATAAATTGAAATAATTCGGTAACGGAAATTAGGTAAATCCTCCTAGGGCCCAATGATTGTTATCCCATTCTAAATATTACCGCTGGGTATTGACTTCCTTACTTGTTCTTTTTACCTTCTTTTTAATTTTCAGCCAAAAGAGATTTTCATATTATGACTGATGCATACCTGAAATGAGAAAATGTGATTTTCTATTAGAATTTTGTGACTAGATTAATTCGCTGATATATTATTTTATTAATAAAAAAAAAACTAAAACTAATACATTAAAACTAATATGTTAGTAAGAGCTTATAACGAATAAAAAATTAAAATTATCGTTTATAGAAATGTGTTTGTAGTCGAACTATATTAACAGATCTATTAAATGGTGCTCTACCCACGAGAGCGGCGTTAAATGACTCAGATTTGTCCCTACTAAGGGCTCTTAAATCTTAAATCATCGTCCCCATAACAACATTTTTCTTTCAGAACTTTAGTTTAACTGCAAATTTGAAAGTCTCGCAGGTAGTTAATATTGCATGCGCCTCTATTTGACTTTGTGAACTTTTGTACGTGAATCACTATAATTACGCAATCCACCAAGAGCTGCAGTTCGTTACTAGAACTCGAATAAATTATTTTATCACCATATTTATATTTATTCACGTGCTATGTACGTTAGAGATGCACGGACAAGTGAGCATACGGAGAGCCGGTTACTTTAAAGGCCCCAAAGGCAGGGGTGTCCACGACTTTCAACTTGCTGAGCCATACAGCAAATAATCTCATAATTTTTACAACAAAATCATTTTTGGAGTTACCAAAAACATTAATAACAAAATGTTGTGAAACTTATATATCTATGTATTAGTGTCCGACCGAATATTCGGCCAAGTTTCGGTATTCGGCTTATTCGGCTAGTATTTTTTCCGGCCTCGGCTTCGGCGTTCGGCTGAAAAGGCCGAATAATCGAGGCCGAATAATATACATGTTTAATAACAATAAAAAAAAATACTGAATTTTACAAGTTTTTGATTTTTTATAAGCGACAGAAAATCGCAACTTCAAGTAACATTTTTGTATCCGACAGGAACAATTTTTTTTTTGGAGAGCTTAGGTTCACCCCAAAGAAGAAAGCTGCAAAAGTGCCCATCGATCCCTTTAGTGCTAAAGAAGTTATTCGGGGTCAAAGTCGAGTAAAATAAAAAAAAAAAACGCTCAAATTTGGATTTTTCTCGACTTTTGTTCCCGAATAACTTTTTTGCCACAATTGGGATCAATGGGGACTCTTGCAATTTTCTTTCTTAGGGTGAACCTAAGCTCTCCAAAAAAAAATTTTTCCTCTCGGAATTTTTGTTATACAAGATAAACTAAATTTACCGGACAAGTATTTTTTGATATTATGCATGAAGAAAATGTGGTTCTAGCTCGAGAAGTATAGGCTTTCGACCGAATATGGGATTATGCCGAATATTCGGCTACGGCTTCGGCCTAAAATTCCAGTTTCGGTCGGACACTATGCATTTATGCAATTTTTCTGATTATGCACCCTTCTCTTAAAGAGAATTTACTGCAGACAATAAAGCTGCTCATTAATTTATAAGCTAATCGTCCAACTGTCTGGCTCAATGTCTGGCAAAGGTAACAAAAAAAGAAACAATTTTCCAGTTTATAGGTAGAAAATATGCTGATGTAACTTTACATTTGTATCTATATAACTGGCGGTATACAAAACAAGTAAGGAACGCTGTCTACGGCTGTGCCGAAGTCTAAATACCTTTCAAGAATAAGCGTCACGATTTTCACTGTTTGATCCCAGTACTACCTGTGTGAATTTAAATTTAGCTCATACCGAAATTTTCGGAACTATCGATTATATGGGTGCGATGTGTTATATTAGTCCAATCTCATTGATTTTCAACATCGACATTCCACTTTCTAAAATAGCATTAGTTACGAAATTTCACGTTCCTACCTATATAATTACAGGAGTTATAACCCAAAATCCGTTTATCGGAATAATCGATTGTATGGGAGCTATGTGAAATATTTATCCCATCTCAATGATTTTCAACATCGATTTTTCACATATAAAAATAGCGACACTTACAAAATTTCACGTTCCTACGTGTTTAATTACAGGAGTTATAACCCAAAATCCGTTTATCGGAATAATCGATTGTATGGGAGCTATGTGAAATATTTATCCCATCTCAATGATTTTCAACATCGATTTTTCACATATAAAAATAGCGACACTTACAAAATTTCACGTTCCTACGTGTTTAATTACAGGAGTTATAACCCAAAATCCGTTTATCGGAATAATCGATTGTATGGGAGCTATGTGAAATATTTATCCCATCTCAATGATCTTCAACATCGATATTTCACATATAAAAATAGCAATACTGAAAATTTCAAGTTCCTACCTTTATAATTACAGGAGTTATAGCCCAAAATCTGTTTATCGGAACCAACGATTGTTTGGGAGCTATATGTAAAATCGGTCCGATCTTGCTGGTTCCGACAAATGATTCCTATATTGGAAAATGGTGGCCGCATACAAAATTTCAGCCAAATATCTCTCAACTGAGGGACTAGTTTGCGTTCAAACAGACATACGGACAGACGGACATGGCTAAATCAACTCATCCCGTCATCCTGATCAATTCGGTATACTTATTGATGGGTCTATCTCTTCTTCTTCTCATACTTACAAACATCGGACTAAAGTTATAATACCATTTCATGTTCATGAAAGGTATAAAAATGTTACAACAGCCAAGTGAAGTTTTGTGGCCGTAGAATTACTATTGGTTAACTCAAGATGCGGCAATATAAAAAAACGTCTATAGAGTCACAGCCAAATAATTGCCTGCAGGAATATCCAAAATGATCCTCAAACGACCCCGAAATGATCCTCAAATGACCCCAAAATGATCCCCAAATGACCCAAAAATGATCCCCAAATGACCCCAAAATGACCTCAAAATGACCCCAAAATTATACCAAAATAATCCCAAAATTACCCTAAAATGATACCAAAATGATCGCAAAATTATACCAAAAAAACCCTTAAATTAACCTAAAATGATCCGAAAATGACCCCTAAAGGATCCCAAACTGATCCTACAATAATCCATATATGTATGATCTCCCAAAGTATACAAATACAATACTTTAAAATGGTAACCCTGGGTGGCAACCCTATTTGAAAATATTTTACTTGATATGTCGCCAAAAAAACCTTTTATTTAATACCCATATTGGCATATCTTGCTCAATACTTTGAAAAAAGTTGAGAGCAATGACAACCCTGTAAACCTCCCCATGTGGCAACACCCAAGGGGAAAATCTTACAACCAACCACACTATCTCTTTGCCAAATTTCATCTGTCAAATCTGTCAAAAGGTTCTCGAGATAGTACTGGATATATACAAATATACAAGATTAACTTGTTTAACGTAAAAAACCCAATTCAGCTCTTATTAAATTAGCCACCACTGTAATTTTATGATTTGAGTGCGTGATGTGCGTGCATGCGTTTACATCTGTGCAACATTTACGCGTAATTTACACCTTTTAGACCGTAAATTAATTGCAAAATGTTGCAAAAAGAGGGGGCTCTTCATTAACATTACGCATTGACGGCACGACGCAAGTCATGGGGTGAAAGTAACAAATTGACTGTTGATTCGTTGATTGTGAGGTTAAAGTAGATGTATTTATGTGTTCAAGTTTCCGTTTTACGTCTATTTGCATAAATAAGCAGGTGGAGGTAAACGATCGAGAGAAATACAAATTTTTTAGAATAGACTTATGGCCTCATTATGTATGATAGCTCAAACGAATGATTTGTCTGCTCATAATAACGCATTTTCTCAAATTTTTGTTTTTTATGTCAAATAAAAGTCGAAAATATTTACAAGGAAATCTATCGAGCGAACGCAAATGATAGATAAAAAGATGTCTAGGCGTTATTTTCGATCATTTTAGTGATTTTATCGAGTTTCGAGTTCCGACGGAATTGTTAATAGACCCCTATACACTTTTAAGCTCTTAAATTGAATCTGGTTGAATTGGTACGGTTGAGTTATCACGCCATGTCACAAGGGGAACGCCCCAGGGTGGTGTTCTTTCCCCGCTTTTATGGAACCTCACAGTCAACTCGTTGCTACGTGACTGGGAAGATAGTGGCATACGCAGACGATTTAGCTATTGCATTCAGAGGCAAGTTCCCACAAACTCTGTGTGACCTGATGCAAGTAGCACTGCGAGAAGCTTCGACGTGGGCCTCTCGCTGCGGGGAAAGTGGAACTTGTCCTCTTCACCAACCGGTACAAAATACCGCCACTAGGCCTACCATTGGCAAAAAATGAGGGCTCAGCCCTAGAGTATGCAGTTGGATCTACACGGCCATCATTCGTCCAATCATGCTATATGGAGTCGTCGTATGGTGGCCTGCGCTGAGCAAGGCAACATACCTGAATCTGTTGCGGAAAGTCCATAGATCGAATATGATCTGTATAAGCGGTGCGCTAAGGACAACGCCCAACGAAGCCCTCCAGGTCATTCTGGGCATTTTACCACTTCATCTGGAAGGGTTTTGGTCAACGGCGGCATCAGCTCTGCGCCTAAGGGAAACCTCCAGCTGGGGTGCGGGTACTATTGGACACTCCAGTATTCTGGAATCTTGCAGCTTTCTCCCTCTAAGCACAGATCGTTGTGCGACCACTACAGTCGGGGATAGCTGTTTCAAAATAAACATTCCCAGCAGAGAAGACTGGGAGAGGACGGATTGGTGTCCCGAAACAAATGGTGGCACTTCCATATACACCGACGGCTCGAAGGTGGACGGCAGAGTTGGAGGAGGGGTTTATTCAAGGGTTTTGGACCTTGAGCTCTCCCTCGGACTACCTGATCATTGTAGCGTCTTCCAGGCGGAAGTCTTGGCAATCCTGGACGCCGCGGCCTGGTTAAGCAAACGTGTTATCGGAGAAGATATCGCTATTTTCAGCGATAGCCAAGCGGCCATCAAATCCCTTGGCTCATACACGTTCAACTCTGAACTGACGCTCAGCTGTCGTCGATCTCTTCAGGAGATGGCCCAACAGAACCGCGTAAACCTCATATGGGTCCCGGGGCATAGGGACATTGAGGGAAACTGTAAGGCAGACGAACTTGCCAGGCAGGGAACGACCAAGCAGGTTCTTCAGGATAAAGAGCGCTTAGGTATGCCGTTTGCCACATGCAAACTAATGCTGAAGGAGCACACACTCCGTCAAGCCAACGAAAGATGGCTGCAATCCCCAGGGTGTCGGATATCGAAACAAACCTGGCCAAAATGGGATCTTAAAAGGTCTAGACGCATTTATGCCCTAACTAGGAGGGAAATCTGCATATTGATAGGGGTATTAACCGGTCACTGCCTCATTGGCAGGCATGCAGAAAGACTAGGTGTGCCCTACCGACCATGCTGCAGAAGTTGCAAAGATGATGAGGAGGAGGAAACAGTGGAGCACCTCATCTGCAACTGTCCGGCTTTAAGTGGCGCGAGAACGCGAAATTTCAATGAATCACATCGCATATCATAGCACTCATTGACACCTTTCGTTGGACACCCATATTGAACTAAGACATTTTTGGTCACCCCTGGTCCACATATTGGGCGATAACCCCAAAACCCTTTGAGATATCGCAAAAAATAATATCTTAAACTTTAAGTTGAGCGTCGAGCAATCCAACGAAAAAAGTTTCATTCAATTCCATTCATTACTTTCAGAGTGATACGGCAACAAACATACGGACAGACAGACACAGAGAAATGTTTAAAAAGATAAGACGGTATTGGACTCCGTAATACAAATTCGGTATTTTTTAAACGATATCCATACGTGATACCTTGAATTTGACATTGCCCATAATGTAGCTATATTTGTTTAATTTATTGCATAGATTTTATCGCAGGCCTTGGCGCTGGGAGTGAAATGTTAATGTTAAAAAAGTTCGTAGTAACGGACTTTTTTCAATGTTAAAAGGTTCGGCGTTAGCAACATTACTTGACAAAAATAAATATAAGCGTTGCCTACATTTAGGCTATACTACTAACATTAAATTGGGGCTGTATAGGCTATACTGTTAACAGGTGAAGGTTGTACTGTTCTAAAGTCATAAATATGCGCATTGAGTTTTCATAAATATTATAATTGCATAAGTTGATAAAAAGTGAGCAGCAATAGCTTTAGCGCGGCAGTCCCCGAGTGCCACACGTCGTTTTTTTTTTTGAAACAAGTTTTGAGAAGCTGTGAATGAAAAATGTCCTCGAAATTTGAAAAAAAAAAAAAATTTGCTACTTTTCGTGACTTCCAGTACATGCCAACCGATTGGAAATTAACTGTAATCTATCTAATCCACAAGAAAGGCAATTCGAAAAAATCGAGAAATATAATTTGAGCACTCAGGTTTAGTATTCGGTCTCGAAAAACTGACTTTCGTAACATCGCTAGTGTAAACATAAAAAATGCACGCGCAGCTGGTTAAGTTTTTTATGACCACGCGACGAGCGTTTATATTTTAAAACTTCATGAACTTGATATCACGAGTAATGTCCAGACACGTGTGTAGGTATGTTCGTGTAGGGGCTTTTAATTGGGATAGAGTATTGCAGTGAGCACCTGTTGTCAAGCTATCAATGTAAGCCGCACATTGTAGTTATTCACGAATGGCGAGTTTATAAATGGCGACTTTCTTGCCGGAATAAAGGTCGAGCTTTCATTCAATTCGTACTTCGGGAAGAAAAATTCACGATGTAAATTAAAGAACAATTGGTAGTTGGCACCCAAGCGAGCATATTTTTTTTTTTAAACGGGCAATAAAAATAGCTTTTTTAAAGTCAAAACCAAACAAACACGAACAAAATCAATTATAGTCGTAATAACAAATGTTATTTATACACCCCGCAAAGTTATATAATAAAAAAATATAATATATTTAAAGTAATTTTTTTTTTGTTTCATTTTTTTTTATGCTTGAACAGCGAAAAATGCAATGTTGGTCGCAATCAAATTTACGATTCAGCCGATTCGCATAAACGCCACCAGGCAGGAGGTCTGGTAGGCGTGAAGACTTAATTGTCGGGTCTGTCGGTCATTAAAATGACGTTATGTGCAAACAAACACAAAGACATATTTACTGATAGCTGCGAATTTGAAGAACAAGGAAATGCAAAATTGTTTACTTTTTTCTTGGCTAATAATTTTTTATTAACCATATTTCAGTGTTTTTATTCGTTGGAAGAGTGGCTTGCAGCTTTAGTTGTACTAATTTAAAGATTAGTTTAAAATATTTAATTTACAAATAATCTTTTTTTTTCAATTTTGGGGTCATTTTTGTATCATTTTGGGGTAATTTTTATAATTTTTGGGGTAATTTTTGGATAATTTTGGGATCTTTTTTGAGCTATTTAGGGATAATTTCGAGGTCTTTTTGGGATAATAATGGGGTCATTTTGGAAATATTTGGGGATTATTTTGAGGTAATTTTTAGAACATTTTGGGATATTTTTGGGACATTTTTGGGATCATTTGGGTATTATTATGGGATCATTTTGGTGTAATCTTGAAATCTTCTTGGGATCATTTTTGGGCCATTCGGGGATCATTTTGGGATCATTTTGGGGTCATTGTGGGATCATTATGGGATCATTTTAGGGTAATTTTGGAATCTTTTTGGGATAATTTTGGGGCCATTTGGGGATCATTTTGGGATGATATTGGGGTCATTTTGGGGTTATTTTAGCAATATTTGGAGATTATTTTGAGGTGATTTTTAGATCATTTTGGGGTAATTTTGGGATATTTTTGGGATCATTTTGTACTATTTTGTGGTCATTTTGGTGTAATTTTGGGATGATATTGGGGTCATTTTGGGGTTATTGTAGCAATATTTGGGGATTATTTTGAGGTAATTTTTAGATCATTTTGGTGTAATTTTGGGATATTTTTGGGATAATTTTGGGGGCATTTAGGGATCATTTGGGACTATTTTGTGGTCATTTTTTGGATCATTTTGGTGAAATTTTGGGATATTTTTGGGGCCATTTGGGTATTATTATGGGATCATTTTGGTGTAATATTGGGATCTTCTTGGGATCATTTTAGGGCCATTCGGGGATCATTTTGGGATCATTATGGAGATCGTTTTGTGTTTCTGTTTTTGGATGATTTTGAGATCTTTTTGGAATCATTTTGGGGTCATTTTGGGTTTATTTTGGTATTATTTGGGGATTATTTTGAGGTCATTTTTGAATAATTTTGCGATAATTTTGGGATATTTTTGGGGCCATTTTGCGATCATTTCGGGGTAATTTTGGGATATTTTTGGGCCATTTGGAGATAATTTTGGAGTGATTTTGTATGACTATGGGGTCGTTTTGGGATCATTTTGGGGCCATTTGGCAATCATTTTGGGGCCATTTGGCAATCATTTTGGGGTCATTTTGGGGTCATTTTGGCATTATTTTGGGGTCTTCTTGGGATCCTTTTGCACAGCTTGACCGATTTCAATCAAATTCGGTACAGTGATGGGTGTTGCCACATGAGGCGGTTTACGGGGTTGCCCCCTATCTAATTTTTATACCCAGCGTACTAGTACTAGTACGAGGCTATATTAATTTTGTTCACATAACGGTAGTACGTAACGGCACAAAATAATCGAGATAGATATAGAGTTCCATATATGAAAGTTTTTAGGTTGAAGAGAGTTCATTCAGGCATGCCCGTCCGTCCGTCCGCCATCCGTCCGACTGTGTACACGATAACTTGAGTAAAAATTGAGATATTTGGATGAAATTTTTGTTACTTTTTGGCCAAGATAGGTTGCTATTGAAAATGGGCGAAATCGGATGATAACCACGCCCCCTTTTTGGATATCGAAAATTTCGAAAATCACATAAGTCGACATATCTCAGTAGCTGAAATGGCTAAAATGATATAAATCGAAAATCACCTAATTTGATATAATTCGGTAACGGTAACGGCTAAAATGATATAGTTTGGTAGGATGAGCTCCCTATTATGATTTTTTGATAAATTTTAAAAAGTAGGCGTGTTTGGTTTACCCGAACTTAGACTTCCTGACTTGTCTTAAATATTTCTCTCTATTTTGGAAAGTTTATGTTGGTAAGTAAAAGTGTTTGCAAGTGAGACTATTGCACAAACTCGAAAATACCGCGTCCGCTAAAAATTATAATTGTTTGAGCGAGTAAAATGCGTTTTGTCTAGCCAATTTCGTTTTTCACCACCCACTCTACTTTCATTTGGTGTTAAATAAGTATTTACAACGGTTTTGCTACTTTACATATATTACATCACATGAACGTTCTATTTTGTATAATTATACATATATTTAGCTTGTGATGTGTTTATTTGTTTTTATAAATATTTTATTAATAGCACACCCACATAAAAGCTGGACAACATTGTAATACTTGATTTAATGTTTTCATGAAAATAAGCATACAGTTTTGAAAGTACTATTTATAGGAAAATACTTATACATATATGCATTGTCGAACGAGATCTAGGGTGCTACGTTTCAACAGAGTCTCTCATAATTAATTTTTAATTTTTTTCTTGCGTTTTTTTAATTTTTTTAATTGTAGTTATTTTTTTTTTTTTTGTTTAATTGCAATTTTTATTTATTTAATTTAGTTTTTTTTTTCTGTTTTATTCATAATTTTTTTTTTTTCAGCATATTAATCACCTCTATTCTGATTATCGGTACGAGAGTCGTTTGGCAAAATTTACGACAAACGGCATTACCTTTGTCGTTACGCGGCAACCGTCGACTTACTCTATTACAAATCGGAATTCTTATTGGCGTTATAAAATTTCAAACGTCTCTATAAATGTCAAATTTTGTCGTATAGAATTTACTGTCCGACACATGCACAATTTTGTTAACTGAGTGTGATTTAAGTTATTTACAGCTAATTAAGTGAA